>NQII01001152.1:184195-234656 GCA_002778355.1 Clitarchus hookeri
CCGGAGAAATTCTTCGTTTTCGCGTCATAATTTCGGAGTCATAGTAATTATTGACAATATACGATTATAGAACATTTACTTTTTACGAGTTGTTTAATAATTTTGTGCGCAATTATAATTGTGTGTTATCTGCTCGTTGTAAAAAGTCGAGAACATTTTTATATTCTATTAATGCACACCGGTGACACGAAGAACATTCCAACACGAGATAGCGAAACGGGAGTTTTGATTTGTGTTCGTATGCTGAAAGATATTTCTACATTTATTTAGCATTTCCATCAAAACTCTACTGATATCATCACGGTATAATAAAGAGAAATTTATTCGAACACACAAACGTCTTTAAAGGGTTCTTCTACCTCCCTCTTATATATATATATATATATATATATATATGACACCCGCACAAACATGTTTCTAAATCATAGGGGGGCAAACNCTCTTATATATATATATATATATATATATATATGACACCCGCACAAACATGTTTCTAAATCATAGGGGGGCAAACTTCGGATGTGTATTCCTGACCAAATATACACTGAAGAGCCAAAACAAACTGGCACACCTGCCTAATATCGTTTAGGGCCCCCACGAGCATGCAGAAGTGCCGCAAGATGACGTGGCATGGACTCGACTAATATCTGAAGGTATGCAGGAGGCATTGAAATCTGCGCCAATTTGAAAAAGGGTTGCACGTCTGTCACGTTTAATGGTTCTCGTCAGTCGTCGTTTGTCCCGTTCATTAACGATCTTTTTCCGGCCGCAGCGATGTCGAAGATTTGATGTTTTACCGGATTCCCGATATTCACGGTACACTCGTGAAATAATCATACGTGAAAATCGAAATTTTATCCCTACCTCGACGATGCTATGTCCCATATCTCGTGCGCCGACTATAACACCACGTTCAAACTCACTTAAATCTTGATAACCTGCCAGTGTAGCCGTAGTAACCGATCTAGCAACTTTACCAGACGCTTGTTGTCTTATATAGGCGCTGCCAACCGCATCACGTTACTCTGATTGGTTCCATACCTCTGTTATTTGCACACGCACGCCTATACCAGTTTTTTTTTGCTTTTTTTTTTTGCTCTTCAGTGTAAGACTGAAATGTGATGTACTCATCCGAAAAATCCTCAATTAAATTACCTTACTCTGTTTCATTGTTTACCTACCTGGTATGCAACACACGTTCTGTTTTGAATGTTTCATGCATTATCTCACAAACGTTTCACCTTATAGTGTTCCGACAAGGCGACCTTTTTTGTTAATTTCAACGTGCTGATTCACAAGTTGTCTTTAAAAAATTCTGATAACATATTGTTACAAAGTTGTATGCAAACATNGGGGGGGGGGGGGGGTGATATTACCGACCTCGTTTTTATAAGTATAAGATATCCTTTATACAAAACACCATTCACCAATTTGTTGATTAATTACAAGTGGTTTGTAATATTTTCAACTAAACGCATTTTAAAACTCAAATTTTGGGGGAGCATAATCACTTGACAAGGAAAGTGGTACTTACATTTTCTTATATGTTCGTAAGTAATTGCCTGCTGAAGTTTCTCCCCATTTTTTTAGAAAGACGTGGTAACATACACATGTAGTACAGTCAATAAGGCCGTGGACGCCGTGATGCGTGGCTGCCTACACTCGAGGTGCCAGTCCACGAACTTACTGACTGTGGTGTGTATGGCAGGTAGGTATTTGGGCTTAACGTCTCGTCGACAGCGAAGTCATTAGCGACGGAGCAATTCGCTCAGGAAAAGGGGTTTGGGGAAGAAATGAGAAGGAATCGGCCGTGACCTTCGTTACGGACCCATCCCAGCATTCGCGTGGAGTGATTTCGGGGAACCATGGCCGGACACGGAATCGAACCCGGGTCCCCCCCGAATGCGAGTCCAGTGAGGTACCACTGCGCCACACCGCTCGGTGTGTGTCGCGCACACACGAAACTATCAAACGTGCGCCAATTGTGCTGATCTAGAGAAGAACACGCTAGAGACCAGGCCAGTCTTGAGGCATCACGCACTCTAGTAAAGCAATTTCCGAGCACTCCGACGTAACTACAAACATACGTATTTATCATGTATCTGTATCTCAAAATATACGGATCACATATACACGACAATACTCGAGGGACCTGCACTGAACTTTGTTCCGCAGTTTGCATCAACAACGTCGCCACTAGAACTCCTGTAGCTACAGGCAGCACTAAGAGAACCCCGCACGTCAGTTCAGGGCTGTGCGCGTAGTGGCGAAGGCATGTATGATGTGCATGTCAGTGTCACCCTTAACGGTCCCTTGACCCCGTGTCTCAAGAGAGTATGGTTACTATTTCTTGCAAATCTTAGTAATGAAAATTTATGACCGGACATAAAAAATTAAAGCTAAACATAACAGAGGACTAGAACGATTTATTTGAAATTTGTACTTCTTCAATTATACCTGTGTTTTCCCATGAGGGATTGAAATTATCAAACAATTAGGCAATATTTAATTATGGTTACATTTGTGAAACTAATCGTGTAAGAAAGTAAGTTGAATTTTGAAATAACTGTTAAGTTGTTCCCTATGCCTTGACTAGCTTGGTTTTTANAATCGTGTAAGAAAGTAAGTTGAATTTTGAAATAACTGTTAAGTTGTTCCCTATGCCTTGACTAGCTTGGTTTTTAAATGTTGACTCCGAAAATGAAGTTAAGGAGGAAAATACATAAATCCAAGATGGCAAGGATACTTCCCCCTTAAGATNAATGTTGACTCCGAAAATGAAGTTAAGGAGGAAAATACATAAATCCAAGATGGCAAGGATACTTCCCCCTTAAGATAGATGGGCGATTAATGCGGGGCACATACAAGTGTGGAATAACAGCTGGTTGTAAAGGCTGCTATACAATACACGTTCTCAGATCACACGGCGCAGAGAGAACTTACCAATCAGAGAGATTCTCGCCGCCTCTGTTGAACCGATCTAGGCTTTCTCCACTCAGACAACGCCGATATTACCCACAATTCAGTGCATGGTGTCCAAGGCGAACTAAATTGTTGACATCAGAGACTATGTTTTGAGGTTAGACGATCTTTGTGACACATATCGGAAAGACGTACAACGATAGAAGAAACGGGATAAAAAATACCGGGAAATCCCAACAACCTCATATAGTCCATTCACGATTACTTCAAACCATTCTGAAACCCTGCTTAAGTTCTACTCCGCCTCATATGAAAAAAGCTTAAACGAGCCTAGAAAATTACACCAAAGGGACAACGCACCATATTCGTGCGCACTGAGTGTAGTAATATTCTGCATAAGAGCTATATTTGCTAGGCATTACCAACACTCTTACATTCTCTCTGGTTTAATTCTTATTAATTACAAATTAATTATTACAATTTATTAATAAAATATAGTTAAAAGTTCAAAAAATAAGATACTTTTGTGAACACAAATGCAAAATGCTTGCGACACATGACATATTTAGTTAACAAGTGAACACATCGTACATGGGGTGATTTTTCAAATGTTTGATTCAAAAAGTGTGAAGAAACCGCAAATAGACTATAGCGATGGAAATGTTGAAAGGAAGGAAAACTGGTTTGCTGTGAGTTGATGTGAAAATCACACAAAGCTTCGAATGGTGGGTTCTCGGATAACGCAGAAACACGCTGGTGACGTGTGAATCGCCACCACTGACACCCGCTTTGCTCGATGTGTCGCAGAGTTCAGCGGTATAACAATCACGGAACAGTATTTTTGGAATATCGCAACTTTGATATGGTCCAACGATGTAAAGCGATGTGCAATATTAACGATATGCGATATTAGCGACATGCATTTATTTGCGACTGTGATGGTCTAACATCTTGATATGTGCATTTTTTTCGATTTTGCCATTTTAGCAGTATTAAAAAATAATAATGATTTTACTTTAAAAATATTACAATAGCTATTATGACGTAGTGCATTTAATATTAATAGTTATTGTGATTAAGCGTAAAACGAGTACAGTACAGTATTTGCGATGTCGATATGACCAATTNATTTAATATTAATAGTTATTGTGATTAAGCGTAAAACGAGTACAGTACAGTATTTGCGATGTCGATATGACCAATTTTTTAAATGTCAAATTTGCTTCGTTTGCGATGTTTATATTTGTGATACCAGTATGAGCGACGTTTTCGATAACAATATAAAAGCGATATTTTCTATATGAAACCATCGATTTTCAGTGCTTTGTGGAAGCGATACATCGCAACGATAAGAGCATGTCTGTAGATCTGCAACCGTGTGAATGCACATGTGCATTCGTTGAGCACGCGTATCTCAGCAAACAAATATCCTAGGAATACGACTTTTTGACAGAAAAGTTAGAATACAGCTATCTNATTTAATATTAATAGTTATTGTGATTAAGCGTAAAACGAGTACAGTACAGTATTTGCGATGTCGATATGACCAATATTTTAAATGTCAAATTTGCTTCGTTTGCGATGTTTATATTTGTGATACCAGTATGAGCGACGTTTTCGATAACAATATAAAAGCGATATTTTCTATATGAAACCATCGATTTTCAGTGCTTTGTGGAAACGATACATCGCAACGATAAGAGCATGTCTGTAGATCTGCAACCGTGTGAATGCACATGTGCATTCCTTGAGCACGCGTATCTCAGCAAACAAATATCCTAGGAATACGACTTTTTGACAGAAAAGTTAGAATACAGCTATCTCAGTCCGTGCGGTTTTGTTTTTATCATATGAGGTGTATTTAAAGAGAAAATGTCCTGAAAACGGTTCAAAATAACGGCCTGTCCGCGCAGTTTCCGTTAATACGTAGGAGAAATATAAAGTGGTAGTTACACGTGTGGGCTTACATCACGTGTTATGCAGTTGCAATATTACACACGTAGTTTGCAGAGGAACGCGCGATGCAGGCTGGCTCAGCGCGTCGCACGTAAGGGCGATGAGGCGCTGGGCGCGCGCGTTATTGTCGCACGTATCGCTGGGCCTACAACCCTGAGAAGAAACAGTCTCGGGCGAGTGTGGTGTAAGGGCTCACTAATGTAAGCAGTAATACGAGGGTTTTTTTTATTATTATTAATCTATTTTACTTGTTAGCCATACCGAAATGTCACTGACCTCAGTTATTTTTAAATTTAATGTTAAGATTGAATTAAGGTTATTAAGTTATATTGCAAAAAAAAAATATTGAATTCAGATGGTTATAGCTTTATAAATTACTGTGTGCTGGTATTTAATTAGGTATCTATTTTTATTATTAAATTTGACTTAGGGTTTGATGGTTTTCTGTATTCATATTCGTGGGGGTTTTTTCTTGTTTTATTTTGGGGAAAAGGGGGAGGACCCCCCGTAGAAAACCCCGATGCACTGTCTTTAGTTTTGTTCACTCTGGGTTGATAAAAGGCACACATTTTTTCTAAGATTATTTCGAATTTCTCTACTTGTGGTTGTGGCGGTTGGGAGTTTCTCATTCGCTGCTCTGATTTGTGGAGGAAACGGGCATAGGGCGTTCATGAAGGTTTGTATTTCAGTGATGGATTGCATTAATTCAGTGGCTGTTTCTTGTGCTGCTAGGTTGATGTTGAGGTGCTGGGTAGCTCTGGTTGTTTCCATGCTGCCTGTGTATGGGGATGGGCTGTTGTGGGATTGGTGCATGATCTTGTGGTTGCCATCGTGGTGTCGGTATGGTTGTGGGTGGCGAGTGATTGGTGTTGCTAGAGGTTGCTGTTGTTCTTGTTCTTGGGGGTGAGAAGTTGTGGATGGTCATATCTGGTGGTGCGGGGGTTGTTGTTGAGGTAGGCGAGTTTTGAGTAGCTGTACTTTCTCTTGGCGTTTGGGGCACATTTTGGCGCCAGCCATGTGGTCTCCTCCGCCATTTGGGCATGTTTTGATTTCTTGTGTCGTTAGTGGGCACTCTTCTAGGGAGTGATGCTGAGAACATAGCTTCTTGTGTAGCAGTTTGATGCGACATNTTGTGTCGTTAGTGGGCACTCTTCTAGGGAGTGATGCTGAGAACATAGCTTCTTGTGTAGCAGTTTGATGCGACATGGCCGTAGCACTGGCGTTGAAGCTGCGTGGCTTGCTATTGGCGGAGGCAGGCTGCAGTTTGCCGCCCGCATCAGCCTGGAGTAACTGATACTTACACCCAGTAACAATAGACAGACCTTCCATACGTCCTTCAACTCCACCCAGCACTTCTCAAAGACCTTCTTCCTGTACTTCCAACCCACTTCCACCATACGCGCGCAAGTAACACTATTCAAACTGGCAGTTCTAGTCATTATTATGCTTCAATCCGAACTCTGTTGATAGTCGCTTGATGCCACTATCTTCCGGGCAAAATGGAGGTCTGCATTACTTACTCTGGTTGTTCCACACGACATTCCGTTTAAACATAAATATATAAATTAAAAAAAAAATCACGTAGAGAGTAAACTATGATTGTGTTTACAATCGAATGTTTGACATTCAGCAAGGAGTTATTAGAATTGAATTCATATGTACAATTATTTACGTCGTGTATATATAACTACGTGAATTCAAATAAAGTATACTAACATATATTGTATGCAGCAACTTCCGCAGTTCTTCTCTGCATCATTGTTGTCAAAACAAATATGGCGACGGTTTGGGATTAATTAAATTAACATTTATTAAGATTTTCTGCATACTAAAAGCCAAATATAAATAACCATATACATGACAGCTTTAGTATACTTGGGCGACGGGACCTGTAAACTAAATCTGTCAAATTGAATAACAATTTTCCATGGACCCGTTGTTTTTATTCCTACGTCGGTTAAGTGTAAATACGTTAATGGCTACATTTTATGAGTGAGAAACAAACGAACGAGTTTGAATAAATTCACGGTGACTAATGGAAAGGAAACACTTTTAATACGACGTCGTCATGACAACTGTTCTGGTATATCACTGCCGACTTCACTGGGCAGTCCATGGACGTGCCCAAAATCAGTTGTTAGGCTGCGACTCAGAAACAATCGCCTGTGGTCACCTACAAAACGGTCATCCGCGGTCTCTCACCCAGGACAATTTTGCCGTCACTACTCAGTATCTTCGCCAGGANTGTCATACCCCCCCACCTCCTCCCAATGAAACTTAAGTTTCTAGCCGAAATTTGGGATTGTTCAGCCTGATGTGACATTACGCATATTTTCTCTATTTGCAGACTGAAGTGGCAATATGGAAAGACTGAATGTTATGGGAAGTCCTGATCTGCACTCCCCTAGAACTGCTCAGCTCAGTAAGTTGTATCCCGCTATACCCTAGTGGATTAGGCGCAGGAGGAGTAAGTAGCCTCGGTGTCGACAACATGTTAAATAACTTTGTAGTCTTGTTTTATAGCTAATATATTTTATTGTGAAAAAAGTATTTTAATTGTGGCACCTATTCATCTCTTTCTGTCAAATTGGTGTAAAAGCTACTCTGGCAGTAAAATGTTATAAAGTAGTAGAGAAACCCCGCCCTTGATTGAGACAATCCTGGCCACGCTACTGTAGGATACGTCTTTGAAATCAGACTGACGGATGAGCTACCGGCACGGGAACGGCTAGTGATGGGTTTGTTCGAGTTCCAAAATGATTCCATTCCTACGAGTGCCCGAGATATCTCGAATGGAGACCAAAGTATTCGAATGCTTATATCCGAGAGATCTAGCTGGACGGTTCACCAGTACTCAAGTTTCACGCTAATTCTTTGTCCTGGAGTTCTCATGGAAATGTTACTTAGTTCGCTATACGCTTGTTCTCGTATGTTCGACAGACGTGATTGCATTTTTGAATAATTATTTTACTGAAGCGTTAGTCCTCGCAATTTTTTTAGTCCATTTGTGTTAGTTACAAAGTTTTTTTCGTCTGTTTGTTCAATATCAAACATGTTTTTCATGCCTATTGTTGAATTCTACGACAGTAATTCGAATGCCATTATTTGATTTTTAAAATTTAAAATTCTTTCTTGTTCCCTTTTATATAGTCGTCTGGAGTCTGGAAGGCCTGCAGCTGAGGAACATGCTGTAAATTAATTTTTTTGGTGGAGTGAAAATATTTTTGTAATAAAACATTTTTTTTTTATTTTACAAAAAAAATGTAGTAAACCTGTCATTTGCACACTTGCAATGGAAATAGCTGTACTGCTACGTAAGAATTCTTGCAGAAACACGGATATTCAGTAAACAGGTGATATAGACCGTTCACGGTAAAGTAAGTACTTTTGACGCCCTGGTTACATTTTCCTTTCAACCATTTTTGTTATCCTTTACCCGCGTTTTTAAACAATGTGGCCATGAAAGTAATAAACACAATTAGTTTAACCAACCACTCTCAGAAGTTAACGTCTAAGGCAAAAATGAAATATATTTGTTGACTGTTATTTCAGATGAGAGTACTTTCAAAAGTGCACACTTTACCGCGAATTGCCTATACAATCTCAGGAGTTTAAGTAAGATGTGTGCTAATGGCTGATGAGTCATCACTTCCGAGAATACTGTATACTTACCACGTGTGTGGCAATCATGGTGAGACTTACCTGGGACGACAGGGCAAAGTGCGTGTTGACATGGTTTGAAAAGAATGTGTTCCCCTAGTTTCCGGTTTGCAACATTCATTTTGTAACAGTACACGCCAGGTTTTCTAAATATCTGTAATTTTAGCTGCGATATAATATATATGTACTAGTTCCTTAAATCTTTCAAGAAATGTTAAGAATATTATTTCTTAATGCATATGTTGTATTCATACAACGTTTCTCTAAACAGCTAAATGTAAAAAGTGAATTCCAAAATACGAGTACATTCACACGACTGTCTTGGCGTAAAATATGGTAGGTGGCCAAAATAAGCAACAGAATGCAACGATAAAGAAAATAACGCTCCGAAAAATGCTGTCGGCAGAATTCATTTTCCCCCGTAAGTACAAAGTTGCAATTTTTCTTTTTTTAAACATTTTTACGTTGGGCTAACGTACCCCTTGTAATTAAGTGTCAAACAAATTATAGTTCCTATGCGTGCTCAATAAAAACTTAATCTTTTGAAGGTAAAATACAGCATATGAACGAGACATTAAATTACTGAAAGTATGTATATAGCCTATTAAATTAGAGCCCGTCGAACGGAAGAATCTGTGGCGTAGGGGTTAGTATAGTTTTTTTTTTTTTTTTTACGTGAAGGATCCGGGTCCATTTCCCATCACCCCAATGGGGTATTACCCAGTCGTCGTTGGATAGGGATGTGCCTGACTGGGCCGCACAAAGTCTGTTGTGTCCCATCCTGGCTTAAGGTGGCCGCCTGGTTGAAGGAATTTCGCACGCCTGAGGCCTGAAAGCGTGGGAGCGCTAGGGGCGACCGAGACATGCGTATCAACTCTCTCATCGCCTCTACGCGCAAAGAACTGAACTGGCGCGCAGTCTTGCCGTCGATAACGCGCCTCTGTGAGACTTTCATCGGAGACCCTTCCATTTTATGACGTTATAATAAAAATAAAAGTTTGATGCACGTCTCTATTCCTTTTTTAATGTTCTGAAACGGAATGTTTATACATAAAAATTACCATTTAAACACCAGTTAGAGCCATTTACACTATCACAAAAACACGCTTTAGGGAGAAATGGAGGAACTGAAAAACGTATACAGACGCGTTAAGTTTCTTAAATGATATTCGTAAGCAGACCTCACTCATACATGTTGGACGGTTTTTTAATAAATATGGAGCTGTGCACACCGTTGGGCGGTCTACCCAGGCGGCCACCTTAACTACAATTATTATAGCATGAAAACCACTGTGTATCATCGAGCATTAGATTTTAGAAGTCCAAAGAGTGTCTTGCCATTCTGCAGGAAAACGATATGAGAATTACTGAATACTTAATAATTACCCAAATAAAACGCTAAAAAGACACGTACACAACGTTCGACGATGTTATCAAGTTATTAACAAATTTTCTTTATGTTCTTGTAAACACATTTCGTAGGCCAACATAATTGACCTTAGCACACACAACTTGCAAACGCAATGGTTAATACTACATATATTATAACATACCTTAGAACTCTGGATCTGAAGCGTTTCAACATTTCTGCCGCTCTTTCCGCGACGTTGCAGGGTTTCATTTCCCCTCGCCTAATTAGGGAATACAACGATTCGGTGAGGTTAATGATGTCCTGTTGGCGTTGGTGACTTATCTTTTATTCACCTTGCTAGAACTCATGACTGCACACAAAAACTACCGCAACATATAACGTAAAATACAATAAATAAAATTTTAAGCAAACCTGAAATAAATTAAAAAAATATTAAACACGTGAGAACGCACTACGAGTAATCTCTTAAACAGGTATCAGAAACGGAAGAAATCGGCACAACGAGAAATAATAAAGAGAGAATATTAGTAACCAGGAAATGAATTATTATTGTTTAAACAAGATAATCGCACCAAATCTCTGGCACGTGTGTCGACCACATCTCGCCAACAACACACGGAACGAAGGTTTGTAAACAAATGGCCGCTCTACTTTCACCTTGAGCGTGATCTTGTGAGTATGCAAGAAACATTGAAATCAAAGTACGTTAGCATCACGTCATTAATAATTGGCATAATAAGATACAAGTCTTTTCGAAACCCATTTTTAAGCGATAAATTAACAATTACGTTAAAACTTTAGAACTATTTCCTCTCTTTGTGCTGGCAACCTAACGGCATAACTGTATCCGCGCTCGCCGCTGTTTGTAATGTTATATGCGTGTAGCTAACGGCTAGGGTGTTTTTTCAAAGGTTGATTTTCAAAAGTTTCTTCCCGTCGTGAACCGACTATAGATAACCGCAGTTTTCGCTGCGCATTCCCTTTGCTTGGTGCTTGGAAAACTGCTTCTTTGCAACTGTCAAGGTGTGGCTAAATATTTCATAAATTGTCAAAAAAAAAAAAATTTCCTGAGCACTGGACATTTTCGTGGTTGTATGACACTTGTTTAACGTATCTGTGACAATGTTTTCACTTATGTTTAGAAAATTTTTGTGAGGTTTTCATGTACATTTGATTCTTCTCTTTCGTTTCGTGATTTCTAAACATTATTTGTAGGAATGTTTATTTTGCTCGCAGCATGTTACTCTCGAACAATGAGTAAAAGTAACGGCAACTGTGTGGTAGCAGGCTGTAGTAATTATGTTCTCAAGACTTCCGATGTAAGTTACCATCGTTCTACTACGGATTTGGAATTGCAAAAGGCGTGGGTATCGCGATGCAAACGTGCAGACAAAATCAACATCAACAATGCTCATGTGTGTTCAGTACACTTCGTTCCAGAAGACTACGAACGAGACTTAAGAAACGAACGTTTGGGCTTGCCAATGAGGAAAAATTTGCTACAACCCCCCCCCNTTCAGAATTGGCGTGCACAACAAACAGAGTAGCAACGGGAAACACACTGACGAAGCAGGTAACTTACGTTCATAATATATAGTTTAGGCATTAGATATTTGTAAAAATAGTATCAAACAGGGGCGTGGTCAAACATTTCTCAAGGAGGGTGGGGGCAAATACAAGCTTTGATACACTGGGTGTTAATAATGTCAAAACACTAACAAATAAGCATTATTACACAAACAATTATTGCTTCTCCGTTCATTATAAATATGCTAATGGCAAAACTGTGCGTCTTTTTTAAACACCTTGAGTGTAGAGAAGATGTTGCAAATGATGAGTGAGTAAAAGTCGGCCTTAGAGTTGCCTCAAAAGCAGACAATGCTGCAGCATGGCGGAACCCTTACAGGGGAAAAGAAAGTGGGGAGAGATAAATACTCCCACATCCCCCCTTCCACGATTTTGTTACACCCCTGTCATCAAAAGTATTGTAAAAAAATTCTGCATGACTTAAGGGAGCCGCTTACCTGCTGCTTGAAAGGTTTGCAGTGTGTTCGAAATCTATGTTTTTGCACGAAACCTGTAAACATGTTTTCATAGTAAATGATATGCAAAAACACTTTATACTAGGGACGATTGATGGTTTCAAGACATCACGCACATTACAAACACTGATCCCGAGCCCGCGAACATGTCTAAAAACAGCCTTTTGGGAGAGACAGTGCCTTTTTGAACAAATATGACAGGAAACTTGCAAATGCATTACAGTCGCCTGCAATGGACTTTGCTGCAGAGTCACTTAGCTATAGGGTCACAGTTGCAGCAGTGTCAGTCTTCGCTCTAAAAAGGTTTGTACATTTTACAAAGAAACACTTTGCTCTCTTACAAATCTTTGTAAAAGTACAAAATAAAACGTCTTGTTTGTAAAATTACAAAGCCCATCCTTGCAATAAAACTCAAGAAAGTTTTGTAGCCAACAGTGATCGCATAAAATTTTTTTTTCTGTAATTGTAAAACAAAAACCGTGCAATTGTGCAATCCTAGCTGAACAGTTGAACATTACATTTTTAGCATGTCTATATTTAAAGTGCCTCAATCACTCATAATGCAATTTGGTGTAGTGGATAAGGTCTTCAGCTGAAAGTTGAAGATGTCCTGAGTTCAAATCCCTGCTACCGCAGTTTTTTTTTTTTGCAAATTCTAATACGAAGGACAATTATTGTATAACAATTTTTTCATAAATTAATTTGTTTTTTATAGCACATTAAAAGCATATATAATTTTATATTCGTTGCTTACCAATGTAGTTGAAATACAGGCTTGGCTGTAATTTTACGAAGAGAGACCTTGTAAGTTTACTTAGAAAGTAATTGCATTTTCTCAAGAATGAGTTTCTTATTTCTACAAAGAATTCTTTTGTAAGCTGGCTTTACGATTATTTTCTTTGTAAAAGTAACACAGCATTTTTGTATATGCGTTATAACTGCCTTGCTTCTGTGTACCTCAAACGACCTTAAGAGCTGT
This sequence comes from Clitarchus hookeri, assembly GCA_002778355.1. NCBI lineage: Eukaryota > Metazoa > Arthropoda > Insecta > Phasmatodea > Phasmatidae > Clitarchus > Clitarchus hookeri. Next base: position 197,127 of record NQII01001152.1, read on the forward strand.
AGGTAGAGGGCGTACTTAACTTGGTGCGAATTAATACTCATATTAATATCCACTGCATTTAGGAGAAACGTATTCATTATTGTAGTGCACATTCCTAAATTTTACGGCAGTGAGAAACTCTGAACCATAAAACAAGCAGTAGGTATCATTTGCCTGCGCTTAAAATGAAGCTGTGAATAATGTTTATAGCAGGTGGATTATGGCCGTGAAGAGCGCTTGAAAATTTGAAACCTCTTTCCACAAAGAAAAGAAAAATAGACATAGAAACAGCCACGAAAGAATCTTTTCTAGCTGATGATAATAGTACTTCCGCCAGTAAAGAAGAAGAAATAATATAACTACAGGCACAAATAGAAAATCAGAAAAAAATAACAGCATTTGTTGAAACATCTTTGAGAAACGGCGAAGCAGCCCTGAAGAAAGTAGAAGCTGTAGTAGGGCATGTAAATCCTGGAACTGGAGTAGCGATGTCACGAACTACAGTTGTGGCAGCTGGCCAGGAAGTAGAGGAATACTTGCGAAGCAGCCCTGAAGAAAGTAGAAGCTGTAGTAGGGCATGTAAATCCTGGAATTGGAGTAGCGATGTCACGAACTACAGTTGTGGCAGCTGGCCAGGAAGTAGAGGAATACTTGCGAAGCAGCCCTGAAGAAAGTAGAAGCTGTAGTAGGGCATGTAAATCCTGGAACTGGAGTAGCGATGTCACGAACTACAGTTGTGGCAGCTGGCCAGGAAGTAGAGGAATACTTGCGAAATGCTGTACTCTAGGGCAGATCGATGCTTGCTGCCTGGGAATAAGAGTTAGATGGGGCTCTGAAGACGTTGCAATTGCTCTGGCACTACGGGCGCTTTCACAAAAGCGCGATACCCTCTTCCATGCCGCTCTACTCTTCAAGAATGGAAAGAGGATTTTTAATGTAGAGCTGGTATTTTGAATGAAGCATTGTGCCTCTTGAGTGCAAAGTCAGCAACTTTCTGTGAAATGGGGAAAGTTGCAGAATCTAGATGATCGCATATGGTACGATTCCTCGGATGGTGCAATAATGGGGCCACACCAAAATAATAAAATAAAATGGATATTTACAAATTGTACTGAAACTTTTCAAAAGACGACTCAAGTAACGTACGCCGAGTGCATTTCTATTTAAAACAATTGTGCTAAAAGGGTGTGTTACGAATGACTATACTTTAGCATGTTGTTAGTAGTAGTCTATTTGTTCTCGCGTGTGCGAACATTGTGTAGGCCTAGTAGTCGAGAACATTGGTTTAGTTAAGTGACGCACGAGGCTGCATCACACGCCTAGACGGCTGTCCTCCGGGTGACGTCACGAAGTGCCAGCCAATGGCGCGCAGAGCGGACATCCCTGCAGGTAACCAGCGCTGCTAACGGGAGCGGCAGGCCCGTGTAACTAACCACCGCGCCGCTCCGCGCGCTCAAGAAACAAAGTAGGAAACGTACAGAGTTCATTACTTTCCCTATTTCGTCATCAACGATGCTGTATCTAATACCTCAAATATCTGCAGTTACTGACACTGTTATATTATTTTTAAAATATCGATCTTAAGAATTCCTGAACTAGACAATAACTAGCTACAGTACACTCGCACGCAGTCCGCGTGTTTGTTTTAGAAATGGAGGCCGCGTACAAATTTACTCATTCCGTTGACGATAAAAGGATGCATCTAGTGATTTAGAGAAACCTTCTCTCTTCGAGTAATTATGTAGTAATAACGAAACAAATATTATCCTAATTATTAAAAGAAGTCCCCCAATCACGAAAGAATTTACAACTTACAAATGTTTTCCTTTCGGCGCTTTGCTTTTCGCAAGCCACCGCGGATAAAGTCGCACGTTCATGCAATTCATAATTACAATTTTGATTTCATTGTTGTAATAGTCTCGCAACTTAATTTACATTTCGTACTCTGCACATTGTTCCGTAGCTCACGAGTGAAATTTTTTGTAATTTTTTCAACTTGTCCACTTATTTAATAAAAATTTTATAAACAATATTTAGGTTATTTCGCAAGTGATGCGACTTAATCCGCTCGCGTTATATGTCAATATAAAACGCTTTTTTAACAACATATGTGTTAGGCACATTAGACGTTATTCTTGTTCCTACCTCCCACAACCGGTAATCACGTGAAGGGTGACGAGTATAACGGTACGTGATGAGCGAGATATTTCGCTCTAAATATCCCTCGTCACGAGATAACAAGTGAAAACGTTTGCTAACACAAGGCACTTTACAAACAGTAAATGCACGTATAAAAGCACATTTCCACAATCATCAACCCCGCTGGTGGGACAGTGCCTAGAAACTTCTTTAGCCTCGGGGAAATTCATTGTGAACGTGACGCGTGTGTACATGCGTTGCCGGTCTGAACTTAACACCCGGGAAGCAGTTGATGAGCTGCAAAACGCGAGCTTTACCAACCAAGTGAGGCTTTGTAGCGACAGCGAACTTAGAGCAGCTGTCTAATACCGCTCAGTTAGTAGTTCGGACATATTTGATGTACATTCGTTGCCGGTCTGAACTTAACACCCGGGAAGCAGTTGATGAGCTGCAAAACGCGAGCTTTACCAACCAAGTGAGGCTTTGTAGCGACAGCGAACTTAGAGCAGCTGTCTAATACCGCTCAGTTAGTAGTTCGGACATATTTGATGTACATTCGTTGTTTAAGTGTATCTCAGCAAAGAAATATTCTGACCATACGAATTCCTGCCAGAATAGATACAAACCGGTTATGTAAGCCCATGTGGTTTTGTTTTCATCATATTAAACATATTGAAAGAGAAAAAAAGTTCGTAAAAATGGTAGAAAAAAATGGCATTTTTGGAACTTGCTTACGCAGTTTCCTTGCAGTGTTAGGAGAAAAGTAAAACTGCACAGTGGTAGTTACGTGTGTGGACTTTCGTCACGTGTAATAAAGTCCCACTGTTACATTCGTCATTTGAACAGGAAGCATTGCACGCCGGTCCAGCGCCTTGCACGTAAGGGCGACGGGAGGCTGGGCGCGCGTCTCATTGTCGCACCTATCGCTGTGTCAAATAAATTTAATTCAAAAGATCTGCAAATCACACAAACTAAATTTATTATTACAAATTGGTCTGGAATCTTGTACCACTGTGCAATGCTTTAATTTTAATTAACGACTATTTTAAGGGATAATGAACAAATGTGTTACCTTATATTCACAAATAAATTAGTGCAGACTATATGTACATGACCTACGATCACAAACCCATATAGAAAGTTTTTAAATGTTAGTATAAACCCACTGGTTTTATAAATCATTATTTACTGGGTTTTTGCTTGTCAACGCGTACGATACTGTACATAATGGAACAAAACATAACATACGAATTGGACTAAACTTACATTTTCCACATAACTAAAGGTTTTATATTACTGGAAATTGTTTTACATGAGCAGTGATTAAATGAGAGTTAACGTGTAGATAATGTCAAGACAGAGGGTAACACACCATTTGTCAAAGATGAACAATCACGTCATTGAAATGCAAAGCAACTGTGGGGAAGGAAAGGAAGTTATTGAAGATTTTTATCAGACTCATGGATTACCCATGTACGATAAGTTGTTTCCATTGTACGTACGACCTCTATTATTATTCCGGAGGTGAGAATGCTGAGTCACTACGCAATGCGAGGTAGCTTCTTCCATCAGCACACAAGCCGTCAGTAATTCACAAGAGACATTAAATAGCGTTGTTGTTCGCTGGCTATTCTGGTAGCACAGTACTGTATATGCCAAACTAAACATACATTCATCCCTGACAGCATTTTATTGTTTTCATGTTGCTTTCCCTTGGCTTGCTACACTGAAATCAGATGCCAAACAATAAATTTCTCTTTCGAGATTTTGCCAGTCCACGTCGTTTTCTAGTTCACAGATATGTTAGTACACACGAGAATATACTTACATTTATTGAAAAATTGTTTGCTCTCCAATTTACGCTCATTCTGCAATATTCAGAACATCGCAAGCTATGAATATATAAATTATACTGGAGTGTCAGTGTTAAGAAAATAACATTAGTTATTGTTCTATTAACGTTAAACCACCTAAATTATAAGTCAAAATAAGTTTATGTGAATAATATTCTTAGAGTAACACCAAATTCACAATTTTGTAAGGAAATAGCAACTTAGCGGCATTTTTCTTCCAGTCTGCGGAACTTCGGCTCGCATGATAACAGATAAAGGAAATGCATACCTCGATGGTTGAAGATATGTAAACACTGGCCCATAAATGAGATTGGAATAATATTAGTGGATACTAATAAAATAAAATTGTATTCTCCATCGCCTATGTTGCTATTAAATAAGAAAACACTACGCAACATAAGAAAGTATTTTCAATTAATGTATCCATGAAAACCTGCAACAAAATAAATTAAAATTTTTCTGCTTGCTGATAAATATCAAAGAATAAAAAATCTGGACATGAGTAATCCAGACAACGAAAATAAACAAAATACAATGAAAAAGGAAATAAAAACACAAATAGAGAGAAAATTATATATACACAGTCGAATCACATTATTATGACCACCTGCTAGAAGTGCCATCTGCAGCGCGTAGCCCGTGACGTACGGCCCGTGACGTGGGCTGGAGAAGAGGATACATAATGCGACACAGGCTGGCTGTACACAATGCCCTTACTGCTATAATTGGTAAGGGAAGCTATTTCACAGAGTTGCAAAAAGGGATGATCATCAGCTTTCGGGTCTAGGGAGGTAGCATTTCGGAAACAGCGACGTTTGTGAACTGTTCATGTACCTCTGTGGTAAAGGTGTATCGCGAGTGGAAGAATGCCACCATTGGGAATAACTATCGTGGAAACTGCGGAGCTCCACGCGCCATTGATGTCGGAGGTGAACGTAGACTACGAAGGTGCGTGAAGGACAACAGACAGGCTACAGTGGAACAGCTCACCGTCCAAATGAACCAGGGGACATCCAGACACGTGTCTACTGCAACAATTCAGCGAACCCTTCTGCGAATGGGGCTCCAGAGTAGAAGTGTGACTGCCCCCATGCTAATACAGGTTCATCGACGAAAACTACTGGAATTTGCTCGACAGTATGGCGACTGGACCACTGCTGATTGGCGACGGGTAGCCTTCTCCGACGAGTCGCGTTTTCAGCTGCATAAAACGGATGGACTTCAGCGTGTCCGGCGAGAAACATCGGAGAACAGACACCCTGCATCCATTGCTGGACGAACACAAGGCGGTAGGGGCAGTGTTATGGTCTGGGGAATGTACTCGTGGTATTCTCTAGGTCCCATAATCCGTTTGGAAGGCACTATTGATCGATTTGGTTATTAATCCATCCTAGGCGATCACGTCCACCCGTGCATGATGATTGTCTTTCCTCGGGAGGATGGGGATCTTCCAGAACGATAATGCGCCTTGCCACACAGCTAGAAGTGTCCGCACGTGGCAAGAAGAACACGATCAAGACATCAAAGTTCTTCCCTGGCCCCCAAACAGGCCTTATCTCAATCCAATTGAACATATATGGGACCACCTCGATTGTCATGTTCGCCGTCTGTCTCCTCCGCCACGCACCCTTCAACAGTTGTGGGACGCACTGCTGACAGCTTGGCTCCAGATACCTGCGGTCATAATCATGTAATTCGACTGTGTGTGTGTGTGTATATATATATACACACACATATATATAAAGGAAGCGTAATTAGAAAAACATACCGAATTGNTACACACACACACATATATATAAAGGAAGCGTAATTAGAAAAACATACCGAATTGCAAAATGAAAAATCTATCGTAAAACAATACAGAACAAAAACCATATAAACCAACAAATGTAAAGAAAAGTATTTGTGATCGTGTTAGACAAGGAAGAACACGAAATAATGAAAGCAAAACTATTACAAACTAAAAAAAAAGCAACGAATACATGCGAAGTGAGTGAATGAAAATTTTTTGTAGGCGAACGCCTTTGCAGAGAGGGCTTTGCTGGATGTCGCAGCAAACGCAAAACATGACAGATAAATGCAATAAAAAAGTCGCGATTATCTTGTCAACAAACACGCAAATAACACTAAGAGAACCCCGCAAAAGGAATTAAGTCCCGAACTAAATGTGGCAAAACAACACCAGTCAAACGAGCAGACCACAGGACAGTATTTACAAATTACAACTATGGAAGACAGACGAAAACCGGCCAACTAAATAGGCTTTTTACGACGTAACAGTAGGCAAGTTTCGGCAACTGGACTCTGTCCCCGTCTTCTGACATGCCGAATAAAGCACCTACCTATTGAATGTTATGCATACACTAAATACCAAACCCATATGTATTAATCTGAAAACATTATTTTGAGTACGAAAAATTCTAAATTTTGGACACTGGACCAATATGAGCAACTTTTCGTTATCAACCTGAAAATTGAAGCCTTGAGTTTTATGTACGCGTGTTTAGATACGTAATACGGCCTCGCACGACTGTATTTATTGTTACGTCTAAGTCGAGTTTACTTACGTCCTCCTCTATTACTCCTTTACCCACTGAATTTCCTCGACTCAAGTGCCACCACACACGTAGTATGAAAACTTCACCTCTGACTTAAACCGATTTCCGTGTCGTATGTTCGCTTTCAGGTGTGGTGGAGGTGTGTTAAGTGCCTTGGAAACTGCCAGCTTTCAGTAATGAAACGAAGTTTGAGCACTCCCAACATCGCGATTAAACTTTAGTCTTGGTGCTTAGTTTAAGGCAATAATGCAATATGTGAACTTACGACGTTCAGTAATTCAGTTCGTGCTGCTTCTTACGGCCTACTATATTCTCACTTCCAGAGAGAAGAATTTCCTTTGCATCAGCGCAGCAACAGGACACGAGATTTCTTGAACTCTGTGGTTATAAACAGCGTGTCGCCGTGGTTTTGTCGTAAACACGTTTTGCGTCCGTAAACTTCTTCGGTTACTTTAAGGTCTCCATAACCTATACGCATTCTAATTTCTATCATTCGGTTGGATTGCAAATAAACCCTCAGGTTCAGAAATGATTTTCAAAATTCGTTTGTTGCAAAGGGAAGTGAGGGTAATTTGGTGAGAGTTTTCGGTTTGTCCAAATGTCGCACTGTCATAACCGAAACAGACACGAAAACATCCATATATACTAACGACTCTTTTCCTAACTACGAGCTTTTGAGCATACAATCACAAAATAACAGTAATGATTTATCCCTAGGATTCTACGGTGGAGTCATTGGAATTTAAGTTCTTGATTTCATTCGCAATGGAAATAATATGTGACTTGAAGTGAAAGTAAACATTGTAGAAAATCTGAGAATAAAGAGTGGAGTGGAGAGATTTAGCCAGCTCTTATCATCGAGGTCTTGAGAGCCGATGAGGGTGAAGGGAGGTGAGTATGGAGCAGCGCCGGAATAAGGGTGGGTGAAACGGGAGATCCCCGAGAAAACCCGCCGACCAGCGGCATCGTCCGGCGCGATTCCCACGCACGAAAATCCGCGAGCGATCACGCCGGGAATCAAACCCGGTTCATCTTGGCGGGAGGCTAGTGCCCTAGCCGCTACACCGCCGCGGCCCCAGCAGACATCAGGTATTCGGTCGATGTATTGACCGGGTGTCTGATGTTTTCATAATTCGAGAAGATTCGGAACCACGTGGAAGATCTTCGAATGATTATCGCACTGAGGGTTTGTGACTGTTCAAACTAATATTTTGGGCACATGCCAGATGACGTCACGCCCTGCATGTTGCAGGAAATCAACATATCGACATAAAAGAGCAGAAGGGTGGGATTAAGTATGTTTGTATCTCGTCGACAGCGAGGTCATTATAGAGACGGAGCAAGTTGCAGGAAGGAGGAAGGAATCGGCCGTGGACTATAGTAAGGATCCATCCCAGCATTCGCTTGGAGTGACTTCGGCAAACCATGGAATAAAGGAACAAGGATGGTCGAACCCAGACCCACCCGATTGCGAGTCCATAGGTTGGCCACTGCGCCACATCACTCAGTTTAATGGTGGAGTAGGGGATCAAAACGAACCAGCTTCAACTGCTGTTGCCAACATATATGCAAATAACACATAGAGGATTCCGCAAAAAAAAATTAAGTCGTCGTATAAGCCCGCTGTGTTTTTTTTTTCTCTTTGTCAAGCGGTTTCTACAAGAGGACGTCTTCTTGAGTTTTTACAGTCTCGGGGTGATTTCATTAGAGATTTACTGTAGTTGAGGAAGAGCGTGTGTCGCACTTGTCTCCTCCACCTGGAAGTGAATAACGACCCGAGGACACTGAAAGACGTCGTTCTTGACCACTTGGCGCCGCTGCAAGATGCATCTCTTCATCTCTACCCACCGGCTCGCTTAATTGGACGATGTCGCCGTTTAAACTGGCAGACAGCGTAGACTAATTAGACTTCGGGGCTAGTAATATAGACGAGTTCACCGATCTGCCTTTTGATTTCACACTTGAATTTCACCGCGGAGTGGAGCAATTGTGGCTGTTGTCTGGCTTGGACGGGTCAAGGAATATTCTTAACCTGTGAAACGAACAAGACGACTACTTTTGCCCTTCTAAACATCATATTTGTGCGATCAATCCTTAGTTGTGTTCTTTGAACGATTCTTGCAGTGGAGGCGAGTAATTAAATGAAACCTCTATTATTGAGGACATATGCGTCGACTGAAAAGAGCAGAAGGGGGGGGGGAGTTTTATCTCCCCTCCTTTTCCCAAATGATTGCGAAGAGAGAGCTGAACCTCTCCAATATACCAACAGGCGCATAGTAAAAATGTTGTTAACTGGCACAAACAACCTGTAATGAGAAAGAATGTCAATATGTCATGTTGATCTGCGAGTTAACGACTGCACCACCTCTTTCAAATCTGCATTGAAAGTTATAAAAGTTATCAGTGCACAAATTGGAGAACTAAGTTTAGTATCTTAAAAACAACTATGCATAAAAAACATGTTTTAAAAATAAACCTGACATTGGTATAGATTACTGACCTAGATGGAAGAAAATAGCCGTTTGCCTCGTGCAAGTAATTATATGCATGGGTCTTGTATTTTTTAATTTGTGTGAAGCTCACCTTTCCTCGTCAACAGTGTGGGCATTAGAGGTGGCACATGTTAGTCGTGCAATGAGGAGTGACGAATTAATCCGCTATGGCCTGTACCAAGAAAATGTTTTTAATATTTCCGTACATTATCGAGAGTAAAAAATGTACACACGTGTATGTTAATGTCCATAAACACGGTGTGTGATGGCGGGAAATGAAAATGCTGCGTGTGTTACTTGGATGTAAGTAATAAGTTTGGACCGCATTTTGCTGCATGGGTACGATAGGCAAGTTGTTAGTCATGGGCTTTCTAAAATTCTCTGCCTCGACACACTAATGTTACAACTCAAAATATGTGGTTTTTCAGGAGGAACATTTTGGTATCAACAAAATGCCTCGCCCCAGCGCATTGCCAGGCTACATTATCCCTCGCAAAATATAACTGTCAGTATTAACGTTGTTAAAACTTTTACACGTTTAATACATTTCTCTACAACATATTGTACGGTAATTAACTAAACATTAGGATTTTATGAGTTGTAACGTTGTTGTACTGATATCTTATTCAATGACTCGCGTTCAAATTCGACTGCAGAACGAAAAACATAAATATTATTTTATACACACTGAATGCCCCGCATAGCCGAAATAACTTTTGTAATCTGTCTTCATAAACGACAAATACAGGAAAAACGAACTAGCAAATTTACGGCAAGTTCTTGACATTTGCTGAAATTTCTCTACTAAGTAAACTAATTGTCCGTAATTTTTCGTATATTCCTGAACATATTTTGCCAGTACTATTACGCAATATTACGAAAATGTTTACTTACAGCGAACCATCTGCCGAACAACTGGAGTGATTCCGGGAGATCAAGACGGCCCAGCTGGTACTCGAAGACAGGTATTTCCGAATGCGAGTCCAGTTCGTTACAAATGGACCACCTCGCTGGACCGTGCGTCTTGTACGCTTGTTTCTAAGTTTTGAATATCACCGGCGGATGTCGAATGTGGGAATCATGCTGGACGGTGCCGCTGGCCGGCGGGTTTTCTCGGAGATCTCCCGTTTGCCCCACCCTTGCATTCCGGCGCTGCTCCATACTCACCTCGTTTCACCCTCACCGGCTCTCAAGACCTCGATGTTAGAAGTCGCCCAAATCTCTCCACTATACGCCATTTCACCGGTGTATATCAGATATATTTCTAACATGGACGATGGTGAACACACGTTACCTCAAATAAGTATTAACTGTGGTGTGTGTGTGTCTCTCTCTCTCTCTCTCTCTCTCTCTCTCTCTCTCTCTCTCTCTATCACACAGAAATGTTTAGTATGGCCTTGGGAACAAAGCCAAAATAGCTCGAATTACAAGAGACTGCCGACCTGCCGTGGCGTAGTCGTTTGGTGCGCCTCCGGTCTGGGGTGCGGGAGGTTCTGGGTTCGAATCCTAGGTAAGGCATGCATGATAGTTTAAGTTAGGTCTTAAGTTAGTTTATAATCCACCTCCCTGATAAGCCTTCAGGTATAACACTGGGGGAAGATGATAAGCCCTTTCCAATAAATAAATACAATATAATCGAAAAGAACATCGAAACTCCGAAAATCACAACGTGAAATTCACAAAAGACTAGTAAACCAGTAAATCCCATGGCAGTAAATCCCAATGATATTCCAGACATCTGAGAAACATATAGTTTCGGCACCGCAGTTACGACGCCAAGCCCACAGATCCGAGCCATACACGACGGCGGATACCCGGCCACATTGACTGTGAGCTGGCGTTCATTTATAGGTGCTTACGACGAAGTTATCACTTTTCAGATCTACCTTGGAAAAAAAATCACTACTCGTTAACTGCATAAGCTACCACACACACTGGCATGCATGCTCCCAGCTAAGTTGGCAGCAAGCTAAGTAAAGTACTTCTAAAACTTGACGATTTATTGCGAGTGTAATGCTAACATTGATGGAAAATCAAGTATGTGGTTTTATTAATTAGAGTACGAATTGGTATATTTCGAACACATTTAGGTTCCTGAGTAAGTGAGTGAGTGAGTGAGTGGAAAGATTTAAGCGGCTCTCAATATCGAGGTCTTGAGAGCTGAGGAGGGTGAAGCGAGGTGAGTATGGAGCAGAGCCGGAATGCAAGGGCGGGGGAAGCTGGAGATCCCTGAGAAAACCAGCTGACCAGTGGCATCGTCCTGCAAGATCCGGGGACGACCCCGCCGGGAATCTAACCCGGTTCGTCTTGGTGGGAGGCGAGTAGTCTAACCACTACACCACCGTGGCCCCACTTTGGGTTGATGGCATGTTCATGTTTTCACTTGACTGGTCATGAGATCCATGTCAATGTAAATGTTACATATGGTGGAAGGATACAGTATGAGGTGGAAACTACATCCTAAGCAGAGCTTTCAAAATTGCTAAGTAAAGAGTGAACATCATATATGAGCTAGGTGAAGCGTATGTCGTCGTCAGTAAAGTGGGCAGCAAACACGTGACTTGTCTGCTACCTTGACTGGTCTCCGTGAGTTAAGAAAAAATGCCGTGATTCTACTTGGCGCTGTCGCTAGCCGAGTCAAGCCCAGACACACACAAGCACATCCATTTGCCACAGACATTTGGCTAAAAAGTAATTTGTCCCAACAGGCCTTTGGCATAATATACGTTTGGCCAAACAGGCTTTTGGAATAAATTACCATCGCCTGTCTAACATTCTCTTGGGATCGACCTTCAGACGTTTGGGAGAGCACTCATTTGGCATAACAGGTGTACGGCCGTACAGGCGTTGGACGAACAGTCGTTTTGCCGAACGTGCGTTTGGCACAACTGCCNCGTTTTGCCGAACGTGCGTTTGGCACAACTGCCGTTTGGCAGAACTGCCGTTTGGCCGAACAGCCATGCGACCGAATAGGACATTCGCAAACATTTCCATCGTCTGTCTAAAATCCTCGTAGTTTAACCCTCCGGTGGTTGGCCGAACAATCATTTGACCGAACAATCNATTTCCATCGTCTGTCTAAAATCCTCGTAGTTTAACCCTCCGGTGGTTGGCCGAACAATCATTTGACCGAACAATCGTTTGACAGGAAATCCTGCCAAACGATTGTTCGGTCAAATGATTGGTACCCGTCCATTCTTACCTCCACCACCGAACAGATACTGCAAGTACTCAAAAGTGAAATGGCGTGTCGGTTCTTTTGATGTAGACGGAACCCACTCGCTAACTGGCTGCAGCTGCAAAGGTTCTGGAAGAGGACTTTTGGTTTCATTGACTATAACTTTCTCCGAACGATTCTCTGATGTCTGGGATGTGCATTGCCGGGCGCTGATTGGCAAACTGCGTTGCACCATGTTGCTGGCCAGAGGCGCCATTTTACTGGCGTGTGCATCTGGAGTTCGCGGTAGAAGGGGATGCTGCACTTCTGTATGCTTAAGATACAAGAGTGTCTTCCAGGGGAGCACACAGCGTGCACCACTCCGCGGTGGCTGAGCGCTTAGCCTTCTCGCCTCCCACCAAGGTGGAACGGGTTCAATCCCCGACCAGATCACTCCCGGATTTTTGCATGTGGGAATCGTGCCGGACGATGCCCCTGGTCGACGGATTTTCCCGGAAATTTCCCGTTTCCCCCGCTCGAGCATTCCGGCACTGCTCCCTTCTCACCTCATTTCGCCCTCATCGGCTCTCAAGACATCGTTGTTAACAGCCACCCAAATCTCTCAACTCAGCACAACTCGTTAAAAAGTAGTACACACTTTACAGAATCGTCAGGAAAGTACGACTTATGTTGCATATTGTAATGACTGACTCTTCTCATCACGGAACCTTGTATAACACGAAAACTGCGCTCGCCCAAAAAGAGGTTAGCAGACTACTTATCAACTGTTTAAAAAACAAACCAGAGCTGAAATATGGAAAGTGTAAAAGCTGGGCAGTCCGCCGAGGTAAGACTAAAATGCGGGTCCAACGTGAGGAAGGATTCTCAGCAATGTGAAGCTAACCTCAATCCACGAATCACGTGGGGAACAATCGCAATCGAGTGGGGACACAAGTGCGACTGGGGCTCGAGACTGGAGGGAGATCGCAGTGGGCGGCCGGCGACCTGGAGTCAACTCTCCCTGAGCTGCGAGTGTCGCGAGGTACACATGTCCTCATCATCCTTCTCGCGTGTGCGTACTTCTGGCTCTTATGCCGGGATTACGGCGACTTCACGCTTCATGTAGCACGTAACGAGAAACGCGTTCACGCAGCCCGGCTTCACCTTGACTAATGTGTTTCGAGGAAACCTATTGCGATCATTTTACCTAACTTCCACGTGATGGGAAAGTTTGTCGACGTCAGGCTTTTGCGTGACACGCGATACGTGACTCTGCACCACGTGACCTCACCGGCCAATCACAATGGTGACGTTGTTGTGTTTCCTTTACTTTTTCATGGATTTGTTTTTATTTTCGCGATGCCACCTGCTCACGTTTTTAACTCATTTACCGCTTATATAACTTTCTTCTGGGAATGAGGACCAAAGTGTAATAAAAGTTACGCTAAAATTTTTTAATTTTTTTGTACCTATAAATTTAGAGCTTAACATTGCCACAGTTTATTAATTATGTTTCTCAGAGGTGTAAAAATACATAAATGAAATACAGAATGTTTACAGTTAGGTTTAAAAAATTTAGTAGGCTTATTTCATTAAACAAAATTTTAGTTTTCTCTGCAGATCAAAGTTTATTACATATGAGTTATTTAATGTACAGGAAAAACTTGTCTACATTTCCCAGGGAAATTTCGTTTTTTGAGGTTATGACGATGTCCTAGTTGTTTCCAAAGTTTGNAGGTTATGACGATGTCCTAGTTGTTTCCAAAGTTTGTATATATTATGAGCATCATACTTTCGCAACCTGTTCTAGCCACATCAAGATTAAAACATAAATGTTCTTATATGGCAAGAATTTTGAAAGTTTTCAATGCGAAAAGCAACCAAACTTATCCCCGAAATTTTCATTCTGTGCGCAAAGATTACGTGCTTCCGTGAATTATCTTAATATACTACTCATAACGACCACGTTTTACGTACACGTGTTACGTGTAACGTGAAGGTATACCTCGTTATTGAAAGTCATATAAGTTCTTGTAATTACCTTTTTAATTATTTATTTCCTTGTCCTGTTTAACCTCTTAAGGCTTTCACGTCCTAGCCTATTGATCTTAAAAAGAGGGGGATGTAACAACATGAAAGAATAGTGCATATATTATGTAACACTGTAATATATATTACTAGAATATAATTATTTGAATGTTTTTAAAATCGATTAATAAGATAGTGTTTTTAATCAAAATGTGAGCGTAGCTTCATTCTGGAAGCTTCGGAAATCACATTTTGCAGAAATAAACTTCTTAATCAAACAATACCATCATAATCATTATTCTGGTTGAATGAAGAAAAATAAGTCATAATAATTACAAATGTTATTAATCTAATTGATTTTATGCACATTCATTTAAGTTTTAAAAATAACATTTCGTATGGAATATATACGCGGAGTTTGTCGACGTTGTTCCGACTTATATATATAGGTTCGTTTATGAGGTTTTGCCGAATTTTAAGGAGCTCTCGTTTATGAAAACGTTTGACCGAAAATGTCATACAAACCCGAGTCGTATTCTCTGTGTTTACTAAGGTTATGCCCCAGTTGGCACTTTTAGTTTACTAAAGGACTACGCGACCCAATTTAGTACGCTCTATTAAAGTCCGTAAAAAACCTAGGTGTAATATTAAGTGCAACTTACCATGGAGAGAACATGTCACTTACATCTGTGGACAAAAAAATGTCACTTTACATTCATTAAGAATACTTAAGAAATTTTTAGCCTCGAAGTTGATGAAGACTTTAACAGAATCATTAATAATTTCACGCCTTGATTATGCTGATATAGTCTTCAGTGACCTGCACGAAGATCTAGCTCAGAGACTTCAGCGAATACAAAACCATTGTGTACGACTTATTTTTAATCTTAAAAATAAAGACCATGTCACCAAATACAGACATACTCTCTCATGGGTTGGTTTAAAAAATCGACGTTCATTGCACAAGATCTGCTTGTTAAAGAAAGTTTTTTTAACAGGTTGTCCTCAATATATATTGTCTCGTTCCTTACCGCCCAATACTTCAAATACTCGTTCTTTCGCTCAACAAAAGCTTCTAGTACCAAAACACAACTAATTTTTCGCTTCATCTTTCATCGTCACTGCAACCAAACTCTGTATTTGCTTACCTCAGGAAGCAAGAGATACAATTCCAATCACAAAATTAAAAAAATTATGCCGGACCAGCTTGGTCACGCTATAAATATTTAAATGTACGTGAAATATGGGTTTGATGTAAACATTTGTTGTGGAGGTTCCTCTTTTATGATACCTATAACTGATTTGCTTTTTGCTTCATGCGACTGTAGTGATATTTCTGATGCTTATGTTATTATTTAATTAATTAAATATACTGTTAATGTACGTAAGTGTATGCATGTGGGTGTGCGAGTAAACGTTGCATTACTTTTTTATTTTATATATATTTTTAGGTAACTGACATAATTTTAGATGTAACAAATATAAATATCTTACATTAATTACATTTTCTGTCTTTTCCCCCGTGTTAAAATAATTATTTGATGTGATTTTCTTTCCTTCAAAAATTATTAAACTAAATTGCAGTTTTAGAATTTGTGCTAATCGATGTTATCTTGTAGTTTATTCTTATAAGTAATACAATTATACGTATGTGAGTATATGTCATATGTGTATGTGTATGCATATACGTATACACATACGAGCATACATCAAAAGAGAAATCATGTAAGTTTACTATTCAGCTTATTTTTATTTTATGTATGTTGCTTTTATATATTTAATATAAGCTACTTTATAATTTTATAGTAGACATTAAGTTTCGTTTCACTTTTTATTTATTTTCCTTTTGATAAAACCATTCTTATGTTTTATTATATAAAGTGGTTAAGTGTAAGAGGTGATAATCCCCTAACTTCGTCACAAAAATAAAGACGTTTTATTGTTATTATTATATTACTAAATACTAATTTACCAAGTCCCAATTCACCGCTTTATTGGTTTTAACCTAATGCGCAGATTAACTTTTGAGATGGCTTCATATTACACACACGCGTTTATATTTATTTTATGAATTCCCGTAATTGATTAAATATTTACGTAAGTATATAAGTGAGTCAATGAATTTAATAACAATGACACGCTATAGAATGTGATACATTATGTAAAAATAACCGAAAATAAATACAGTACACGTCCTTTTTTTTCATATCAATATTTGTTTATTCATGTATGATAATAGTCTTCTTAAAATGCCATGTTAGATAATATCTTATACAACACAGACTACTACTTTGCTCGGCAGACAGCACCACCGCGGCAAACAAGGAACTATCGACAGTCTTCTCATTCAAACATACTAAATTACTAAATAACGAAATTGTCAATTGTAAGACGGCCTAAAGCTTCTGTCACACTTGCAAACTTTCGTATTTAAATATAACTATTTGACAATAACATTTGAAGACAAATACGGCCATCAAATGTTTTCTTCCAACATTTTTTTTTCTTTCAAATAATCTTGAATGTGTTTGAAAATGTGTCACACTGACAATTTTTTTTTCTGGAAGGATCTAATTTGAGTTTTTATTTAAAAACTAGCTAACCCTGCCACGCGTTGCTGTGGCATACAACATTTTGGTTCTATTCATTTCTGTGAAATTAATTGGAAGAGGTATATGTATTTTCAAAATATTTATTATTGAAGTACTTGTTTGTATACAATGTTTTTAGTTTTACCATCTTCCACGCGTAGGAATAAGTTGGTGTGGTTTTCCTACTCTAGAACACGACATACAATTGGCCGTGCAAAAAACATTCTGTTTCTAAATATATTCCGCACATTTGCAATGACTGCCTTAGAGCTTTATTTATTGTCATTGCAAATGCCAATCTGACTGGAAACTGTGTTCTTTTAAAGTGAAAGGGAATTTCTGATGAAATAAATGGAGTTCTGGGAATAAGCACATCTTCTCCTTTGAAAGCACCTTTCAAGATGGTAGCCTCTATAGTATTGCCCATCATTTTTTTATTGCAAGGCGTGTGCCGTTGCAAAGTTTTGGTGGATTGATGTTACGAAGTAAAATGACTGGCACTCCTATTTTCAATTTTAATATATGTGGAGGCAAGCCTGGAACATCAAGCGAATTTAGAAATTATGGCGGATAATTTACCGCTTCATTTTCGTGTAATGTTACATCCACAGATTTGTATGTGACATGTTCGCTTGTCGATAAGTATCGACATATATATTAGGATCGATATATATATATATAGAGAATTGACGTACTTATAAGTATCGATATATCGATATATCGTATTTATATAGATTGATAGATATGTTGCTAGGTTGCGACTTTACATTGTTGACATGGCATTGTTGACGTTGCGTTGTTGACTAAGGTGCTTCCTGACGCGAAAGCATGGTAAAAATGAGCTTTTTACAGATTTCAGTACCTTTGCAGGTAATACAGATAAAAAAAAGAAAGGCGTACAAACAATTGTGGGAACGAAAGGAAGGTTTATAATAAAACAGAATGAAAATCGGTAGACTTTTTCGGAAGTTACACGCGTCCGAACAAACGGACACAAGGTGTGTGTGTGTGTGTGTGTGTGTGTATATATATATATATATATATATATATATATATATAGAGAGAGAGAGAGAGAGGTATATCTATAGAAGATTACTTTCAAAGTGAGATAGTGCAGTTGTGTACCAATGCAGTCCATTACAGGAAGAAATGTAACGAACTTGTGATTTATTTTTCACTTCTTCAGAAATTTAAAATTAATTTATTAGGGATGTTTTCTGCACAATAGAATTTAATGCCTCTGAGTTCTAAATATCCACTTAAAATAGCATTCATGCTCAGAAAGCTTCTATATATATATATAAATTATTTTCATTATCTATTTCGATTCCAGCAACTGTTCGCTTGTTTTAAGTTTCCTGACGTCTACTTTTATCGTGCACGATTCTGATTGGCTGAGCCTGCAAAACATGGAACACATTCTAGAACTGTCAAATCTTCAAATATTTGAAGGAAACTGAAGCCATCCAATTTTTGGGACAAATATGGAGGCGATTATGACGTTTCGATGACGTAACAACGGTCCTACTTTTATTTGACAAAATTTATTGTAAGCAGTTTGATGGAATAATTGGAGCGTGTGACAGTGGCTTTAGTTACTCAGTTGTGTAGCCTGTGGGTGGAATTTACTGGTTTGATTGATATCGGCGAACATTTGGTACAGGACATTTTTTGTTAATGAAATTCTGTTTTTTGGAACCCCTGTTAAAGATAGATATACACTAACGGGAACTTTTTTAAGCAGAAAAATGCGCGCTTCTTTGCTATCGAATCCTTTTGTAACATTAATGTCCAGCATGTTCCGTGGAAAGATCAGAAAACTGAATACTTAAATTTAAAAACTACTGAAAATCAAATTGTTATATTTGCGTCGATACAGAGCTTGAGAGTATCATTTCGCACACTTAGGATTTGTTTCAAGTCTTTATCTTCAAAATTGGCTTAAAAAAACCGAACTTCACTAACATGTATTTTCCTGTACCAAATTCTCACTGCCTTAAAACCAGGCAACAGCTTTAAACTCTAGGAGTAAAGCAAAGTTGGCAGTGGAGAAATGTGAGGACAGAAACAAGTTCTCGTGCACTTGTGAACGTAGAACTGCGGGCAAAGTGTGACCTTAAGCGAGCACAGTTTCGTAGCTGCAGCTCGTCTTCAAAGACGTGGCTCGTGGTCGTGCAGTTCCGTGGTGGCCGGTGATTGTGGATGAATGGCTGTGCTGTATGTCAATGCAGTTCCCGCTGAGCAACACGCCGATTATGGTTCCCATGCTGCGGGCGTGTGATGTTGTCACATTTATACATCGTACCACAGATACCTTGTGTGGAGTGGAGTAGAACACGACAAAAGTACATTATACGCATAGGCTCTTCATGGTCTTGTCTTTGAAATTTAATGGCAATCGTGAGTTCATGTAATTATGATGGTATGTTTGGACCGTGTACATTGTCAACCATGAGACTAAATAAAAATCGCACTTGTCGTCTGTCCTGTTTTGTAATAAGTAGTTCGTCCGTCTTTTTGACGTCTTAATTAAATGCATACTTATTTTCTATTGACACGGAAACACCTTTTCCTAATTACCTGTCTGTGTTGTAAGAGGTTTTTTTTCGGTTTTGTTTCTTGCTGAGTGCTGTGTGTGTGTGTGTGTGTGTGTGTGCGATTTTTATTTAGTCTCATGGTCGGCAATGGACACAGTCCAATCATACCATCATAATGACATGTTCATTGTCAATTGAGAAATTTTGAAAACCCTGATTACGATCGAATTTTCCACTCCTTTGATATTCTTCCCCTAGATGTGAGATGTCATGGACCCCTTTGACGTCAAATTGTGATAGTGCATACGTGAGGTGAGGTGTTGACCGACTGGACATATCTATATTTCCGAAGTCAGATAGGACTGACTGCACCATGAGCATCTTACGTCATCAGGGCCGGGACCAATGCCATGCTTTGTTTACATACAGAAAAGAGAAAGCGCCTATTTCGTTAAATACCCTTAACATTGCACACAATTAATCCTTATCATGTCAGGTTTAGCAGTCTGCGCATCAAACAATGCAGTATGACTGGCACGGCATGTCGCTAGCACGCCCGAAAGTCACGAGGATTGGCTAAGTCCTCGGATCACAGAAATGCGTAAACCCAACAGAATTCTTTCTCCCAGTTTCCTTATAGCACAGGTTTGTGGGAAGTACGTGAAAATATTGATAGTATGAGAAACTTAAACTAGAACAATAAACTTAAGTTTAAAGGCGGGTATGGCGGGAAAAAAACTGTGTGGCGTGCGCCAGCACGCTGTTTTTCACCACAGAGGCACTCGAGCCGCGAGGAAGTGCTGACGAGGGAATGTGTCGTCTTGGGTCAACGATATATCGTCCTGCCGCATGGCAACTCATACCGCAATACGAGCATTATGACAGAATACTGAAATTGTTATAGTTAACAGGCATACCTTATTCCTAAGCATGATATGAGAAGTTTCTTAAACATATAGTATGTATACTGAGGGGAAAGTTAAATAAAATATATATTTATTTTATCTGCGCACAGTAATAGCTAACTACGTACAATATGGTGTACGGCATGGAGTTTATTAAAATTAGCATGAGTTGAAAGTTACTGTAGTGAAAATGCTTACAGGATTACGAATTGCTATCAGAGTAATAGTTAAATTTCAAATAACTATCCAGCGCACACAGGTGATCTACATTTTAATTTATATTACTAGCTTGGTATAGCAGAGATAAATTGTTTACATGTGAATATACGCAACTAGGGACTTGCGTTTTACATGAAAATTCTTTACATTTGAATACAGCTTGTTATTTAGATTTCAAATAATTGCTTTATGCGTTTAGATATTGGGCTGTAAAAGGTAAATTAATGTTTAAACCGAAGGCATTTTAAAAGTAAATATTATGACATTATTTTAATTGTACTGCTACTTAAAAGTTGAAAGTTTGAATGTTGAAAGTGGACGTGGCTGAAAGTTTGCTATTACTATTACGGAAACTAGCGTGGGTGGGTGGGGAATTTATTGAAATGGGGGTGGATGGTAGAGAGGCTGATGCAAGGCAGCGAGAGGGTAGGGAGGAACCAAGCCTCCACCATTGTTACGAACTAGCTTTTCAGCCAATTCGTACTTGAAAGTATTTATGGACGTAGCTCAATAATGACTCATGATTCGGTAGAGCACAACAGTATCTGATGATGTTTTATTACATGAAGATTATACAGTTGCTATTTAAATGACTATTGATCGGGAGAGCTTTAAATTTAATACCAAGATAATTATTTAATTACATTATGATTCATGCCATTTTAATTAAACCTAACTGGAAAGCCATCACCTTGTTGCAGCCAGAGGCTGATTCTGCCAGACGGTTAACGCCGGCCGGACACACCCATCTTCCTGGGCTGCTTCGCTGGTCGGGTCGACGTCCAAAGGACTAAAGACGAAAGACGTTCATTCCGGGTGTTACACTGCCCTGAATCAAGCGCGTGGTTCTGCGGCCCCGCTCAGTGACCGGTGGAGGGGATTTCTGCAACTGTCTTCTTTCGCAAGGATCGACGACCAAATGGTGGCGTTGCAATCCCGCTCGTTTCCAGGTTTAATGTTTGAAGGTGTGATCAGGCAAGCCGTTCAGCTAAGGCCTGATCACACCATAACAAGGAGCACTAGCCCGGCGGCTTGGCTAGCAAAGCGTCGGGAGCTACTGACAGCCATTGGGCGTGCGCAAGGGCGAGCAGGGCGCGCAGCTGAACCCTCTGTTGTATCACGTCATTAGGAAAATAATAAAGATTGCTGCCAATTACGTATTTCTCACTAGACAGATTGGATGTTTGAAACTGTAACTAAATTAAAAATATTTTTTGTAATTTAGCGTAGACTGTTTGTAAAGATCATGTCTAAACATATTCTTACCTTGTATTCTTGATGTCAAATTGGATATTTATTTAGTGGTTTGCAACCCCCATTACCTGACCTTGCGCACGCCTATGCAGTGGGACCCATAGACTAAAGATGACGTAGACTGATCTCTCTGGCTGCGCACAACCAATCTCCGTGTCCCAACATTTAACTGCTTTTCTGCCAACGTGCCTTGCGAAGACGGCATAGTTTGGATGTTAGGTTAGAAAACTAATTTGTAAACAGTGTTTTGAGAGATTTTTATACTTCATCTAACCAATTTGAAATGCAGTTTGATAAATTTCAAATTGGTAAACGTACATACTTTATTCATATAATTGTGCTTGTTAATTAGAAATTAAGATATAAACAAACACTTTCATCGCTGTTGAGCACGTGACTTTGACAGTTGTGGGTAGGTGAATGTAGGGTGCATGCGCAGAAGACGAATAAGCGGACTACTTCGTGCATAGTCTGTGCGCGGGACAGGAGTTGCGCTCGCATTGCGGTGTGGTGGAAGTGATCGCGGACCGACACTGCAGACTAGGCTCACCAACTTTGTCACATTTGCCATAAGAGACACTTGCGACATCTCGACGCACACTTCACACCTCAATCAAATAATCAAGACCAATTTTTATGAATAAAAATAACCGTTTTAGACAAGGTACTACAAAAGGAAATTTTTTGAAGCACTACAAAAAAAAATTGGCAACTGGTTTTTAGGGATTTTTTTTATTAGGCGTATGTATGTAATCAAGCAGCGTTGTCCAAGTTTATCATCAAAATGAACTTATAGCAATCTCAGTTCATTAAGAGAGGAAACAATCATTTAAAATTCAAGTCCAATATTTCTAAAAATCTTGCATTCAGATGCTGTTTCTTCTTAAAAACATATAATGAATTCATTAAAAGTTCTTAGGCGAAAAAATGCAAATTTAAAATGAATGACTAAGGTGAAGCAAACCACAGTCACATTTACGCAATCATTAAAACTTATTGTTTTGCTCGTCTTGCAAGTGAAAAAGTTCACTAGCTGTGCTGAACACATGTTCTACAATAGTACCTCAAAGTTTTCCAATATTCAGTTTTAAGAACCACTTTTTTCAGAACTGGAAAAACTGAGCTAACATTTTATATTTGCCGATGGAAACGAGGAGTACCTTTAAAGTTCTCTTGTNTTTCAGAACTGGAAAAACTGAGCTAACATTTTATATTTGCCGATGGAAACGAGGAGTACCTTTAAAGTTCTCTTGCCCTAGTTACACTGCGGTTGACTAGTGAATGAGTCAGTGACCACAACTTATTTGATATTGTCTATTTAAAAAAATACATGGAGTAAGTTGAGTTCGTTCTTATNAATGAGTCAGTGACCACAACTTATTTGATATTGTCTATTTAAAAAAATACATGGAGTAAGTTGAGTTCGTTCTTATGAAAGTTCAAATTTTTAGTATAAAAATAGTGGGTTCGTTCAAAAGTTCACGAAATCAATAAGTTCGTTTGAATTTGTTTGTCATTGTGCGTTTATAAACAAGTTTATTTTATTGAAAAATGTTACAAATTTAAGAGAAAAAAAAAGTATATAGGGGATGGACAAAATAATATGAACACCTGACATATACACAATATTTATTTATTAATAAGGTGTTGGGCCACCATTTGCTTTTAGAACAACTGCAATTCTTCGCGGAATATATTCGTAGAGTGTCTGAATAGTTTCCAACGGAATGTTGTCCTATTCTTGTACCAAAACATCAACCAATTGCTTCAATAATGTTGGAGATGGAAATCTGCTCCTCACTCTCTGCTCTAAAACTCCCCATAACGGTTCAATTATGTTGAGGTCTGGCCAGGGAAGATGTTTGATGATATTCTGATGCTCCTCAAACCAAGACTGAACCTTTTTGGCTGTGTGTATGGGCGCATTATCATCTTGGAATATGGCAGTGTTTGGCAGCAATATGCTAGTCATAGTAAGAACTTCATCATTGAGGATGTCGAGATATTCATTCGCAGTAATCCGACCAGTGATGAGAATGAGAGGACCAGCTGAATACCACGATATAGCCGCCCAAATCATAACGGAACCTCCCCCATTCTTGACTGTAGGAAGCAGGCAGTCCGGATCGTAGGCTTCTTTTGGGGTTCTCCATACATAAACCCGGCCGTTTGTAGGAAACAATGTAAACGATGATTCATCGGACCATACCACATTCTTCCAATCATCAAGTGTCCAGGTTTTATGATCGTGGCACCACTTCTTTCGCAGCTTAGCGTTGGCTTCCGTTATAAAGGGTTTCGCAATTGCAGCCCTTCCATGAATGTTAGCTTTGTGGAGCTCCCGCCGTACTGTTTTTGTCGAAACAGTATTACTCAAGTGAGTGTTGAGTTCTGCTGTCACTTTTTCCGCGGTAGTTTTATTTTTTCTGGCCACAATTCTTTTTAATGTTCGTCGGTCTCTGTCAGTTAACTTTGGGTTTCGCCCACTATTCCTCTTCGCCGATGATGTTTTACCATGTTTTGTGTATGCTGTCATTACCGTGGATACTGTCGCTCGTGAAACGTTAAACAATTCAGCTGTTTTCGTCACAGACGCTCCCGCTAACCGAGCACCAACGATTTGCCCTCTTTCGAAGTCTGAGAGCTCACACATTTCACCGATCGCTTGTTTTAACCGTCGCAGAACAAAGCGTATAATACACTGAAATATAACCTACAAGACTTGGCACGTAAACTGTGCAATACATACGCGTCGCATTATTTACACGGAAGCAGTGTTGCCAACATGCAACAAAGTGTACTATATTGCATGGTGTTCATATTATTTTGTCCATCCCCTGTAGTTGTAATCGAAAGTAATTTTCCGATATAAACTATTAAGGTGGACGTATTTCGTAAAATATACTCAAGTTCTAACAGAATACAAATTAAAGTGTTACAAAAATTAAATTTATTTTATGAAAACTGCAAACAGCCTGTTTGTTCACGTAGGAAAAAAGGAACTTCTGGTATACATGCAACACCAGAATAGTTCACAGAAAACTTTTAGTTGCCAAACTATTATAATTGGGCCTTCCAACCTGAGTAGAACAAACCTAACCACATAGGCAAAGGAGGCTGTTCTAGCACAGTATAAAAAAGTTTACACAATAGAACGATTTGTATGGTGTACATTTACTTGAGGTTGTGGTAGTTAATGCTTTATTTGAATATGCATGTGATTTGAAATGCAGAAGTAATAGGCGTGTAGAATGTCGACTTCGTGTTTCTTAGGCTGTTTTCGAATTTAGTATACTTGAACCCTTGCTTACTTCATTTGACCTTGGCACCATACTTGAGTTCGGTTGGACTGGCTATCTCGTTTGATTCTACAACTGCTATTAGCCAGCCAATTGCTTTTATTGAACACGTATTTCAGAACAAAAAAAAACTTGATTATTGCTGAAAGTTGTAGGGTTAAACAAATGATTATCATTATCACTTACATAAAATTTAGTATCGTGCTGACTGCATGTGATTTCGCAATTTTGACTGCTTGTATCACCTTAGCTTCTATAAGTTATAAACAGATAGGCAATAACACGAATTAATTGTTTATAAATTTCTCTAAGTGCATATGTTGATAAGTATTAACTTAGTTAAAAATTGTATGCCTATTAAATAGTGAAGTTACCGTGTTAATATATTAAAATAAAATAATTATGTCAAAAATAAATTGTGACGTACAAATTGAATCTCAAAATGATGGCATAGGCCTATACGTGGCAAGGGTGCAAGAAGTATACATGATAGTTTTACTTGTGTACTTCACTTGATGTCACTCAGCGGTGTAGCGAGGGGGTGGGGGTGGCCCTCCCGAAGACTAATACATAAATTACGAGTGTAATTTCCACCTAAAACTCAAATATCTGTAATGTGTTAAGATGGAAGGCAGCCAAGCCAAGCTTGTTTTTCTACAGTTCAACGTTCTGACCTTCCCAAGACAGAGCAGAGTGGCTTTGCTCCTACACTAGAGGCTTTCCTCACATGTCTCCACAACTGTCAGGTCTCAAGGTCATGGAAACCCCATCAACTGGCACTAGGAATACATCAGGACTTTCTGAGTACCCTTCAAATCACTCGTTCTCTTTTTGTTCTAGAGAAGAAAGCTATTGCAGACATTACAACATGAAATTATTTTATTACGAAGACAACAATTATTTAGCGTATAAGATTGGCAACATTGGTCTCCTAGTTTCTATGGTCAGGGAAAATATTTTTAACGAACATTACTTTAAGTAAGTAGAATTAATCAATTGATTTGGTGATTTAAATATACGTGTTTGTGCAGTATTCATTATGTTTGTAAGAAAGGACAGGTTGGACCCCTCTCAAACAAAAATCATGGCTAAAGGCTGTTCGTGAGCACTTCTGAAAGTCCTGTTTAAGACATTGTTTATCCTTGCATCTTATGTACATTTAACATTGCCGTGGGCCTGATCACTTTATTCAAGCGCCAGTTAAGTGAAATTACGAAATTGTCATAACCGTAAACAATTTAAGAATTTACTGATCCTTACACTTATATGCATTCAAAAACAGGAAGCAAAATAAGCTATTTCAGTTTTCACAAATGTTTATCTAACACTTTTAATTCCACGTTAAAAAATGGAACTACTTTCCCTCTGTCGTTACCAACTTTACTGGGTGCACGCCAGTCAGCGGGTCCGTTAAAACGTATGCAGGCAGGATTAGTGACTGTTTTCAAAGGTTGATTTCGGACGTCCTGAGTTAATTGTGAACGGCGTATACGCTAGTGAACAGTCACTTCCGGGGCCAGGTACGCACGAACGTGCTTTGAGGAGGGCGAGAGCCGGAGTAGTCAGAGCCTGGCGGGCGGACAGCTGTGCCCGGAGCCGGAAGTAGCCGAAGCGCGCTCGGCTGTGCTCGGCTCGTGGTAAGGTAGGGAGGGCAAGCGGATCCAGGGTGTAGCTAGAGAGTGGCCTCCCGGCCGAGCTTAGTTGCAGCTTTGGCGTCACTGCGGCTGGGGTGGGGGACCCGCTCTATCTGCCAGGCTCGTGTTACAGCCGCACTCTCAAGATAACGCACGCTGCGCAACATCAACAACGCTCGACCCAGCTCGCCCGCAACTGAAGAATCGCCAACGCAGCTGCTACTCTTGCAGATACCGCACCGTAAGTTCGCTCACTCACTTTTCTTACGTTAGCGTCTTGCGTACCAGCCGCGCTAGGCCTTTCAAACTGTCACCAACCAGAGTTTCACATTTACCTCATCCAGTGCTGCCTGTGCCTCAGTTTTGAAAAACATGTTTTGTAGATTACATATTTATTCTTAGCCCTTACTTACATAGAGCACGTTCTCTTATATTGGTGTGGACCGAATTATCAAAATGGCGATTTCGTTACTGCAGTGAACGTACCAACGCGTACTTTCCACTCTTACAAGAAAAAAAAGCTTACCGATGCTTCACAGAACGCGCAAATTACTTCTCTCGTTTAAAAATTTTTATTTTCTCATGTTTCATTACGTAGATTACAAAGCCTGTGCATGTGAATTTAAGAAGAATCCTGTCGAGTGTGTAGTTTCACGTATATTTGGAAGGTATTTTTTTTTTTAGGTTGGCTGAACTCTGATCTGAATGTTTATACTTTGGTATATTTCGTGTGAAATATTACAGCAGGAAATGTTTGCACGTTTTCTCTTGACTTAATGTATGAGTTTGTACCGAAAGGTGTATTTAGGCAGTGTGTACTCGTTGGAGGGACGCGGGCGGAACAAAGGCAGGGAGGGTGACCGCCATTTGCTCGGGCGGGCGGATATGTTCACATGCACGTGGGGCAGACTATGTGCTGGGCCGGCCGGCGTACACCACGTGAATGGCCGCAGACGTTACGTAAGAGGGCTGTGCGAGCGGAACAGTAGTGCGTGGCGCGGCCACAGCAGCTGGTAAGTCTCCCCCACAGCTGCTGCCCCCCCTCGTGCCGATTCCAGTCCCCCTTTTGACGTGCCGGGTCTCTTCCCCCCGGGCTAACGAGTCGCGCAGCGTTGCCACGTCTCCCTACACCTTTCATTGTCGCTGCCGCCGGCCGTTTCCTCCTCATTGATTTTCCCCGAGTTTCGCAGCCGCTTCAAGGCTGCCGTGCGCCAATCCCACGACACGCCACTTATGCGCTCTCAGCCTCTCTCTCTCTCTCTCGCGCTCTCTCTGTGTTGACCACGTGTAGCCTCGAAACACTTCGCTATTCGGGGTAGAAATTTACTGACCTGGAGAAGCACGCTCAAGCCACAAAAGCGTTTATTATTTACGTATTTCATGCATATTATCATCCAATAACAAATTAAACTTCGATGACTCACAAGTGCGTGTAAAATTGTTACTCATTTTTTGTGCCAATGGGAACTATATTAGAAACCCTTTTTGTTTCAAAAGTCCTAACGCTGTAACGTTATTTTTTAAATATGTCTTCATTCGAAGAGCGAGTAAAAAGAACATTTTTTATAAAATTTTCCGGGAGAAAGTAGTTCTAAATCGGCTTTTTTTTGTTTAGTTGGCTTAGTAACAAAGGAACTTTGAAAACTTTCAGTAATACAGTTGGTACACTTAACACTAGGTGAACTGCTAGTGTAGTTAAAATTCGGACACCAATATCTGAAATGAAATAGGCACCGCCTTAGTATTGTACGTGTACAGGACTTGTAAAATTTGTCAACAAACAGAATGATTCGTGTAGGATTGACACGACTTCCATTGTGATTATATATAAAACAAAGTATACAACTGAGTGTCGGGTTTTTTTTTAAACACAATTAGAGATGAACCAGTACACGTAAAATATATTTGTTTTCCGAGGCAGATCAGGGCAACTTGATACGTAATGTTTGGAACGCAAAGTATTAAACGATATATAAAACTATATATGACGTGGGTTAAGGTATACTTCACAATAGGTCGAGTGTACACGACGATTCAGTATAATGCATGTCTCTTAGCACGAGACACAAGTGTAAAGTTAACAGTTGAGTGTAAGTGTTTGGTTACGGTGGGTTGGTAGTTCAGTGAGACCACGTGCGAAAGGCGATTCGTTTTCAAGTGCCGCCAATAGCATAGGTGGAGGTTTGAAAGTTGGAACAGCTCAGCAGGATATTATAATGCTTGGGACCTGCTGTTGTTTTTTCCATTAGCAATATTAGAAATGATGTGTTTTACACTTGTTTGTTAGATTGCAGGAACTATTTTAATATTTTGTTACTCCTGGTAAATTGTTAAAATTTCAGATAAGCATTATATAGATATAATTAGTCTGTATTATTCAGCGCCACTTTTTTTAATGGAGAGGTCTAATTTCTTGCGAATTTTAATGTTTCTTCTCTAGCTAGGGAAGATAAGTTAGGCAATGTAGAAAATGTAAGTAGAATTTTGAAATGTAATACTGTAGTTCAATTAACAAAGTTACAAACTAACACATTTGGTCACACGAACGCAGTCAGTAGCAAGTTGAGGTACGTAGGATGACAGACGTGCCTTTTCGAATTTCCACGGACAGAACACACGAAACATCTAAATCCGTGCCACTTCCGTTGCATAATTCACACCAAACATCTTCACAACTACTGTGGTAGGCATTTTACGTGTTAAGATTTCTTAATATTTTAGAGGTGGAGTGAAAATGCTGTATATAATGAACAGGTCAATATGGGAAATGTGGTGGGTGTTGAAACAGAAGTTATTTACGAGTTTTCACCGACAACGTTGGTAGTGCAAGTCTCCAACATTGGCTAAGGTTCCGTCCACGACCGACATAACATGCGAACCATAAAGAAGTAAAAACCTGTATTTGAGATTGCAACGTCCACAATTAGTATTTGGCGTGACCTACTTTAATTATTAGCTTGGCTTGGCGTTAAGATCGGAGTTTCTAATGCTAGCAAAACTTATTTCCTATTAGTTTTTATTCGTGGTAAGATAAATATTTTTTTCTTGTAAGTTACCGTTTATTGTGGACAGACTGTTTCGCTTACGGTGGATAAAATTATTCAAGCAGTCTGTTGTGGACGGGGCCTAACCTATCGCGAGTACAACTTTCAATGGTCATTGGCGATAAACGGATTTGTTAACATTTGAATTTTCAATGGAGCCAACTTTATATGAAAAAATTGTATAGTCTAATTGTATTCTATAAAGGTTAAAGAAAGTTAACAAACGTACATAAGTGTTCAAACCTCAAACGCTATCCACGAAGTTGTCCGACACTGCTGTTGGTATAAAATCCGTCCGATGTAGGAACGAACACGCAGAGAATCCCTCCGCGCATCTGGCATGCGCACTACTTTCACCTCTGTGTTTTGAGCCGGCGACATTGTGCGCATCTGTCTGCGTCCACTAGTCCAGCCCTCGCAACTCTCGCCGGGCCGCTTCTAACGCTCGCTTGCCTAACATGTCCGTCAGCATGTTAAATAATCACTCGAGTCTCGTGTGTCTATTTCCAGAATACAAAATCATGAACTGAAATTGAACTACTTATATTACACACTTTAAAAGAAAACATAAGNGTTCAAGAGGATGCATGAGATGAAAGTTCACATTGCTCACAATTTCAAGCCAGACTTGAATTTTGTTTGTAATGAGGAGACTGCCAGCGAACACCACTCATGTGCACCCAGAATGTGTGGTGGAAAACTTTTTCTGGGTTGTACGCGTATATTTCTATGGGGTTTGTTTTTTGACCGTTATTGAATTGACAATCATATTTGGTAATACTCCATACAATGTATAGTTTTTAAGTAAAAAATTGAAGACTGTTTTCCAAATATTGTGTAGAAATCACAATATCTACATGAAAATAGGATTAAGTTAAAAAAAAAATTACGCATTGATAACTCTGTAATAACAAAAGCAAAATACCCATCTTAATTCTAACCGTGAACGCCTGCTAATTTTTTCCCACTACGTATAAATTTTAGTATTACATAGCTGCAATTATTTGTTTGGCATGTTTACTGATTTTGTGGCTTATATCCCTGGTTTTTAGCAAAAAAAAAAAAAAACTATCCATCTTTTAGTCTAATAGACTATCAACTATTGTTGAAAATGATAGTTAGAACTGCCAGCATTCAAATATCTTATCAGTAAATCTGACGCCATGAAAATATATAAAGTGGTTCAAATTCTGTTCTTTAATTTGTTTCGGAGATTCGCTCACTGAGACATTTTCACAGCCCTTAATACAGCATCTCGCACAGAACGTATGTTCGTACTCGCCTCTTGCGATTACCACCGCTGCGACGCCATCAAACTCTGATATTTGTGGTACAATAACGAAACTCAAGATTTCAGAGTGCGCTACAGCTCTAAGTAAATTTCTCAGCGAACCTAATCTAGCGATGTGTGGTGTTCGTAATGAGCCCTCAGTTTTCTTACGTACGTATCTGCGTGCTCTTGCGTCGCATCTGGGATAGAAGACTGAGTCTGCATATATGCCGCATCCGGGCCCTACATCAGTTTGTGTGGAAATTGTCACGTGTTGGTGTGTGCTTTAAAGATAAATTAAATTGCTGTGATAACTGGCTTACACGCATCGATTAAATATTCATGTGAGTTTTTCGTGACTAAGTTAACTCTTATACCAAGCATTTTTTCATATACTGTAACACGGACATCCAGAATGGATGCCCTTTAAGTTTTTTTCTTAAAAGTAATTTCTTCATTATTAATTTTTTAAATATTTAAATAAGTAAATGCTAGTAAAATATTTTAATTTCAAAATATACATGCATGCAGCGTAAATCGTACTTTAATGACAATTTTGGTAGTGTGTGTACTCAATGATCGTTCTAATGATCTGTGCATGTAATACAGTCTGATGCCGTATCAAAAGCCACTCCAACCATAATGTTCCTTTATTTTTCATTCTCATTCTATGTATTACTGTCGTGTCAATGTAACGTTTCTCTTTATTTTTTTTCTAGTTATAAGCAGGCACGTTTCGGAATGTGCTAGTATATGCCAAACAATGTGGAAAACAAAACTCGGAAATACGCAAGAATGACATTTTCATAAATGTCTGTTGCAGCGTTACTTAATGGAAGAAAATAATAATTGCAAATAAACGAATTCAAGTAAATAAGATTTCTCAGGGATGTAAAAAGGGTATATCACTTATTATATAAATAATATAAGGGCATAAAATGTATAGTAAATAAAATCTAAGAGAATAAATGGAAGTAGAATTAACATTCATGATCTGAGTAGCCATGCATAGATTGCCTTTCAAAGTAAATACGTAAGTGAGTAGAACTAGTGAGTGGAGAGATTTGGGCGGTTCTTAACATAGAGGTCTTTAGAGGTGATGATGTGGATGGAGCGGCACAGGAATGAAAGGGCGGAGGAAACGGGAGATCTCCAAGAAAACCCGCACACCAGCACGATTCCCACGTGTGTCAGCCCGCCGGGAATCGAACCAGGTCCTCCTAGGTAGGAGGCGATTAGTCTGTCCACTACACCAGGGTGGAGGAGTTTCGGTAGACTGTGGTAAAGGTGGGTTTCTTAACGGCTAAGCGCCCAGTGCATGAAGTGAATATCTGAAAGAACGTTTCCTGCGTTTCATTGGCTTTCCTGTGCGCATGTTCACATGGCGTTTCCTTATCGCGAAGTTCTAGATAACAAGCGTGCTCTGCGAAGGAAGGGCGAGTCCCGGGTCCATGGCGTTGCTATGGAGGAGGTAAAGCGAGTAGTCGGATCCTGTTGTGGCTTCGTGTTGTTCCTGCGGACAGCAAGTTACACAGCTTTACCCTCGGCGTGTTTTAACACGTGCGTAGCTAGGATTTCAATAGAAGAGCTGTGGAAATTAATACAGGGAAAACATTTGTTATACGCTGTTCACGGTTACTTCAGACTCTAAAGTTATACTTCCAGGCTATTCTTCCCCCTAATATGAACAAAGCTCAACAAGTATAGAAAATTACGCCAACGGGTCACCGCAACGATTTCGTGCTCCCTTATTTTCCTTAAGAATTATTTATTACTAGGTGTTACCAACACCTTTTTTCTCCCTGTATTTATTCATATCTATTAATGAAATATATTTTATAGGCAAAATAAATGCAAAAGGATAATTGAACTAAAAATAGGGTTTTTTTTATATAAACACTATTATAAAACGCTTGTTAAAGTGACACATTTAGGAAACTACTAAACACGTCATACATATGGTGAATTTCAAAAAAGTGTGAAGAAACCGCGAATAGACTAATGAGAAAAGAGCTTTGTCTGTGAAGTGCAGAGTATAAGAAATATTACAAGTGACCTCGGTTTCCAAAGTACAACTTCCTCTGTTGCACGGAAGTGGGAGACTACTGAATGCCATCCTAGCTGCGGTCTTCAAGTGTAACTACGTGGATTGCTGATGCAGGAAGAGACAGAAGACTTAAGCCATTGCAGCACTGCAGGAGCTGTCGACACACAAATAACTAAAAAAAAAAGCCATTGTCACTCGTAGTCAAAAACTATGCAACATAAACATTATTCTCTGGTGGAATCAAGTCAGAAAGCACGAGAAAAAATTGCCACGAATACGAGTGATAAACAATTAGGATAGTGTGTAAAAATAACAAAATAACTGAACGAAACAACTAAGACGACAATTATGTGTTAGAAGCATACTGTTAGTTTATTTTTCGTTATTCCCCGTTTGTACAAGTTAACTTCTTTAAGTGGGATAGTTTTTTTAATATTTAGACCTGCAAGTTTTATAGTAATTGGTGTAGAGTTGAAAGTTCCCCCCTCTGTTTATTTGTGAAACAGTTATGATAAATATTCGATGCATTATCTTAAGGTTTTTCGTGGTGTGTATATAAATAATACAATGTTTGTTAAAATTGGTTATGGGTTGGCGTTTTGGCAGCAACTTTTGCCATTGTGGCAAAACATTGTGTAAGGTGAAAACTAAAATCACACACGCGAGTTTTAAAATGTTGAATTTTGGAAATTACTATAAAGGCAATGTGAATCATTTGTATTAGCAGCAATTGTTTACAGTGCTAAGAGTGGCATTTGTATACATATTTTATGCCAGAGCATAACATCTCTATAAACGTAAATGTCCATGGAAGTGCTTTCGTTTTGGTTGAACGTTCCCACTGTTGAATGAGGTCAAAATATCGTCAGAGGATAAATTTCATAACAATTGGGGATGGAATTGCCTACAGATACATACACTGAAGAGCCAAAAAAAAAAAAAACTGGCACACCTGCCTAATATCGTGTAGGGCCCCCGCGAGCACGCAAAAGTGCCGAAAGACGACGTGGCATGGACTAGACTAATGTCTGAAGGTATGCAGGAGGCAATTCACACCATGAATCCTGCAGGGCAGTCCATAAATCTAAGAGTGCGAGGCGGTGGAGATCTCTTCTGAAAAGCACGTTGCAAGGCATCCCATATATGCTCAATAATGTTCATGTCTGGTGATTTGGGTGGCCAATGGAAGTATCTAAAGTCAGAAGAGTGTTCCTGGAGCCACTCGGTAGCAACTCTCGACGTGTGGGGTGTCGCATTGTCCTGCTGGAATTGTCCACGTCCGTCGGAATTCACAATGGACGTGAATGGGTGCAGGTGATCAGACAGGATGCTTATGTATCTGTCACGTGTCAGCGGTCCCATTTCATGTCAACTGCATATGCCCCATACCATGAAAGAGCCTCCACCAGCTTGAACAGTCCCCTGTTGACATGTAGGATCCATGGATTCATGAGGATGCTTCCATACCTGTACACGCCAATGAGGATTTTTCCATACCCGTACACGTCCATCCGCCAGATACAATTGGAAAAGAGACTTGTCAGACCAGGCAATGTGTTTCCAGTCATCAACAGTCCAATGGCGGTGTTGGCGGGCCCAGGCGAGGCGTAAAGCTTTGTGTCGTGCAGTCAACAACGGTACACGGGTGGGCCTTCGGCTCCGAAAGCCCATATCAATGATGGTCCGTTGAATAGCTCGCACGCTGGCACTTGTTGATGCCCCAGCATTGAAATCTCCACCAATTTGAGAAAGGGTTGCAAGTCTGTCACGTTAAACGATTCTCGTCAGTCGTAGTTTGTCCCGTTCGTTCACGATCTTTTTCCTGCCGCAGCGATGTCGAAAATTTGATGTTTTGCGGGATTCCCGATATTCACGGTACACTCGCGAAGTGGTCGTACGCGAAAATCCAAATTTTATCGCTACCTCGGAGATGCTATGTCCAATCTCTCGTGCGCCGACCAAAACACCACGTTCAAACTCACTTAAATCTTGATAGCCTGCCATTGTTAACAGCAGTAACCGATCTAGCAACTTTGCCAGACGCTTGTTGTCTTATATAGGCGCTGCCGACCGCATCGCGTTACTCTGTTTGGTTCCATACCTCTGTTATTTGCATACGCACGCCTATACCAGTTTTTTTTTGGCTCTCCAGTGTAGTATTTTGCAGCATTTACTAACTGGACAGTTGTTCACGGCTGTTCAGATTTGTTNCCGACCGCATCGCGTTACTCTGTTTGGTTCCATACCTCTGTTATTTGCATACGCACGCCTATACCAGTTTTTTTTGGCTCTCCAGTGTAGTATTTTGCAGCATTTACTAACTGGACAGTTGTTCACGGCTGTTCAGATTTGTTNTTTTTTTTGGCTCTCCAGTGTAGTATTTTGCAGCATTTACTAACTGGACAGTTGTTCACGGCTGTTCAGATTTGTTTTAGGCCTACAACCAGTAGTAGTTACGTGCGAATAATTGCAAGTAGCCTACGTGTGTTTGTTCTTTCACAGCCTATTTTACTGTAGGCTGTTCACGGTAAACTGAGCACTTCTGAAAGTCCTGCTTAAGATCTATTTGTATGGACGTTGTGAATTCTTCCATCCCATGTAAAATTAACATTGCCATGGGCCTCATCACATTATAATGTTGGTCAAAATAAATAAGAGTAATTATTGGAGATGTAAATATTTTACAAATTTAGCAATTCTTAAACTTATATGCATTGAAATCAAAGCATAAGAAGCTATTTCAGCATTCAGATTTCTTCTTCAAACTTGTATTTCAGTGTTAAATAATGGAATTATTTTCCCTTTGTTAGTTGCCAACTTTAATAAGCATGCCAGTCAGTGTGT
This sequence comes from Clitarchus hookeri, assembly GCA_002778355.1. Taxonomy (NCBI): domain Eukaryota; kingdom Metazoa; phylum Arthropoda; class Insecta; order Phasmatodea; family Phasmatidae; genus Clitarchus; species Clitarchus hookeri. Next base: position 232,977 of record NQII01001152.1, read on the forward strand.
CAGTGGTGTAAAGAAAGTGATATTGAAAGTTGCACACACAAATTTCTCCTACAATGGCTGCTGAAGTGTACGTCAGTAGCAGATCGTGTTTGGGTTTACCAAATAGAAGTTTATGAGAAAAGTACTGTATGCCTTCCAATTAATTAAATTAAACATTCATCTTCGCCTTGAAAATAGCTCCAGGCAAAAATGAAGCTTGAAGGAACGTCAAAAAGCTCATTCTGAAAGGATCTAAGAAAATTGTAAAGCGCATGTATAGAAGATGGTGGTTTCTTCGTAGGTTTGTAAAGATTTTTAGAACAATGATAACCTTCATTGTGTTTGCGGGAGATTCAGTTGGCTGTTCGAAAACCCGATTCCTACACTTAGTGCTTTTAGACTTGCAAAACGAAGAAATAAAGAAAGAAGGTTCCTCCTATCTGACCTGTTTTCATGCCGCAAGACAGCTGGAGCGGAGGAAAATCTCGCAGTGCCAGAGATGAGCAAGGAATTACATCCAGGGTTTAATAAACACTTTCTCCTTACCTACACAAACTACTAATCTGAAACAAGAGAGGGAACTACTTTGACCAGTATTACCATGGCAAACTGCCAGATTTAACAACATTAGGCAAAGGCCCTGTAGGGAGAAAAAAAATTTCTTCTTATTACAAGCAGGAGAACTTGAAAAAAAAAAAAANACATTAGGCAAAGGCCCTGTAGGGAGAAAAAAAATTTCTTCTTATTACAAGCAGGAGAACTTGAAAAAAAAAAAAAATGAAACACTGAAAAAAGAAATATATTAGGAAGCCACTTTCAAATATGAGAAAAGCGCCATTATAAAGTATTGTTAACATTTCTTAGTCAGTGTGATTAGCCAGGTTATTTAAGAGATGGTGGTGTTGATTAAATACGAGTTAATTATAATTTCCCAATTTATTTACAAACACTTGCAACAAATATTCTCTACTTAATACNGTTGATTAAATACGAGTTAATTATAATTTCCCAATTTATTTACAAACACTTGCAACAAATATTCTCTACTTAATACATCACAATGAAAGGCTTACATTAGCGATTTAAAATTTATAAATACAATTAACAATCACCTCAAAGAAATTAATATGTTGAAATAATTAAAATCATTCCCAATAAACAGTGTATCAGAAACTGTTGAATTATTTTCTAAATAAATTATCTATATCTGATAGTTCCAATATTTTCAATAAAGTCCGCTTCACATGTTCTTACAGTCCCACCTTAGTTCAGTGAGCTTTCACCAGTCCGTAACGTTCTAGAGATCTCAAAGTGCCCTCATGCAAGGTAGCCTTCACTCGTAAGGTACCACGCCCTCCCGTCTGTCAACACCGCAGAAACGCTAGTCTGCCATCGTTTGTCCTCTCGTCCGATGTCCCTCGCTCTACCAGACTTCCCCTGAAAACCGCACTTCAGCCAGATGTCCACCACAAGAACTCCAGACCCTCCAGCCAAGGTGGTATTTATAGTGTCTTCGGCCACAGCCGAGAAATTTCTCCAAATACTGCATTGCGCCGATGGACATTGTTAAGAGAATATTTTGGCTCATCCTCCCAAGTCGTAGACTCCTCGAGGGGGTGGGGAGATGTAACGGCAACCAGGACAACTGTCAGTCTTTACCAGGCCGCCGGGCTACGGAATTTTGATCAGCTCTGCCTAATT
>NQII01001152.1:238007-254117 GCA_002778355.1 Clitarchus hookeri
GGGGGGGGAGCTTTGAAATTGCAAATGGGAATGTTGGTAGTACAAGGTATCGTTGGATAGATCGTCTAAATGGAACATTTACTAAGACTTTTTTCTGACTTGCATAGTTTACCCGCAATGAAAATTGATCGCAAACGTGGTTGACATACTATAATCAAAAGGAAATCAATGAAACTTGTTGTTTTTATGGTGTGCATACCTAGCGTACGTACAATTCAAAAGGACGCCGGGTGTACTGTAAATACCGGTATGGTGCGAAAGAACTACTGGGAACACTCGTTTGCACATATACCACTTTTCATCAGTTCTAAATGTCATCAGGCACGACTCTGCTCTCAGTCTTACATTCGCGCGAGCTCGGCGGACCTCATATTTACCGACAAGTCATTGACTTCGTTGATATGCCTTGTCTACCTTTGGAAAGTAATTTTATTTTTTTTCAATATTGCATCCAATTAACGTTGCTATACGTATCATGACTGTAGATTCGTTCATGAAGTCACACTGTTATATTGTAAATAAATGTGCCTTTATTAAACCAGTCTATAACTATGCCAATAAAAATAATAATCTGGCAGCTTACTTCAGACACAGTTAATAGAGCGGCAAGTCTCGACTAAGTATGGTTATTTGTTGCCAACATAGCTCGAATCAATTAGGTCAGTGTTTACACGAAAACGTAAGAAATTTTGAGGAGTGGAGTATTGTATGGGCAACAGAAAACTGGGCAAATGTTTTCCATACAAAATGGTTAAATTACTAAAAGTTCAATTCGACTTGGCAACAAACAGCCATGTATACGGCCTGACGCAGTGTTTTATAATTTCATATGTAGCTAGAAGAAAGGCTAATAAAGAATAAAGTAATCATGGTATTCATTGTCTAGCTAAAGGTTGAGCTTGAGACAGTCTTACTTCTCAAGAAGGCGTTTTCCCGCTCCACGTTTCATATTCTGCAAATAAAATGATCTTCTTGGATGCGATTTGCTCAAGATAAATCTTATTTTAAGCTACCGCCTGCTTGGTTAAACTAGAGCTTCCGGGGTTCAAAAGTTTTAATAGAAAAGAACCTTGGTGGTTAGACACGAAAATTAAATGTTTTTGTCACCACTACGTAACAGCTGTGCAATATTAGCGAACCGGAAAAAAGAATCCCTCCAGTTTTTAAAATGTACAAAAAACGTGATAGAAAAAAAACACACTAACATAGTGGCTCTAATATGTTTTTGTAAACATCATCTGAAAACAGTAAACAAGCATTTGACAGTTAAAACTTCTTCACATGGCGGTGTAAAGTTGACATGTAGCGGAAAGATACGTAATCTGTAACCAAAAGCAGAACTTTAGCAGGGCTTCGGGTAACCGTGAGTGGCTTATATCTTAACACCGCATGTTTGGAGACTAAATATACGATGACGTGTCTGAAGTGAGATAAGGTGGCGGCTGTGCCGCTGGCAAGTCACTGTTTACAAACAAAGCGCTATGTTTCACCAAGTGCACGCTATCTTAGTATTTGTTTGTGTACACGGTACGCTGCTACTCCGTGACAAGGTCGTGGCCATTTCCCAGGCCATGGGACTTGCTTCTCGCTGTTCAAGCACAGCGAGATTATGAACTCGAGGTACGAACTTTGTGCGGGGATCAGGAGAAAACAACAATGCGACTTATCACGTGACGTGGTTATTAACGAGACATATAGTTGGAAATAGAGAATTAAGCAAGTTATTAGAAAAACACTAAAACAACTTGATGAACAGTGTTAGCATGATTTGATATGTTCTGTGAACATTTGGTGGGCGATACCGTCTGTCATTAGGAAGTTAAGGGTGCCATGATACTAACCAACAAAAGGGTGTTACCGTTGGGGGTCTGTTGTAATGTAATCGTATATGCGTCAATGCAAACTGCTCAGTTCCTTTAATGTACACTTTGCTTAACCGATGCACACACCCGTAAAAAAACTTTTGTTGGTTAATATCACGACGCACCCTAATTTCCTAATGACTGGTGCTGTTAGCCGTCAAATGTGCAGATGGCAGATATAAAATCAAGCTAACACTATTCACGAATTAGATTAATCAGACGTAGTTTCTAACACTTCTCACGTTTTACGTGTTATGATTTCAGGCGTGTTTCAGCTTAATTTCACAAAATAACTTTCAAGGAAACATTTTGTCCGCTTTGAAATGAAGAACCATGTTAGAAGAGAGCAAGTGAAAATGATTGCGGTTATGGTGTGTTTGAGTCTGGAAATCTTAATTTGCTTGCAATTTTCAGGGTATTAATGATAGTAAAAGAGTTGGTAGAAATGTGGCCCGGGCAAACATGGAAGTGTTTTGTGTTTGAAAGAGATATCGTGAAATATATCTAAGACACGCCGAAAATGATTAAGGCTAACGAACAGAACCGTGTACTTTCGTTGGGCCGATCCTGAACTAAGCGGTGGCGTTAAATTCCCTATGGTATATGCAGCAGGACAAGAACACTGCAGTGTGTTGCGTGTAGGGGCGATGACGCACTTGATGTAAGGGGCAGTGTCCTCCTTATTGCTCCCGCGCTTCTGGAACCCAGTTCCATGAATAAGACCCTTGACAAGAGTGTCCTTCCGTCTTGGATTTGATTTTGTTTCGGCGTAGCTTGCTTCTCAGATCAAATATTTGATAACGAGGGCTGTCGGGGCATAGGACATATCTCGACAGATATTTTAAAGTACACAATATTTTGTCTAGGTTGTTTTTCGTGCATCTGTAACTGTAATAAAGATTAACTCGTTTATTATTTTTTTGTCTCGCACGAGGAAAATACAGACTGAAATCAACCAATTATGGTTTCAGGAATTCCCGTAAAAGTAGTTCTGTATGTAAAAAGGTTCGAATTTTAATATCAAATCTGTAAAATATGTTATAAAGACAAAAACACACAGAACGGCAATGATACAACCACCTTAAGGGGGGTCCTCCCCACGACATATTGGATTAGTTTTTTCGAACTTTCTTTAAGAAATTTCCGAAAGTACTCGTATACCCTTATAGCTATTGACTACCCAACAGTTCAGACACGACTGAATTATTAATATGTATTTCAGTTGTCACGCCCTTAACGCTGTGTAATGTCACTAGCTAGTTTGGTATAGTGGGTACTTTCGGAGCTTTCTTGAAAAACCATCAACGCTACGCCACTGGCGGATACTCGATTGTACCCACGTGGTCGGTTTGTTCGCCCATCACTCGGCTTCCTGGCCAGCGGTGTAGTTATGCCACATCTCTCCCCCACAAGCCACGAAGAAAACTTTTACCCAAATAACAAATGCGTGTTTAGATACCTTCGTGCTACAATGAAAATATTATTTCGAAGTGAAAATATCATATACCTATAAAGCAAGCCAATTTTGTGACAACCATTGGAAGTTTCGCCCGTGAATGTTCTAATTTTTTTAAATCAACTTTTCGGGTCACAGACCTAAAGTTCGTCACATGTACGCCAGGAAAATAAATAATGGCGTGGTTTTTATATAAAGTACATAAAAAATTTGCGAAAAAATGATGTATAATTGACAGCACGACATGTATTTTTTATCCCTCTCCATGAGGAAATGTTATCTACGCCACTGTCTGTGGCAGTTCTGCTCGATCTTATTTATAATTCTTCGCTAGTCATTTGTAACCAGAGTTGAGTTGAGCGGTTGTGGTCAGCACTGACTGGCGAGGTCTTGAGGGTGAAGTGAGGTGAAGATGGAGCAGCGATGAAATGCAGGGGCGGGGGAGACGGGAGAAACCAGAGAAAACCCGCCTGCCAAGGGCAACGTCCGCCACGTCATGCGCTGGGAATGGAACACTGTTCGCCTTGGTGGGAGGCGAGGAGTCTATAGTCGGTTCATGACTGGAAGAGACTTTCTTGAAGCCCTGCTAAAGATCTACTTTCAAGCCCATTTCGTATCCTTCTGCCAAAGGGTAAACAAACATTGCCATGTGGCAGTCACATGGCAATGTTTACATGCAATGTTTACATTCCACTGTGTATGTACATGTGTTCGTACCCATCATAANATTGCCATGTGGCAGTCACATGGCAATGTTTACATGCAATGTTTACATTCCACTGTGTATGTACATGTGTTCGTACATGCACGTACCCATCATAAAGTAATGTATATATTATTAATGGATGTTCCACAAGCGTAAATTTTTAATCTTGAGAATTTCACACAAAAGAATATGTGATGCAAGCGAAAAACATTTAATTATATAAACCCAAAATGTGAGTATTAAAAATTAGATGTTTCGTGTGTGTGTGTGTGTGTGTGTGTGCGTGTGTGACTCTCTCTCTCTCTATCTCTATCCTTATCTCTATCTCTCTCTCTCTCTCTCTGTGTATGTATATATATATAGGTTTTATTTTGACTGGGGGAGTGGGTGGGGGAGAAAAACTTTCACTTTGATTACATATTATAGACACAATACTTTGCAATGAAATGTGTCAACATTCAAGGAGTCCATCCAACAACATTAACATGGCAACGCCAATCTCTCATAAGCCCCCGGATGGCCGTGCTGTAGAGAATTTGTGCGATTCTTGTTTAACCTAATATTTCATTTATCGGTTTTTTTATACTAATATCAGCTCTTTATTATTTGATTTTTCATAACGTATGACTTTAATTTGTGCTAACCTTCTCGTACAGATTCCTTTTGCTTTTGAAATCTGTATAAGAGATTACTCATAGTGCGTTCTAACGTGTTTAATATTTTTCAAATTTATTTCAGGTTTGCTTAAAATTTTATTTACTGTATTTTACGTTGTATGTTGCGGTAGTTTTTGTGTGCAGTCATGAGTTCTAGCAAGGTGAATAAAAGAGAAGTCACCAACGCCAACAGGACATCATTAACCTCACCGAATCGTTGTATTCACTAATTAGCTGAGGGGAAATGAAACCCTGCAACGTCGCGGAAAGAGCGGCAGAAATGTTGAAACTCTCCAGATCTACAGTGCTAAGGTATGTTAAAATATCTGTAGTATTAACCATTGCGTTTGCAAGTTGTGTGTGTTAAGATCAATTACGTTGGCCCACGAAATGTGTTTACAAGAACATAAAGAAAATTTGTTAATAACTTGATAACGTCGTCGAACGTTGTCTACGTGTATTTTTAACGTTTTATTTTGGTAATTATTAAGTTTATAGGGTTTCCTGTAAAAATAAAAATAATTCATTGAAAATCTTATATTTCCACTCTGCTAATGATGCAGAACACGAATATACGAGGGGCATTAACGTCCGACTAATTTCGTAATATGTGCCCACCTAACCTAACAGAACCTAACCCCACGATGAGTGAATCACTATTTTACATTTTTTAACTAACCTAGGATTGTAGGGTTATATAGTAACCAATACCTGCCACCTATTAAACTAACCTAAACTAACACACGGCAGAGCATATCACATTGTCACACATCATTTGTAAACAAACCCTTGTATGTTTTTGGTATCAGTAACTGTAGTTGACCCAGTAACTGAATTATGGTCCTTTTTAAATTATGCAAATTAGGTTGGCTATGTAGCACTGAAAGTGAAAAATATGACACTGATAATTTACAATAACTAAAAGACAATGGCTGTAGAACAGTGGTGTTGGGGAAATGCATTAATACACAATTGTTTTCTTAAAAGATTATGACTGCGATTTCATCGATTACGATGTCCTCTCATGTTTAGTGAAGTGATACAGATATGTTTAATAGTAGGGGAAGTTCCAGTTATATCGACTGTAATCTATTTAGTGACGTATAACAATGGCAATTAATGCCGCAATGTAACTTATAAATACAAAACAAGCTCCTTCTTCAGAATCTTAAAATGCACCATCTCTCCATAACCTATATAAAATTAATTGACTATAACAAACTCACTATAGAGGCAATTTTCCTTACCATTGTCAGTTGTCTTTATAATAAATTTCCACTGTATATATTGGGTTGTTTATGAAGAATCCCTCGCAGGGGTACACAAATTCCAACACAAAGTAGTTTTTATTTTTAATTACACATTGTAATACCACCTTTTGGTTAGGTGATTCATACACTCACATTTGAGTCTATATAACCCTACAATCCTAGGTTAGTGTAAAACCCAACAATCCTAGGTTAGTTTAAAAATGTAAAATAGTGATTCACCCATCGTGGGGATAGGTTCTGTTAGGTTAGGTGGGCACATGTTACGAAATTAGTCGGATGTTAATGCCCCTCGTATATTCGTGTTCTGCATCATTAGTAGAGAGGAAATATACCATTTTCCGTGAATTATAGTTATTTTTACAGAAAAGCCCCTAAACTTAATAATTACCCAAATAAAANTTTCCGTGAATTATAGTTATTTTTACAGAAAAGCCCCTAAACTTAATAATTACCCAAATAAAACATTAAAAAGACACGTAAACAACGTTCGACGATGTTATCAAGTTATTAACAAATTTTCTTTATGTCCTTGTAAACACATTTTGTAGGCCAATATAATTGACCTTAGCACACACAACTTGCAAACACAATGGTTAATACTACATATATTTTAACATACCTTAGAACTCTGGATCTGAAGCGTTTCAACATTTCTGCCGCTCTTTCCGCGACGTTGCAGGGTTTCATTTCCCCTCGCCTAATTAGGGAATACAACGATTCGGTGAGGTTAATGATGTCCTGTTGGCGTTGGTGACTTCTCTTTTATTCACCTTGCTAGAACTCATGACTGCACACAAAAACTACCGCAACATATAACGTAAAATACAATAAATAAAATTTTAAGCAAACCTGAAATAAATTTAAAAAATATTAAACACGTTAGAATGCACTACGAGTAATCTCTTATACAGGTATCAGAAACTAAAGAAATCGGCACTACGAGAAATAATAAAGAGAGGATATTAGTAAAAAAAAAAATAAACCAGTAAATGAATTATTATAGGTTAAACAAGATAATCGCACCAATTCTCTGGCACGTGTGTCGACCACATCTCGCCAACAACACACGGAACGAAGGTTTGTAAACAAATGGCCGCTCTACTTTCACCTTGAGCGTGATCTTGTGAGTATGCAAGAAACATTGAAATCAAAGTACGTTAGCATCACGTCATTAATAATTGGCATAATAAGATACAAGTCTTTTCGAAACCCATTTGTAAGCGATAAATTAACAATTACGTTAAAACTTTAGAACTATTTCCTCTCTTTGTGCTGGCAACCTAACGGCATAACTGTATCCGCGCTCGCCGCTGTTTGTAATGTTATATGCATGTAGCTAACGGCTAGGGTGTTTTTTCAAAGGTTGATTTTCAAAAGTTTCTTCCAGTCGTGAACCGACTATAGACTGCAAACTACACCACCGCGGTCCCCACTTTTAAGTACTCTTGGTATCAGCGAGTCAGAGCTTAAGTAGCTACAATACGTGTATTGCAATGTTAAAACCACTGACTTGTCACCAGTGTAGGGATACCACACGTCCGAAAAAAGTTCAGGTCTATTTTCAGCTGGTTTTTTTGTGGCGCTTAAAATGGTCGAATTTTTCAACTGCTAAGGTTCTAACGTTATACTAATAATTTTTGTATTAGTTTTTTATGAAAAGAAACTATTTAGCTGTATTTGTCAACTTGCTTCTTTAATCATAAAAACATAGGTGCATGCCTTTTTGATAAACCGTGTAAATTATGTTTGATTATTTTTCACTTCTCATTGTCATTTTTCATACTGCAGTGTGTAAAGGTGTTTTGTTCTGTAAAACAACTTCAAGCATACAAATGTGTTGTCTTGATACTTTATTAGAGTTTAACTTATAATGGAAACATTAATTTATGCTATTAATTGGACTAACAGTCATTTCCTTGAAATACTAGTTAATTGATTACAGTTTTTTTTTCCTTTATTAAGATTGCATTACATGCGAATATTTTTTATGTATAATTTTTTAGGATAAATATTTTGCGGCACTAATAAGATAGTGCTAAGCTCCTTTATTATGTAAAGCTTTACCAGAGAGATTTTCCTCCTTTCTGGTAACCAAACACCAGTTTAAACATCACGCTACTTACTCGCAGCGTTACCCCAGTGGGCGTAACACTACTCACTCGCGGCGTTACCCCAGTGGGCGTAACACTACTCACTCGCGGCGTTACCCCAGTGGGCGTAACACTACTCACTCGCGGCGTTACCCCAGTGGACGTAACACTACTCACTCGCGGCGTTACCCCAGTGGACGTAACACTACTCACTCGCGGCGTTACCCCAGTGGACGTAACACTACTCACTCGCGGCGTTACCCCAGTGGACGTAACACTACTCACTCGCGGCGTTACCCCAGTGGACGTAACACTACTCACTCGCGGCGTTACCCCAGTGGACGTAACACTACTCACTCGCGGCGTTACCCCAGTGGACGTAACACTACTCACTCGCGGCGTTACCCCAGTGGACGTAACACTACTCACTCGCGGCGTTACCCCAGTGGACGTAACACTACTCACTCGCAGCTTTACCCCAGTGGGCGTTTGCGTTAACGCATCTCTCGACGAATATATTTTAAAGGTTGACTCGGACCAGGCACAGAAAGTTCTTAATTTTGGCAAAATTAACTTCTGATATCGTCCCTTCAGCGAAAATGGTGAAATAAAAAACTATAGAGGGGGAGGTGGCATTTGACGGACCTTTCGCGACCCGACACAACGCAGTTCAGTATCCTAGGCTCGTGTGGCGCCCTTGAGCGGCCAGACAACTGTTCAACATGCCTCAGAGGCAGACAGTTCCCGTCCCTCCAATCAGAACACGGTGAAGAATGTATTTGATAATGGTGTAAACTCTTAATTCTGTCTATGCGAAATAAAACTATTGTAGAATTTTATGTCAGGAAAATTAATTGCTCGCTGCTGCTAGGCCGTATAAAGCAGTAGAAAAGTAAGTGACTTAATTTTCAAATGTAAAATAGGACAATACGGAGAGTCATTAAAAATAATATCTTGTTGCGAGCGGTCTGATACACACGACATTTATTTACAGCCTGAAATACCATGTACAAAATGTCTTCAACCTACACACCTGCAAGATAGAGTTTATATACGTTATTAGGATCACAACACACAACATTGCTGTAAAACGGTACTTATTTTGTATAATTTAGTACACAATCTGCTTTAAGTAAATTCACTTGTATGGGATTTTGTCTTATGTTAAGTCAGGTATTCGCAAATAATTAAGTTTTATGATAAGTTTTACCAGACGCGTTGGTCTAGTTACTGATTATAAATTTAAAGACTGCTTATGACAAGGTCTTCTTTCCTCCACACAAATAATATCGCATTCCCCCCTGATTGGTACAGCTTCAGATCAATGTAACTTCTTGTAAATTTTGTTTGTCTGTGCTAATGGATACAGACATGTACAGAAGTATTCGTACATTCACCAGTACAAGAAGAAAATATATATTTTGTGTTCTTCAGGAACAAACGTAAATGCACCTCACAGATATAGAAGTAATAAATTACATAAATATGTAGATATATTGCTATCAGAGGTATAACTTTCTTTATGAAATAAAGAAAGTATATCTCAATAGAGGCATTTTAGGCCATACAAAAGTATTCGTAAAATTAGTTTTCTATACAGAAACAACGGAAAGGCTAACTCGCAGACACATTCCGCTGCCTACTGCTGCAAACGGCATTTCAAACGTGTTGCAAGGTGTGATTTGTTGGCTACAGAACGTTGACATGAGCCGCAAGACAAAAACTACGGTGAAAACGAAACAAATCATGGTTTCGTTATGCTGTGAAAATTAATCATTCTGAAATCGTAAACATTGTTGTACGAAGTAGTTTAACTATGCAAAGTGTAACCCGGCGATTTAAAGAAACGAAAATCTTAATAAAAAGACTAAGATTGGATCGTCCACAGAAACTGGCTGACAGGGAAACTGGGAAAGTGGTAAGAATATGTAGAAGTTAAGTCTTCTGCAATATTTGCTTATGTGCAAGAACAATGAGGAAAATAAGTAACTCTAAGAGCACTAAGATGATTCGACAGTCGCGCAGGACGCAGTCTAGTACCACGAAAGAACAACTTCTGGGACAGGGTTTTGCTCTCGGATGAGAGCAAGTTTAACAATTTACAAAATGATGGCAGTATTTAGAAATAAAGGAAGCTCAAGACAGAACTCGACATTAAGGATCTGCAAAGTACTGTTTAAGCATAGCAGTGGTGGTGTTAATGTCTGCCTCTGATGCAGCGGAACTGGTTTTCATACAGGCAAATACGGACAGATACGGACTTACGTACATATTTAAATGTAACTTAAAGATCTTTGAGAAACTGCGTTAATGAAGGACTAGTTCTTTATTTCATAAAGAACGTTATAGCTATGATTGTAATGTATCTAAATGTTAGTATAATTATTTAATTGTCTGAGAGCAACCATGTTTGTTCCTGGAGCACACAAAATATAATATTTCTGTTTGTACTTGCGACTATGAATAATTCTGTTCATGTCTGTATACACCATAACAAAGACGGAAAATCCCGAGACTAAGTGAAAGGATTCTGAAAACACTTATAAAAACGTTTATGCGGTTATTAACAATATATTTATATGGATCAGTTAACCCGCACGAGTGTTCATCTTTAGACGCATTCATCTGAGTACGTAAATGTGCATGTCTCGGGAAATGACATACGCAGGTACACGGGGAATCAAATGTGTGCAAGTCTCGCACCCTTACAGCCCATAGACTACCATTTTGAAAAGCGTTTTATATGTAGTTCATAATTGTTTTTCCTAACAGTTCTTTTTCCTAAAGATCTGCATGGAGGCATTAACTTTCGAATAAAGCCACTGAGAAAAGTTCTTAACAATGTATACTCTTTAACCTTCATTGATCTAGAAGAGCCGGGATTTGTTATCATTACAAACCGGGCGTGGCAATGAATTTATAGTTGGCAAAGGCATGGATGAGTGTAAAAGTTATATCAAAATTTGAAAATTAAGTTTTATTGATACCTTTATCCGTGTTTAAATAAAATATTCAAGTTTTTACTAGTTATAATACATTCTATATAACTGCGTTTCCCGAGTCAAATACTTATTCAACCCTTTCTTAAAAAAAGTCTCTGATTAATAGCAACACTTTCATTGCCATGTCCATTTCAGCTACAGCTTCTAATGGGTTGATAATTTAAAATCTGCGCGCCTACGTGCCGGCACAGATTCAGTATTTGTTTTCCGTCAATATGCTTGTTCAGAATCTTATCAGCTGGCTAGTTGCTGTAACTGACACAAGTAAGCATGCCTGTCGGAATGTATAAAGCATCTAGCCGAGTGGAGTATGCTTTTATACACAAGTTCATTCCTAGGCTCGGACACAATCGAAACATTTTACGTACTGATTATCTGTACGAGAAGTCACCTCTGTAGTAGATCACAACCACAAACTGTAAACACTGAGTCACATTGAAGACCTTAGTAAGTCTAACATATATTTCCCGACCAGTAAACAATGTCCTGTAAATTTCCTTTCACAAAAGAACGGAATGAAAACGCTACTATGATGCACGAAATAATTCATGATTAATATCAAATTTGTAATTGTAAATGCTAACATTAGGGCCTACTCATATTTTGTCATGAACGCCAAACTGCAGTAAAAATTAAAAAGGAATTAAAAACAATGACCGTTATATATTTTTGATAATTAAGTTTCGCAGAGGTAAATAAAACAAAATAGTAGTTGATATCGCTGCGAATTTCAGCAAATACAGAAACCTACGGCAGAAACCAAACCCATGCCATGGTTGCCATTAGAAAATCACGAGTTAGGTATCCACAGCTGCAACGAAAGCTGATAACTCGCGTGTGACACCCTCATTTAGCATAACCGAACGAACACGTGGGCAAGCCGAGGCCAGGGTGATGACCTACTTTTGCCGCTTGCGGAACTGGCAACGCAAGGGTGGCGAGGTATTTTGACTGCTGCGTCGTCTGCTGTCTGCTAACTCCCAGTCGAGAATACTAGCACTCCTCTGAATCATCCCATGAACTAACATCAAAAACTCGTCAGGGTGTCATTCCCGACGAGGAAAGGGCTAAGACATGGAAGAAGTTCCCATAATTTGGTTCCACCATTGCTTGACTTGCAACATGATGAGACGAAGTGTCGCCACAGATGTTTGCTCTTCAGTCCCGGGAAAGTGAGGAGTTGCAAGCGGCGTGCGAGTGTTCAGGAGCAATGTAGTATAGTATAGTATAGTGTTCAACGATGGCCATATTCTGTACATTTTTACTGTCTATATGAAGACATTTACCGCGTAACTATAATTGTGAGGCGAAATGGTATTCTGCAACTGAAAATACTGCCCTGGCATTCTTTTGAACGCCCCGTGACTCTCTTTATATAGACAGGCCAACAAGATTTCTTTACGAAGGACATTGGATAGAAAGTGGCCGATGTATTGAGGTTAATTCTAGTTCACATACTTCAGAGATAGAAGTTTAAAATTTCCGAAAGAGGAAAATTACTAAATTCTGTTACATTTCCGCACAAATAAACTGTCTACAGTCCATTTAAAAAGTTTATTTTGTATCTAGTAATGCATTGGAACACTTCACTCTTACGTGACCATGAGATGACTGACTCGCCCAAGTTTCGTGCTACGATCTCGTGAAGCTCAAAATGAACTAGGTTCATCTGAGATAATGTATCATAAGTGATAGGTTAATTTATTTTGAAGACTTTATTCGGAAATAGATTACGAAATAAATGTTATGTATAAATATGTAAAGAAATGCCTAACAGCCTCACAGCATACCACATGAAGACAATGAGCACGTGTAGCTTCAGTTGTCTGTATCAGGGTAGGGCTACATTGGACTGATGACGTGAATGCAGTGCCGACGCATTTCTGAAATGTGATTGGCTCACGTGACGTGTCACGTCAGTGCCGATGTGCAAAGTAGCGCTGTGCAGTTCACCAACTTTTAACTCGGGGTCGTCGACTGATAGCGGCCGATCATCAGGATGTACGTGATTGCTGCCAATCGTCACGATGAGAGCCAGTGAAATGCAAAATCACTTTGCGCAGGCGCAAATAAAGGCGGGAAAACTAGTATTTTGTTTAAATGGTTTAATACTGTAATAGTATATGTAATAAAAATAATGCATGGCTTACTTAAACGACAAAAACATTTCATAAACATTTTTTACCACTTAAAGCCAAATTAACAGTGGTAGTCCCTGATATTCCCTATTTTTTTATTATTGTGACATGATTTATGGAGACATCGCACAAAATTTTGCAGCTAAACTTCAACGCATACAGAACTATTGTATTAGATTTTTGTTCAACCTAGATTACGTGAATACTTGTCTCCTTAATTTGATGAACTTAATTGGTTACTTCTGGACGAATGACGTCAGCTCCACAGTCTCACACTAGCTTACAAAATAGTGTAATCGTATATTACAACGCCAGAATACTTATGTACTCGGCAGAAAGCCTTAAGGGATGAACACAATATTAACAGACGTGCTAAAAATAAGTCTTGCTTAAATATTAGAGCTCACAAAACCCAGGCATATGCAAATTCTTTCACCTTGTCTGTTGCACGAGCGTGGAATAATTTACCCGTAGAGTTGAGGAATTATAAAACACTAAACTTTTAAGAGCAGTGCTGATAAGCACATTAAGAATATGCGCCGAAGATTCCACACACGCATCATTATTCCGTAGTATTTTTGTTTCCCTTTTTTCTCCCCTTTAACGATTTGTATACCCTACCTACAACTGTTGATTTATACATTCACTTTAATTTAATTAATGTGTTTGTCTATTCAGTTTATTTCAATAGGGTTGCTGCATTCAATTTTCATTAATCTGTAAATGCTTATTATAGATCAGTTTCTTTACTTTAATGAGTTGAGATTCAATCTCTTATTTTCCTCTCGGGTACTTCGTAGGTTCTGCACATTATTATTTGTGATTGGTAATGCGGATTATGATATATATATATGATATATATATATATATCATATATATATCATATATATATATATATATATCATATATATATATATCATATATATATATATATCATATATATATATGCTATTTTAGATCCATGTTAGTCACGCGTTCGCAGCTTCGCATCCCGCGCGAGCGAGTGCATGTGNCATATATATATATATGCTATTTTAGATCCATGTTAGTCACGCGTTCGCAGCTTCGCATCCCGCGCGAGCGAGTGCATGTGAAGAACAGCAGTTATATGATAGAGGCGGCAGCAAAACAAAGGATTGTTTTGAATGAAGCGGGCGATAGGCTGGTGGCTGCATCTGTTACAGAAAGCGAGCCGACACGATAATTCATTTTGCGGCCCGGTGTTTCCTTCGCGTGAGAAGGTGCCGAGAGCTGGAGGTTAAATGTGTAATGTTAGACAAAGCGAGCGGCCTATCATAAAGGGCACCGCCACACAAGCCGATAAACTTATCGCAGCTTGAGCCTCGCTGGCCCTCAGAAGCTCATTTCTCAGTTTGTCACGCAGCAAAATCGTCTGCATCACCACATTACCTTTCCCAGAACAACTTTGATTACCGGGAACTTTCTAGACGACACCTTCCTCAAGTATAAATACCATGTGTGGGCCTCTGAGAGGAGTCATTAAGAGCCGAGAGTTTGGTGTCTCGTGCGACGTTAAGAGACAGTTGGGCGATTCCGGAGCGGCGAGGAACGACCGCAGCGATCTGAGTGTGTGCGTTGGCGAGCTTGTGTGCAGTGGAGAGTGGGACCGATCTGAGGGACTGTGGACTGGATGCTTGAGTGAAAAGACATCCGAGGCAAAGGAAATACAGTTTTAACTAAACGTGTGGAAATAATTAGAGCAGTTTAAGGAACACTAACTAGCAAGAGTAAGGACTTTAATTGAAATGGAGATAGTAATTGTGATCTGTACCTCCGGCACCATCACACGGACTTGTGGCAAGAAAGTGCCGTGCAGCAGACGGAGAGAGATACTCGTAGTTTTGGCGCTTCAGCCAGGTTAACAGTTACTTAGTGTTTCTGTATTGAGCAGCTCAACCGTCACTAAAATAGTACGCTTTTGCCTAGTTTGTAAACGTTTCATTTAGATGTTGAAAACATTTTGTGGTATCGCTTTCTTTGCAATAGAATAAATTGATGTAATCTGGCTTGCGTGTGTACCCCAAATATTTGTATGCCATTTTTCTCACAGTAGCTGCCAACAATTAATTTCAAATGTCTGTGCTTTAGGCGCACACGTACGGAATGTGAGCCACTTTCACCAGCTAGAATGCAATACTTGAGCCTTAATGCAGCGAACTGTGGAAATTTTCTGCTTTATTTTGGGATGAATTTCTTTGAATTTTAAGAAAACTCCGCATTGAAGAGTAAAAGGTATTTTTGTTCCTTTGACTTGCTTGAATATTTAACAACAGTCTTTTTACACCAGGCATGATACTGCTTAAATCATTTTTCTTGTAGGAATATGTTAAGATTTTGAGTTTCATTACTTAATCGGGTTTCCACCCCCCCCTTTTTTTATTAACGTTGTGTTTTGCCTTTAAATTCTTTCATTTCTTACTAAATATTCACTGCAATTAGCTTTGGTCTTATAAATGTTCCAGTATTTTGGCGCTAGACGTATTCTCATCAAATGTGCTAGCTTGTGAGAATGTCTCATTTAACTTCTATTAGTTCAATGGAACCTAAATTATAATTTAGAGTAATCTTTTTCTTGATAGTAAAATCATTGGTAAACTAGAAACTTATTTCTAATTTTACACGATAGGTTAACAATCTTTTGCTCCATTTTGTCATTTACACTGAGGCAGTTTTGTAAATGTTGACTCATCCTGAGATTGTGTACTGATTCTATAGCAACACATCCTGGATCAAAAATTTCATCATTGTGGTGTTTCATCAGACTCTAATTCTTTAGTTTTATTAAACTCATCAGCTGTTCATCAAAAGTATATTTCGTAAAAATAAAAATAAACCTGAAATTTTTATTTGTCTCCTCACATTAAATTTTTTTTCTCTGAAAACAGAAAATTTATCCCCCCCCCCCCCC
>NQII01001152.1:254128-274716 GCA_002778355.1 Clitarchus hookeri
CCCCAAGTTGGAAACAATTTTTATATAGGAAGAAAGTCTTGAACCCATGTAACTTTAATGTTGCGCACTGTACTACATGTAGACATGAGAAAAGTGGGAAGGTGGGAGGGAGGGAAGGAGGGGTTTATCTGGATGCTGAAAGCAGATAGCCGACATCCAAGGTAAAATAATTTTATAACATACATCATAGCATTAAAGTAAGTTACTTAAGCTTTTAAATAACCCACTACTCCGCAATATTTGCTTGTAGTGTGTGCGAACAATGCCGCAATCATCCACATGTTGCAGGTGAAAATCTAAAATATTTTTCTTTCTATCTGTAGGAAAGGGCAACGTACGAATTTTTTTAAATCACAATTAAACATAGCGCAGCTTCCATTTGTTAACAAGACATAGATTTCGTATGGAAACCAAGCAGCCGTAACTGCCAGCATAGTATTTTACGTAAAGTATGTACTTACAATAAAATAATTTGGTCAGCCATCTTCGTATGTCTCGTGAGTTCATATGTCGTCATGCTTTAGAGAACTTTTTAGTTCCACGTGAATGTGCCGTTGGAAATATTACAAGCTGTTAGTATAGTAACTGTCGAGTCTTTCTACGTCGGAAAGTGGGTGGAAAGACTTGCTGCTGTCCTGGCCATGGAAGGGATTTGGCGTGGGGAAACTAACGCGCTGAGAACTGTGTCGACGGAGGCCAGTCACGCACGCACGCACGCACGCGCACGCACGCACATTTCTACTGACCACACAACTAGTCTTGAGTAAGCCGAGCAGTGCGTGCTGTAGCAGGACGTCTACTGCTAACGGGAATATTACTATCATATTGATTTACACGCTGGAAATAATGGCAATATTGGAGTATCTTGAAGGTCGTCTTTACGGAATTGCCTCGTCAAAAGGCATCTGAGTGCATCTCAAAAGCAAGTAAGTTGTGTTCGCAGGCTTTTTTTTAATGGTACAGCCATGTTGATACCACGCCGTTGAACGGTTTTTGTAACGAATTGTGGTTACTGCAGAATGCACTGTTCAACACGACAGTCGCGCGCTAAATTATAATAGTCTCACTGGAAATATACTGTAATTTAAAATGTTACTAGAAATCTTGGTGTAGGTAGCTGAAGATTATCTGAATTGTTAGTAAGGACTGTATGACCGTCTGCAGATTTTAAATGGTCCTTCGGAGGTTTCTGCTATGAGACGTAGGTAAAACATTTCTCATTCTAACGCGCGGACTTTATAACCGATAATAATTTAAAAAAAAATTATAGTGTNAGGAGTTAAAACGGTAATTGGGACTTAAGCTTTCTCCTTCACTGGGAAATAAAACTTAGTTATTTGCACAAATGTTTCTAGCAACCAGTTCTAAAACGTTACCTGCAGTAGTTTTTGATATAATTCAACCTCCTTTTCTCTCTTGCCTTCACTTTTTGTTTACTTTGAAATGCTGAAGTTCGGCAAAGATGGGCTTATCTTTAACAAATCAAGCCATTGGGCCGTGTTCACAACTGTGCACTGGACTATGCAGACTGTGTTGGTTGAGCACTCACTCGACTGTCTACGACCGCGTCCAGCCAAGGCGTTCGTTTTCTCCTAGAAACGACGAGCAGCCTAATTTCAATGTCACTGGCTGGCTCGCTCGGATCGGGAAGAGATAGGAATGAAAGCGGGGTCATTGGACTGAGTGACGGGAAGGGGGCAGGTATTACCATATACCTGCTTCTGATAGTCGATGCATTTCCATATACTGCTATAGGTGTGACGTCATACGAGAGCGAGTGGCGATCGCAGAGGACTAGTTAGGACCACCACAAATATGCACGATCGTGTCCCATCTCCTGCATTAATGCATTCACTAGATACCGGCGAAACATTGTAAGAGTTAGAACGCATTGATTGCACAACGGTACGGCAAGTGTTCCACCATGTTGGTTGAAAATAAACGCGGAGACTGCACGGCACGTAAATTATCTTAGCACACCTCAACCATACTTCACGATAAGGTAGGTGTGCCAGTTTTTTTGGCTTTTCAGTGTACTTTCAGCATTCCAAGTTTGCTCAAAATCTAATTGTTTAGTGGATATATCAACTAAACCCATAAAATAAATTCTGGGTAAGTTAATTGAATAACTTTTTGAAACGTTTGTTCAGTGGCATGCCCCCGCAGCTTGTGAAAACCAACCAGATAAATGGATCGAACTATAATCTTGTCTAAGTGGCAGGAATAGCCTAATTCAAATTTCATTTACATACTTTTGTTTCGTTGTTAAGTAAGATCATACCAGAAGTTGTATAATGTCAGGATCCAAGTGGTAGGCGAAGTCTAAAATAACTGTGGCAGCCATTGCTCAAGCTTCTATAGTCTCTTAGCGGTTTCTTCATACGTTTTGATTCGAACCTTTGAAAAATTACCCCATATAAGATGTTTGGTCGTTTCCCTAAATATGTACTCTATCACAATCGTTCTATACTTGTGTTAACAAAAAAGTACCTTATTCGGTTAAATTGAACTTTCACTTGTATATTATCTATAAATCATAATACTTAATTTATAACTAATATGAATAAACACAGGGAGAAAATATGTGTGTGTTTGCAACGCGTAGTAAGAAATAGTTCTAATGAAAAATGTAATTAAAGAGTGCGCAAGAATGCAGGGCGTTGTCCCTTAGGTATAATTGCCTAGACTTGGCTAAGTTAGTACGAGGCGGAAGAATATCGTGAAAGTTGACTGAAGTAGTACTCCTGCTGCCGTGGTGGCAATGTAAATTTATATTATGAACAGTATTTAAATTCCAAGAAACTTAATAGATCCAGTACAATTTTTACCTATACAGCTATTCGCGAGAGAATATAAACTGTTCTACCACTTATACTAAGACTTTTGGTATTACACCAGTTCTGTATAGTATTTGAAGATCCATTCACATATTATAAGTATTTGAACTATCATATAAGACTGCAAAAGTCATATGATCAGCAAAAAGATAAGTTAGTGTGTCCAACCCGGATGTCGATAATGAGCCTGCAGCCGCAGACGAAGCGCGATCTTAATCACATTCTGACGTAGAAATGGAAAATGTAATGCCAATTAATTTTATCAGCAGAATAATGGCATTTTGGCGTAGTGAATTGTTGGGCGTTAGCCCTATGGTCAATTCACGTTTATTTCAAACTTTTCTGAAGCCCTGCTTAAATTTTACTTCCAGGATATTCCTCCATTTCATGGAAACAAAGCTTGACCTAGTGTAGAAAATTACACCAAATGTACAACGCATCGCATTGTGCGCATACTCTAGTAAATATACTTTACATAGGAACTATTTATTACTAGGCATCACCAACTCACATCTGTTCTCCCCGTTTTTTGNTCTAGTAAATATACTTTACATAGGAACTATTTATTACTAGGCATCACCAACTCACATCTGTTCTCCCCGTTTTTTTAGTATTAAATAAAATTTTAACTATTATAAAATATAAGTAAAAGGTAACTTGATCAGAAAATAAAATACCTTTATCTTGAGAGAAATGTAAAACTCGTGTGATAAGAGACATATTAAGGAAATAAACAAACGCGTCCTACATGGGGTGTTTTTCAAAAAGTGTGAAGAAACCGCGAACGGACTATAACATGTCAATGATCAGATTGCAGGTCCAAGAACTACAGTCACCGTACCAGAGTGGTATCTGAGGAAGTGCGTGGTATAGCTGTAGCAGACAGAAGTTGAATCTCACTACTTGCGACCCTTAACACGATACCATGTTTCTAACAATTACCTTCCATTTTTTATTGATAATTCACTTCATGCCATGTGACGTCAGACGATCATCTCGGCCATTTTCTTTCTATTTCCTGACTGTCTCGCCATCCTTAAAGATTTTAGTTTCAAACATGTTCTATATTTGCTTGAATTTAAAAATCACATCTTTTCTGGCAATATTAATGTAATTAATCTCCTACTTTTTTTTAGAACATTTCAAGTTGTAACAAAATGACGTTTTTTAAAACAAAAATATACAATAATATGAAGAAAATCTATTGTAGTTTAACAAATTATTTTCGTTTCTTGCATGAGCGGTACATACTTCTAAAAATGTACTTTTTATTTTATTTTTTATAACTTATTCCAATAAAATTCTAAACGTCGAAGGCTCACAATGCAAAAAAATTAAGATTAAAATACTCATACAAATAGATTAAATTGCTCTCTCAAAACTATTGCGTAGCTCAAAAGTACAATAAATATTTAACTGGCAAACAAATAAACTAGTGATAAAAAGTTAAAAAAAAAATCAAGAGGTAACTCTGTTGACTATAAATACTTCACACTCGTACAAAAGATTAAATAACTGAGCAATTGCTTATTCAGAAGTATTAAGTTACTCCAAAATATACAATAAATAAATATATATTTAATTGAAAAAATGAGCAGAGTAATATTTAAACGTTTCTAAAACACAAATAGTTACATTGATGACTAGATAAATTCAAGGTATTTAGTGAAGCAATTTGACTAAAGGAGGGCAGCATGTTATGCACAGTAAAGCTCGGTTAAGACAAATAGTTCCAGTTGCTTTAACGTGTTGTGTATAGTTTTTTGCTGCCCAATGATTTACTTAAAAGTTCAATAGTCGCTACTGTGCTGCCACGACTTACGTAAAGGAGGCCTTTGGAGGGGAAACTCTAGAAACTTTCCAGGGTCAAAGGTTAAGGTCACCTCTGATCGTCTTCCAGTGTCCAGGATGGCTCTGGGGCTCACACCCCATACCCCTGTGCCAGCACTCTCATCTATCTACTGTGATTGTGTAATTCAATAGATTTTTGATGGCATGACATGGCCTTTAGTGCGAGCACTCGGCAAACACCATCCAGCGCACACGAAACTATAAGTTGTGCAGGGTAAAGTAATTCCTTTGAAAACCCTGCTAATGTTCTACTTGTAAACACATTGTGTATCCTTCCGCCATACGTAAAATTAACATTGCCGTAGAGCTGATCACTTTACTCACGCGTCAGTAAAGACAAACTGTAAAATTATTATAAAAGTAAATATTTTTAGAAAAGTCATAAACCATACTTATATACATAAAAAAAAATCAGAAAGAAAAATAAATAATTGTAGTATAGACAAATGTTTACCGAACACTTAATTCAACGTTGACGTGGAACTACTTTCCCGGCGTCGTTGTAAACTTTACTGTGCGCAAGCTACTACTTGTGCCCGTTAAACGTACACACAGGTAGGGACAGTGACGATTGTCTAAAGAGATCACTTTACCGTGAACAGTCTATACGTACATAGGCCACAGGTCCTGTGTCACGCCCCAATACTATACTCGCAACCTATCGTCTGTTCGCATTATCTGTACACTTTATTAATCCAGCTTATTGAAAATATTCAGCTGCAGAATAAACTAAGTTTCATTTCGAAATTTTCTGATAATTGTTTAGGTTAAGTTTTTTCCTTAATAAAATAAATAAGAAATATGTATGCAGGCCAGTCGTTTAATGTAAATCAAAAGCTGAAATAAAACCAAAAAGAAATGGAATGGGTTGGCGGAAGGGCGGGAAAGTAACAGCACAACAGAAAAAGATGTCTGAGTGTGTCGTGCGTTCACAATAGCCGCAGATCTTTATAAACGCGTGAGGTTGGCAGTGCGTAGTTAAGAAATATGTTTTCAGGTTTACACGTCTGCCAAGACCGGT
The DNA here is from genome assembly GCA_002778355.1 of Clitarchus hookeri. Classification (NCBI taxonomy): domain Eukaryota; kingdom Metazoa; phylum Arthropoda; class Insecta; order Phasmatodea; family Phasmatidae; genus Clitarchus; species Clitarchus hookeri. The sequence goes on from NQII01001152.1 coordinate 259,838, forward strand.
GGCGTTTGTTTTGTTGGCTTCGTGGTCATTGAAGTGTCTTATAGTTGAACACTGAACACGCCAGCTATTACTGTACTGTTTGATATGCATGGATATTGATCATCTTCAGGACAGAATGCGTGTTCACATGTTGTGGCGGGCAGGAACGAAAGAATATGATTCAAGAAAAGCAAAATGCATTCAATCTCAGCGGCTGAATTGTCCTCAGTTCCGTTTAGTTGAGGAGCGAAAACAAATATGCCAAGTTGATTCAACCAGATGTTCTGACGTGCAGAATATGATTTTCATTATAGAAAAATCTTGGCAATTAAATCTCTGATTAGTCACACAATTGTACGTTCTTTTTTTCACTATCCAGTTGATTTTGATCTGTTTGCGGAATAGTTCAACGGAGTCCTTACCGTGGTTGTAAAAAGTATTCCAACATCGACAATTGTCACAAAAAGGCTTTATATTTATTTTCCCATGTACACAGTTGTAATAAAAACATAACGCACATTCCGTGAAATGTGAAGACGATACGCTATTAGAAACTGACATGTTGATGGTTATGTTATTAAAAAAATCGAATGTTGTCGCTTACACTGGCACAATAAGTCTGAGAACATTGTAAGTTACAGTTCCGGGCCTCGAAGACACCTAATTAGATTCAGCCATCGCGGCAATGTTGCTCCGTTATTCCCAGAGTGCTCTTTTCAGGTAGTCTTTGGAAGAAATGTGGCGCGTTCGAATTCGTTTTCCAAGACGACCCCATAGATGTTCAATGTGGGGACTGTGGACGAGTTTGAAGGTACTTTGGTGTGATGTAGAGGATCCACATTCTGGTATCCCGTGCTGTGCGCTCACGATCGTTGTTTTGCATAACTACAAAGATGTCTTCCAGCCCCGTGTTCTATGCACTAGCAACAAGATGACAGTTGACGTGCATAACTGTCCATCGTGCCTTTGATGAACTGTGCTCGCACTCGTGTGAAACTCGTACACCATCACGGAACCTCCACCGTGTTTTACTCTAGCTAAAATGTTCTTCTTTACCCACACCATGAGTCTTCCACCTCAAGGAAAAAAACATTACAGTTACTCTCGTCGGTAAATATAACGTTGTTCCACAAGTCCACGAAACAGTTGACATAGATTTATGCGAATGTTGATCGCATCTGTGTGGTACGTACTTTCTATGGACAACTCTTCCATTGTGTTAGCTTTTCCTGAGGAGATTAATAGCCATGCAGTCTGCTAAGTAGTCTTATTCTAGTTCTGACGCGACAGTTGGTGCACTGATCTTGGGGTTTCCTCACGATAGCACGTCCAACAGCGTCACGTAATTTTCTTAGCCGCCCAGCTCTTGTCAAATTTTGTAATGATTTTCTTTTACCAAACCCGTCAATGACCTAAGTATTGTTACAGGTGTATGTAGGATCGTAGAAAGGTCGTTGCTTATGTAACCGATTAATTATTTTTATCTCTTCCAATGTTTTCTTTAGTCTACCGCCGCATTTTAGCGGTGTACTCAGTCTGCCCTAGTATACAGTTCAAACAGCGCATGGGAGAGTTACAAGGTTACGTGAGCAACCCCTCACAGGAGAGACGCGTGCGTACCGTTTAACTGTTCGAATACTTACTGCGCCTAAGTGTGTTCATACCTACAATATTTTCTTTTCTTAATAGCGATGAACATTGTCGTTAGTTTCCAACCGTGTAAGGTTTACATTTCAAGGTATGGTTTTCTTAAGTGTCTAAATGGGAAATTAAATACCTAGCTAGCCCTTTTTGTGGCAGTTGTCGATATTAGAATAATTTTAACCCTTAATGTATAATTCACGTTCCCATTTTTGCTTACTGGGCGTTTTACAAAATAACGTTCCCAGTGCTGAAATCGCCACTTGTGGAAGCGTGAGCAATTTTTTTAATGATAGAACGTACTACGAAAATCTCAATTTGGTTTCTTTTGAACGCTTGTGTCGAGACAATGCGTGTCCTAATACATTGCCAGGCAGCTGGACGCATCACGGGCGTCAGTAGAAATTGATTTATTTATTTTTAGTGGATTAGTTACTTTAACAGGAATTAATAGTCTGTGTAAAGCATGAAAGTTGTAGAAAATTCATTAAATGAAGTTATTTCAGGAACTATAAGGATTTTTAAATATTTTTTTTGTACAAATCTTAACATTGAACATAATTAATACATACGATTACAGCTCAACAATTGCCCATGTTGTCAACATAACATGATAATCTTTTGAAAAGCTTATAAGCTGTAAATCCGTATTTAAATTGTATTTTTACAGATAAAATTTGAAGTCGAAGTAGTCGAAAGTTAAAGCATTATCGCAGGTGCAGTGTATGGATTTCAAATGAATAGTCGACATGACACTACCCCAACACTTAACTTGAAAACGTCAAGTTGTGTCAAAATAACTTTACCACTTCACTAATAAATATTTTAAGTTAAATGCTTTAGTGTTTTTGCTAAGAAAGACATAAATATTGTTTTAGCTGTGAACGACCTGAAGACATGTAATGATAACGCGCTGTGTGGCTTTCACCCCGCGAAGTTTCCGCGCGACCGCATGCCAGAATCTCCNATGATTATTTCTCAGTTTCCGCGCGACCGCATGCCAGAATCTCCACTTCACCGCTCATTGTTTTTTGTTTTTTTTTTCTAACCTACTCTAAAACTAAGTGTTATATATTAGTCCGCGGTAGGAACGGGATTATTGCGACTCAGGGCTAACCCCTCACGCTTACAATGGAAGGAAGATCATGCAAGGAGACGTGCATCGCGGCAAAGAGGGATTGGGTTTCCTATGGCCGAGTTAGACCATGAAAAACCTCCCTAATTTAGTTATAGTTAACTAACTACATCTAGATGAGAAAGGGAAAAACCGGCACAGACACNGTGCATCGCGGCAAAGAGGGATTGGGTTTCCTATGGCCGAGTTAGGCCATGAAAAACCTCCCTAATTTAGTTATAGTTAACTAACTACATCTAGATGAGAAAGGGAAAAACCGGCACAGACANCCATGAAAAACCTCCCTAATTTAGTTATAGTTAACTAACTACATCTAGATGAGAAAGGGAAAAACCGGCACAGACACCGTAAAAACCCTTTCGATAGGAAATAATTAAAAATTATTACATGCGTTATGAGAAAATGCTACAGGAGAAAGATAGGTGGGTACCCTGCTCTTTATTAATAGGAGAGGAGAAACTAGTAGAGGTGGCTGGGGTCACCGCTCATTGCGTGCCACACGGATTTATTAAGCGAAACGAAAGACAGTGCCTCAGTCGCTGGCTACAACGGGAAGTTGAGATAAGATAATGCTTCCGATTATACTAAAAGAGCTCTCAGTTCCTTTATCATCAGCTGATGCCGAAAATTCGACAGTTCCCATAAGAAACGCTGGTAAGTGTGTGTTGTGTGATCGAAGAGCTGAACGTGGGGTATTTCAAGTTTAAATAGGGGGTTCCTAAAGTCTGTGTTTGCAACTGTGTGTAGTGAAAACGTGCTTACAGTTTCTCTTAAACAAGTTTTATATTGGGGGACGTGACTACCGCCACGCAACTCTGTACATGAAATTCCCTAGTCGTCTCAAATAGTGCAAGCCAACTGACCGGTCCAGATAATATACAAAGTGAAGGCGCATGTCGTTATGCTAATGAGTGGATACGGAGCACGTAACACTGTGTTCAATTCAAAATGAGACTCTTGCATATGCAGATAACTTACGGATCCACGTAAGAAGTTGGACAACTCTCAACCACATGTCAGTCAATCGGTGTAGCCAACACGAATATAGTGTTTAGTTGCTTAAGTTAGTTTACGTGGCATAAACGGCAAGGGGACGCATTTGCCGTGTATATTAACAGTTTCGTTTTAATAATCACGCGCGCATGGTGTAGAAGTAGTATCTACGCAGTGTTGAAACGTTGAAAACTTATAAAAAAAAGAGGCGTGTACATTATAAAACTTACATAAGTAATTTAAAAATCGGAGTATTTTTTTAATTTCGCAATTACTAGAACGTTACGTTCCTGTGTTGTAAAACGATGAAATAGGTCCCAATTGGTCGGCTCGTTGCGTCTGGTGTAGACGTGTAAGGCCGATGTAAGTGCTGAGGCGGGCTGGCAGAGCGCCTGTCTGGGGGAGCGCTGCGGCGTTGCCAGGCCGCGGCAGGCAGCGGCAACAATGCGCTCTATCGACCCGAGCCTGCAGCCACCCCCTCCCCCCGCACGATGCAGTGCTGGAACAACCCTCGTGCGAGCGAGCACAGCTACCACTCTATGTACTGCAAGCCAAAGCCAGCTCACATTCAGCCTCGACCATATTACAGTGCTTCACACTCGTCTGCAAAAACACATTGTCGGTCAACTTGAAATATTCACAACTTCTTCACACCTTTGATGAAAAATTGTCCCTCCAATGACGTGTTAGGTTTTTTCCTAAATATGGCACGCATCACGAGCGTTTTATAGTTCTGTTAACTTTTCGTTAAATTGTACTTTTACTAAAATTTAATATATAAATATTTCATTTATAATTAATGTGAATAGATACAGGGAGAAAATATGCGTGTTGGCAAGAAATAGTTCTTCACCACGAATGCGGTGCGTAGTCACTTTAGTGTGATTTTCTTAAGATTGTTTGCGTGAGGCTGGCGAATAGCATGGAAATAAAGATTAGCAGGGCTTCAGAAAAGTTGGAAGTAACCATGACTGGACTATATATAGGATATTGTAAACTAACCACTTTTGGAAGCAGTGGTTCAGAATCTACTTGCGCGCAAATTTTTTTTTTCCTTCATAAGTAAAATTAACGTTGCCGTGGAGGCAAGTGTCCAGTAATTATGAACACACAAGTTTTCCAGGTAATTCTATGATAAGGGATGTATAGTTGGAAGGTCTATCATCAATCAAGCACCTATAAAAAGACAATGTGTCCCTTACAAAATAATTTTTTTTTTAAATATTTGATTTTCTTGTGACTGTCGGTGCCAATTTAAACTGTACACGTTAGTTTGGTAGGATGGCTACCTGCCTTATTGCCACCTGGTGGCTTTGAAAGTTCAGTTTTTCTGTGCAATATAGGTAGGGCATTTATATATTTCAGGTGCATTATGCTGTAAGACGTAGATACCTTCAGCAGTTCGCAAGACACTTGTGCGAAAATTTTAGCTAAATAATATGTATATTTAGTTATGAGGAGTGATTAATTTTTTTGCAAGTTTGTTTGAAAAGCGCTTTGTTTCGCAAACTAACGGTGGTGTTTCCGATGCCTGCAGTGCTCGTGCAAAAAAACTTAAAGCCATTGTTCACTCATAGCATTAAGGAGCATCGCATATGGGTATTAGACTGGTGATGCGCGCGCAGCTAGTCACATCATCCAAGCAGGCAAGATGTGGACGTTACGGAGGAAGGTTATGTGCGTCATTTGGCTCGCGAAATTCCAATCTGCGACGTGTGTTCGCTGTGAATGAGCTGCCACATTCGCCCGTGGTATCACCACCTGGAGGAAGCTGGAAACAAGATGGTGCTCCTCACTAACAAAGACGTTGTTGGCGAGTTTTCCACTGCAGTGTGTAGGTAGTGGTGGATGGCTGGCTGGCTTGGCCTTCAAGATCGCCGGACCTCACGCCGCTAGACTTTATTTGCGGCTACATCAGGCAACGCGTGAACAGTGTTGAGTCGACGACATGACTCACTCGAAATAAGGAATCTGAAGAGGTTGTCTGTCTGCTTCACCCGGTGTTGCTCGTAGTTAATGGCAAGAACTGGAGCGAGGGCTAGATGTGTAGGACAACAAGTGTATGCCACGTGGAACTGACCCAAGCACGCAAATATTTTATCTGGCACGTAGTTGACTGTTAATTGAATGGCGACTTTGTAAACCCCGGCGTGACTTTACACACGCACTGTTGGCTACCAGCAGCTCTGCAGTATGTCGCTCTCTTGGAGTAGAAACAAGTAACATCAGAACGAACAGTCGAATTATCCCCACTTACTGAGGCGAAAGTATTTACTCAAATATGTTAAGCACTGTTGAACATGGGTTTGCAGAGTTCAAATAAGTGTCGATGGAATCCACACCTCAAAAGTTCTGCACAGTGTAATTACGTTGCTCATGATGTATATTCGCAGTAGTGACACGCCGGAATGATGGGCGTGGTATTCTGTACAAACATAGTGTATTTCCACCCTAGACTCTGTTTTGAGCCGGCTGAAACTCTATCGGTTACATACCCACCCCTCTCGTCATCACTAATGGCTCCCAGGAATCGTCGGTGACGTCACCTTCCTTGCTCGAGCTCGTGGATATCTGGCGGCCAGTAAAAGTTCCTCCTGTTCAAAGAAGGCAGTTGGAATGCAATGCATGAAACAGAAACCAATGGGGTGTTACTAGGTTTTGAGCCATAACATGTATTCTGCATTAGTTATTGAAATCCCTTAGAGTAATCATATTATATCACTCCGGTGATTTAATAACTGCAATATAGTAAAGTCACGGTTACTTCCAACTCTTCTGAAGTCCTGTGAAAGCATTACTTTCAGGTTACTCCTCGGGCTAGCGCGAGCAGATCAACAAAGTCTTCAAACTGGCAACGCAGCACATTTGTCAGCACTCAGTTCAATAATTGTATTGCACTCCGTAATACCAACACACCTATTTCCTCTTCGTTTTTGTTCATATTATAAATGAAACACGCAAATGTCAAGACAATATAACTAAAGCCAGTTCAGCCAGAAATAAGATAATTTTATCTTTACAGATGTGTAAAACAGTTGATACGTCACATATTAGAAAACAACCAAACACGTCACATGGAGAGATTTTTGAGAGATTAAATTTAAAAAGTGGAAAGATACTACAAATTGACTATCAATGCAGTAGGTTTATTCGTTTACACCATGTAGAGTTAATTGCAATTTTTTGACAGCCTTCTGAGAATGACGACAGAACAGATAGTAAGACGAGGAGTCAAATAATTTTCTCTGAAATATATTTAACAATGTTCTCTGCCAAAACGTTGTTAAAACAAGTAGTTTCTTTGAAATCTTAAACAGAATTTTATTTCTATTCGCAGATGAAACGTTTGTCGCTTTCCAAGGTCGCAAGAAGTATTTTCTTTTAAATTAAACATTACTGTATTGCAAATTTATGGTAATTTGTTCGGCCCAAAAATGTAGTTAAAATTTTGAGAATGCTGTTTTTATATTCGTTCAGTATTTTAACTCTGCGATCGCCATCTCAAAATGAAATTCCTTTCATTACTTGAACGTGGGAAGTGATTCTATATATTTCTGGGAAGTTAGCCGGCAGATTTCTGGGTAGACAAGATAAGATGTGTGTGCGATCACGGGCTTTGTCCGCGGGCGCCATCAGGCAAAAAGCAGGTAACTTAACCTCTCTGTAAAAGCCCGGGCTTTTAGAGAAATTTAATTGAGCCGCATCGCGTTTCATTTCATGACGCAACCATCAGACACTAGGCTTCCAGTCTAGTTCCTTGCAGTGGATCAAGTTGAAAGGATATTTGCGTGAACTAACGTAGCTATGCATAAAAACATTTCCTGTAGTTGTAGACCTTGAATTAAAATTGATACGTTGGCAGAACCATATAATTTGTTGTTTATAGCAAGCGATCCGTGTTTCTACTTCCTATTTCTTGATTTAATTTGATTTATAATGTTGTTTACTAACAGGAATAATAATACAATGGCAGTAAGAAGTCTAGAAAATTTCGGATAACACGAAATGAATTTAACATTATTAAGAATAATGGGAAAAATAATAGAGAACTAACAGGAATAAAATTGTCTTAACTGAAAAGGGAGCAGCTAAGGCAAAGGGAAAAGTGTAATTATCAAGCACCATGAAGCCAAATGTGCAGAGTTGCTGGCGATTGTTGTGTTCTAGTTGCACGACCGTCTCGAGGCCGCATCGCAGTGTCTGCTTTGACGACCCGCTATGTGACATTCTTGCTGGTGTTCAGACAGGCGACACGACGAGTTTAGTCTGCGGTAGTGAGCCTACTGTGAGGCTGTGCTCTGGCCAGCTCTACTCAAGTGGTTATTGGGAAGGAAATCAATATACAGGGTGTGTCTGAAACACGGGCCGCAGAAAATAAAAGCCACAGCATCTGTGGGTCTGAATAACCAGAAAACCCTTGCAATCTTGTATTACAAACGCGACGTTGAAGTTAGGTGCAACAATGCCGGGAGTTCGAAATAATACAAGGAAGTGAATGTTCTAAGTAAATTGTTTAAACAAGGGAGTGGTTATTCAGTACATTAAGAAAAGTAGTCTAGTACATTCTGCACAATACACTACAATAAAGTAAGTACCAAATGTTCCCTTGAACCTAACTTCGTCACTTTATTATTACAAGATTGCTTTTCCGGATATTTTTTAAAGGTTTTTCTGGGTAGCAAGGGAGATTTAGAGTGCAATTTCGTATGTCTAATATAAATTACCCATAGGGTTGTTATGAGTTACTAAAATTGGAGGAGGTGTGTCGAACAAACGCGAAGTGTTATCAAATCATCGTGCAAGTGTGTAAAAGTGGTTTATAATAAACATAAGTAGCTGGTTGTTTCGTTCCACCAGACACTATCCACACATTACGTGTGCAATATGCTAATTGCAAATAAGTAACTAATAAATTAAAAATTCACTCTCTCGCATATAAATTAGTGTTAGAAGTTTATAATTTGACGCGGATTTTCAGTGATAACATGCAAGTTACATGCTGCAAACAAATGGCTGACGTTTGTGTAAGTATTCTAAAATGACAAGATGCTGCATCTTCTGATAATTTCAATATCAGTTTACAAATCTAACGTGAATTAAGCGAAGATGTAGAAATATAGTGTGAATAGTTATCCTAAACGCACTCTGTGAGGAATGGATATGGTAGTAGGATTGCAGCTGGAAATACAAGGTAATTAGTTGGACTGCTAGCCACCCTGTTGCTACGACCACCATCAACGTGTGGTGTGTGTCACTTTGGCTTGAAGCGACGTGGGGACTGCACGGTGGGCAAGTTGCTTCAGAACACGGTGGGCAAGTTGCTTCAGAACACGGTGGGCAAGTTGCTTCAGAACACGGTGGGCAAGTTGCTTCAGAGCACGGCGGACCTACACTGAAGCCGCATTTACAGGCGGAACTCTGTGTCTGTCTTTCACCAAGTACCACACGGACATTTTCCCTGCAAGCTAATAAAGCCCACCTGCTTCTTGATTAACAAGAGATTTATTTATTTCCTCCTGCGTAGTCGCATAGCCTACTGTCTACCTGCCAGAGATGTGATTAGGGCCTGGTTCATACGACAGATACAGCAGAACACTTGAACAACCAATCGGAAACAGTCTGTTTTCCGCTCGACTCACTCCCAAATTTCTGCTCTCGTGGAGAACAGACATCCGACATTTCCCAGAGGTCCACAGTTCACATATTTTATACAAACAATTTCGTGATTTATCAATTTATCTTGGCTTTAACAACCTACGGTGGTTAAATCTTTGTGTGTGTAATTAAATGTGTGAATCGTAATACTAATTTTACGTAACATAATTATGAAATGTAGCTTGGAAATGGACGGATAGGTAGCACTAAACAATAAAATAACTTTGGAACTATACAAAATTTTACTCTCTTAAATTCATTCGGCGAAAATTCCTACTACAATAAAGTTCTTAATGTTTGGTAAAAACATGGGAAGCATATACCTCATTCTCCGGTATTTATTTTCCGAACATGTTATTATAGCCTGTTTGTTCATGGTGAGCACTTTCAGGCCCTAGTTCCTTTTTTTACTTCAGCCAGTTTTTATCATTGGAACAACTTATTTTAAATTATTGTTATTTAAATAATAAACACACTGTGTAGATTCCACAGCACTTGAAATTTAACGTCTAAGACAACAATAAAATATATTTGACTATTATTCCAAATGAGAGTACTTTCAAAAGTGCTCACTTTACCGGCAATAGTCTATACAATACTGAAAGATCCAGAGTGGTCGTAAACGGATATTCCAACCTAACGCAAAAAAAATAAAAAATCTGCTTACTTCGGAACAAGGAGGGTTGCTTTCGCTCTGTCTGTTTGGCTACCTTGCATAGGTATGTATACGTGTGTGTATATATGTATATGCGTGTATATATGTATATGTGTGTATATATGTATATGTGTGTGTGTATAGCAAAATATTCATAATCCATTCACGGTTACTTCCACGTTTTCTGAAGCCCTGCTGAAGTTCTACTTTCAGGATATTCCTCCCCCTGCAAACAATGCTTAACCAAGTCTAGCCAATCACATCAGAGAACCAACGCACCGCATTTGTGCGCACTGTGTAATATTTTGCATAAGAATTATTTCTTGCTGGGCATTGCCACACCACCCATTTTGTCACTCTCTTTATTCATATGAATATTTATTACAGTTCAGAGATAAAATATAAGTAAAAGGTAATTTTAACAAAAAAAAAAACAATTTTATACTTTTATGTTTACGCATGTATAAATCGGTAGTGATAAACATATTTAGGGAACAACTGAACACATGAGCATGGGGGACTATACTTACAGGTGCCATATGTTGCATAATTAAAGGAGAAATTGTGATGAGTACGTGTTAATTCTTCNTGTTTAGGTTTGATTAAGAGTGTGAAGAAACCGCCAATAGACTATACTTACAGGTGCCATATGTTGCATAATTAAAGGAGAAATTGTGATGAGTACGTGTTAATTCTTCTTGCTCTGTGTGAACAAATTTTCATAAGAAATTCTGATATTCTAGCATATTATTTTGTATTGGAGATCTGGCATGTATTCTATTTGGCGTTGTTAGAAAGCAGAAAAAAAAAATGCATTGCTTTAAAGCGCGTACTAGTTGTAGGAACTGCCAACATGAGAACATGGAAATGGTGATGTAATGCCTCATGTCGGCGTTGGTGTGTGACTTAAGAACTTTTAAATCAATCTTTGAAGAAAGAAAGCGTTCGTTAACGGCACAAATGCCACCGGAAACACGAGCACGCGGGCTTCCTGTTGATGGCGGCGAATGGATTAACTAGCTCCAAAACTTGACGTTATATTGCGAGTCTAATGTTTACATCACTGACTGCTAAACGTTTTATTTTTTACTGTATACACGTTAATAGTACGATATGGCATATCAGAAACACTCCTAGGTTCATAATATTGTCACGTTTTAATTTCACTGATGCATGAATATGATCTATTAACGGTTGATTTACACATTTTGAATCAAACCTTTATAAAATCAGCCCATATGTGACTTGTTTGGTAGTTTCTTAAATGTGACTTATTTCAGAAACTTCTTATACTTCTGTTGATATAAAATTACATTACTTTTGGTTAAATGTAAATTTAATATTTTATCATTATTTTATATTTATTTCATAATTAATATGATTAAAACAGTGATGATATCAGTGTTAGTGATACCTAGTAATAAATAGGTCTTACGGGAAATATTGTTGCAGAGTGCGCACGAATGCGGCGCGTTGTCGCTTTGGTGTAATTTTCTAGACTCGGTTATGCGTTGTTTGCACGAGGCGGAGGAATATCTTGGTAAGTAAAACTTCAGCAGGGCTTCGGAAAGGTTGGAAATAACCGTGAATGCGCTATGTTTGAGTGTGAACCAGAGGATGTAACAAGTAAATATTATAATGAAGCCTCAAGATTACGTGACAGCTTGCTGAGTAAGTCTCATTTTCTTTGTTACATTTAGCGTCCTTTTTGTTAGCGACGGCCCTTAGTTGTGGCAAGCAATGGCCCACTGTGGTTAGCATGTTGATTGTACAGAGTAAGTAGGCAACACGGTGTTACATGCTCGAATGTAGCGTGTCTTCTTGACGCGAGTGTAGGTTTGCAGTTGTCATTAGCGGCCTCCTGCCGCGGCGATCTCTTCGCGTGGAAACACGAGCGTTGGGAGGATGCATCTCCAAGTGAGGGAAACATTCGCAAGCATATGGTTGGTCGTTCGAAACGGGCAAAGATAATTAGAGCCATAGTGAGTGAGTGAGTGAGTTTACGCCCTCGTAATGCAGTTACGACCAAAAAGAACTGCCGTAAAAACTCTTCCCAGACGGAGACTTGCGAAGCAGAATGTTTTCCTTCAGAAGTATAAAAATAAAAAAGCAGCAGTTCGCATAATTATGTCGACAAACCTACTCTTTGTGCATGCTGCGCCCGGGGAAATAATTCCCTTATTGCAGCTGTTATCGGGATTTATGTAACTTCCGCCACAGCCTGAATTACGTATTTTGCATTATGTTTCACTGATCTACACGACGTGGAGAATTGTTTGTACACTTCAATAAAGTCGTTATTAATTATCTAAAGCCTGACAGACGGACCTCTTTTGTGAAGAAGGTGATCACAAGAAGGTGAGCAGCCTCTTGTAGTAAAGTCCCATGTGCATACTGTACACACAGCAGACGTACCTGAGTGTTCTAGCAGACGTACCTGAGTGTTCTAGCAGACGTACCTGAGTGTTCTAGCAGACGTACCTGAGTGTTCTAGCAGACGTACCTGAGTGTTCTAGCAGACGTACCTGAGTGTTCTAGCAGACGTAACTGAGTGTTCTAGCAGACGTAACTGAGTGTTCTAGCAGACGTAACTGAGTGTTCTAGCAGACGTAACTGAGTGTTCTAGCAGACGTAACTGAGTGTTCTAGCAGACGTAACTGAGTGTTCTAGCAGACGTAACTGAGTGTTCTAGCAGACGTAACTGAGTGTTCTAGCAGACGTAACTGAGTGTTCTAGCAGACGTAACTGAGTGTTCTAGCAGACGTAACTGAGTGTTCTAGCAGACGTAACTGAGTGTTCTAGCAGACGTAACTGAGTGTTCTAGCAGACGTAACTGAGTGTTCTAGCAGACGTAACTGAGTGTTCTAGCAGACCAGTCACTGATTCCCATCACAACACACAAAGGTTTTTACAAACCTAACAAATCAATAAAACATAAGTTACCTATTTTTACTCTCAAATTAACAATATCAACATAACCAAACGTACGGGAACTACATAAACGTATAAACCACAGATGTAAACAAACTACTTGCATAAGAAGTTGAATGAAAAATTGAACAGTTTCTAAATGATTCTAGCTAGCAAAAAAGTTAGTCACACAATGCAAGTTGAGTTGAACAAGAAAGGTGATCACATTATTGTACAAGAAAGTGAACCGTGTGTAACAGGCTTAATATATTACCGGCAATAATTGTTTTCCCCCGTCGGCTACTTGTTAAAAACTAATAAATGCAGTGAAGCAGTGACATAGACAAAAGTTAGAGAAGCTATTATTTGTGGCGCTAGGTACGCAAAATGTGGTCTAAGATTTCGAAATGGGCCAAGTAGCAACAAGGAAATGTAAGGAAGCTTGACGTCGGGACTGGTATTCGCTAGTCGTGTAATGCGGGCAGTAGTGAGGAGTGTGGTGCTGACGGAGTGTGAAGTGTGGGCGGACTACCAGGCCGGACATCAAACATGGCGCCGCTAATAGCGTCGTGTGCCAGCCGGTGTTACTGGCCTCGCAACCCTACTCCCTTCACCTTCAGTCGCAAGCTTTCGTCGAACTCATTGCCCTACTATTGACCACATGCACAACTCAAGTTGCATTAGCATTCCGCGACTAACTTAATCCTAAACGCGACTGGCAGTTTGTCTCGCAGCCAGGCGACTCTTACACTACAGTTTTCCCTCCAGTGACCTACAAATTATATAGATTCCAAAAATGTATGGATAAGTCTTATGTTGGTTAGAGTTTCGGTCCACATTGCAGCCGCCAGGGTGGCAAGATCTGTGTTGTGGCGCCTTATTACTTTTACATGCACTAGACTGATAATGCGTTCTGCTTCCTGATTGGCCGATATTGCTGGCCAACCAGAAAGCATCCCCTCTGGCTAAATGTACAGAAATAGGTCGCCTTATATTTAACTCTCTGGTTCCGACAGAACAACCCATACATTCACTAAATTCTCACTGGTAAAATATTAAAACGCTGTATAAATCAAAGAAGATCCTCCAGTGCCTTCGAAGGTAAATATGTGCTGCCATGTAGATGCCACTTGAACGCCTTAGCGTAACAATTTCTCTGTGTGTGTTGTGTGTGTGTTGTGTTGTGTGTGTGTTGTGTGTGTGTTGTGTTGTGTGTGTGTTGTGTTGTGTGTGTGTTGTGTTGTGTGTGTGTTGTGTTGTGTGTGTGTTGTGTGTGTTGTGTTGTGTGTGTTGTGTTGTGGTGTGTGTGTGTTGTGTTGTGTGTGTGTATGCATGTATGTGTAGTAGTAGACGACATGACGGCTGTGCGAAGTACGGAATGGCAAGTCGTGTGTGGCGAAACTGTCCGACCTTGAACACGAGACGGGGCAATAATCTGCACTCGTGCACAGTGCAACACGAGACAACATCCGCCTCACCACACTAACTCGTTTCTACTCCACGTTATGTTTGGCCTGAGATAGTGAAGTCGTGTGTCTGTGTAGCTTGTCTGTTTAAGAGTACGTCGTGGTAAGTTTGTTTCTAATGTAGTGAAAGTGTTGGCTAACCTCCTTAACTGCGCTGCCTACCAAATCTGCAACCACGGTGTTTTAAATACACAATCATTCTACATTTCCTTCTCAATCAATTTCAAATATAACCGTTTCAAACAAAAAGTATGCTATGCGACATTTCTTAAATACTGACACGTTAAGAAATATTGCAAGTGTTTTTCTTCAAAATTTAACATTAAAATTTACACTTAACAGGAAACAGTCGTGAACTGCGGACCGACAGATTGAAAGGATAGGGTTTTTAATGGGTTTGTAGGTGTGCGTGTGTGTGCCATCTTTCATTACATCGCGTTCAAAT
>NQII01001152.1:274726-298516 GCA_002778355.1 Clitarchus hookeri
GGGGGAACCCTTTGTCCATCTTTCCCCAGAATCAGTTCAGTTCTGCAAAACTTTTTTTAAAAATAATAACGGGTTAGTTTAAAATTTATACTCTGAACAAAAATTCAACCCTCTAATATACTTCTACGTGCTTTCTCGTACCATGGGTTTTCTCTTGAAAGGGCAAAGTGTTTCTATTTAAACATATTTAGATTAAATATGTTACTTAAAAATTTGGGGGGGGGGGATATGATCCTCTAAGAATATCTTAAAAAGCGTATCAAAATTCTACTGTGAGAACAGTTTTTCATGATTTGGTAATTTATTTATTTCCAGATTTAACTTTCTGGCTGCCATACTTTTGTATGAGAGTTATAAGCGTTTTTTCAGATGACTTGAATCAACATTGAGTTAGTAAATGCCAAGTGTTTCTTGTACTTAATGTTTGCTCATTTATATTATGTTTAAACTTGAAATAGAGTTCAGGAAAAGTACATACATACTGGTTCTGTAATTGCTAAATTGAACCAAATTTCATACTATCGTATTTGTATGTTAGGTACTTAACCATTTGATGAAGCCTATATTCAGGGACAATTCACGACTGACTCGACTGTGAGTATAATAAATAAACAAACAAACAAACAAAGCAACACGCGCCGGCATTGAAGGATAGCAACAACTTGCTCGTGTATGTCTCGCATTGTCGAGGCAAGGTACTAATGAGGAAATGTTGGTGTAACTTTGTGGTAGGGATGTTNGGGGGGGGGGGGAGAAGCCAACGCACTCTACTACCGAGCTGCGCGTCTACGTATTCTAGACGGGTAATGTGCAGTTCTCGCCTAACTAACCTTATAATCCGTTCATGGTTACTTCACACTTTTCTGAAGCCCTGCTAAAGTTCTACTTCCAGGATATTCCTTCGCCTCCTGCAAACTAAGATTAACTAAGTCTATAATATTACACCAAAGGACAACGCACCGAATTCGTGCGCACTCAGTTGCAATAATATTTTGCACGAGAACTATTTCATACTAGGTGCTACCGACACCGTGTTTTCTCGCTGGTTTTATTCATATTTATTGTAAATGAAATATTATAATTTATAAATAAAATACAGGTAAAACGTTTCTCTTACTGAAAAATAAGATACTTTCATGTCAACAGAGGTTTAAACCGGTATATTTAGGAGAGTAAAACATCGCATATTTAGGAAATAACTAAACGCATCGTACATGGGGTGATTTTTCCAAGGTTTAATTGAAAAAGTGTGAAGAAACCGCGAATAGACTATACTCGGCGACTGTCGCTAGTGAAGATAACAAGCCCGCCCATCGTGCAGCGGCAATGGACTCTGATTAGCCCCACGCGTGATCGACTTATGCACATTATATAGAAAAACTAATGAGAAAATAGCCTATTCGTGGTTTATACAAGTTTTTGAATTAAACATTTGAAAAATCACTGTGCGCGCCAACAACCTCTCACTGCCAGTCTCCGTCTCCAGCGGCGTAAGAACGCACGCAGTGTGTAGAGAGGTAGACGCTAGGTATGGCTTGGCATGGTGGTCAGTTGATGGCGCAGAGCCAGTGTGTGGTGGGGCGAGCACCAGGGGAGGTATCGATCCTCTGCCATGGTGCCGTCATTACACTCGGCTAGGAGCTGAGACTGTGCGCGCCTACAACCTCGCATTGCCAGTCTCCGTCTCCAGCGGCGTAAGAACGCACGCAGTGTGTAGAGAGGTAGACGCTAGGTATGGCTTGGCATGGTGGTCAGTTGATGGCGCAGAGCCAGTGTGTGGTGGGGCGAGCACCAGGGGAGGTATCGATCCTCTGCCATGGTGCCGTCATTACACTCGGCTAGGAGCTGAGACTGTGCGCGCCTACAACCTCGCATTGCCAGTCTCCGTCTCCAGCGGCGTAAGAACGCACGCAGTGTGTAGAGAGGTAGACGCTAGGTATGGCTTGGCATGGTGGTCAGTTGATGGCGCAGAGCCAGTGTGTGGTGGGGCGAGCACCAGGGGAGGTATCGATCCTCTGCCATGGTGCCGTCATTACACTCGGCTAGGAGCTGAGACTGTGCGCGCCTACAACCTCGCATTGCCAGTCTCCGTCTCCAGCGGCGTAAGAACGCACGCAGTGTGTAGAGAGGTAGACGCTAGGTATGGCTTGGCATGGTGGTCAGTTGATGGCGCAGAGCCAGTGTGTGGTGGGGCGAGCACCAGGGGAGGTATCGATCCTCTGCCATGGTGCCGTCATTACACTCGGCTAGGAGCTGAGACTGTGCGCGCCTACAACCTCGCATTGCCAGTCTCCGTCTCCAGCGGCGTAAGAACGCACGCAGTGTGTAGAGAGGTAGACGCTAGGTATGGCTTGGCATGGTGGTCAGTTGATGGCGCAGAGCCAGTGTGTGGTGGGNCTTCGTACGACTCTTTTGGTCGTTTCCTAAATGTGTCTTGCATCACAAGCCCTTTATACTTCTGTTAACATAACAGTATTTCATCTTTGTTTGAATTGGACTTTTACTTATATTTTGTCAACAAATTATTTAATTTAATTGATAATTAATATTGAATAAGGAAGAAAACAGTTGTTGGTAATGCCTAGTATTACACGTTAATTCCGTCCCAGCAACCCTCAATGTGATACAGTTGTCCGAGCGCCCTCACTAGACGGGTTCCACGTCCTCTCGTCCATTCGCACCAACACCACCTCGTCCGCCGTCGTCTCACACACGGTTTCCTCACACTTTTTCAAAAATCACCCCATTTATGACGTAATTAGCTATTTCCTAAATACGCCATGAACCACTAGCGTTCCATACCTCTGTTAACATTAAAGTATCTTATTGTATTAGTTAAATTGAAGTTTTACCTATATTTTATTTATGAATTATATGTCATTTCTAAAAAAAATATGAATAAATACAGTTAGAAATCACGTGTTTAGAGCGCCTAGTAAGAAATGGTTAACATGCCAAATTTTATTACAACAAAGTTCGTATGAATTCTGTGCGTTGTCGTTTGGTGTAATTTTCTAGACTTGTTTAAGCTTTGTTTGCACGAGGCGGAGGAATAGCCTGCAATTAGAACTTCAGCAGTGTACTGTCTTAGAGCCAGGCATGTGCTAGCATGCCACACGTTGTTATCAAGTCGTGCAATGTGTGTAGAAATACTTACACACCTCAAGTACACCTTATATGTATTCACTTGGATAAGGGTTTTCAAAACTTCGTGTTGGAATCACACGTCACATAAACCATGCAAGTCTACATTAAATTGGAATAGATTACCTGCGTCTCGTTTTCAGTTACACACACATACTTTCGTACCTAAGAAATTAATACAAATTTACCCGAATTAGTAACGTTTTCCTGGATAAAANGTTTTCAGTTACACACACATACTTTCGTACCTAAGAAATTAATACAAATTTACCCGAATTAGTAACGTTTTCCTGGTTAAAACAGTTTATTGAATCGAAGCTTCCTTTCGTGTCTTTACAACAAACTTTGTCTTACCAGAACAACGTAAACAGCAGACTACGACCTGACAGCAGAAACGAAAACGTCACTGCAATGTCAGATTGATCTCAATCCAGAACTTGGCTAAACATTTTCTTAACCGGGAAATGTATTTAAAAAAAAACAGCAAGATACTAATCAATGATCAGAACTCTTGTTCCATTTATCATACGGTGAGATAAGCAATAAATAAAACAGCCGTTGTGAAACAGCGTGGTGTAGGGCGCTGGACAGTTGGCAGCCCTAGTGTAGCGTGGGAGCGATGACGTCACCGCGTGCGACGTTGTTGGCAGGAGCGCGCGACATCTGTCTCTATCTCAGGAACCAGTGCACTTGACACTCCTTTAAGCACAGCGATTTCCTTGGCGACATGCGTTCTGTAGACCTAGTGGGCAGGTTGGTAAGTCAGCAGAGCGTTTATGTAAGCATAATGTGTGGCAGGGAGACACGCTGTAGCCATGAACGCAAGCGTGCCGGCTCCCTCAGTTGTCGGTTTCGAAGGGCTGGTGCTCGCTATCGAAGGGTCGACGGTCTGATCTGCCTGGTAAGAGGACTCGTGTACGAAGCGGTTTCGTAGTGGTGGATAGTCATCGGCCCCATCAAGGTGGCACGTACGGATTCAACTTCGTACGCTGCTGTTGACAGATGAGGTGGAACCACCCTCGGGTGCAGAACATCCACCCACTGCGATTGGAAAGGGCGTGATCTCTTTCTATTGGCAGCATTCAACTGCTGTCAATTGGAGCNAGAACATCCACCCACTGCGATTGGAAAGGGCGTGATCTCTTTCTATTGGCAGCATTCAACTGCTGTCAATTGGAGCTCTGACCAAGCTCAAACATCTACTCGTTTGTGGACGAATGTCTGGGAGANCATTCAACTGCTGTCAATTGGAGCTCTGACCAAGCTCAAACATCTACTCGTTTGTGGACGAATGTCTGGGAGAGTACACACACATCTAACAGCCTGAAGTGGCCTTAACACAAGCCTGAATGTTTATTGACAAATCCAGAGGTGCATTCTCTATAATAATGCTCAGATGGATGCCTCCTGTTTATGCATTGGGCTCAGGTGCAGGAGGAGCAGTTTGTTCAAACAAGCTACACGTGTAGAAAACATGTAGCCATGGGCAACAGTTAGGAGTGCCTTCACAATTGTCTAAAGGGAGAGTGCACTTATTAGACTACACCGCCCGGCAAAGTACTAAGCTCTAAGGCGCGTTCTAGTGACGTGGACACGAATCACGTAACTCTCTTCAATCCATGGCTTTTTGATAGTTTTCGTGGTCATTGTGGGATACAGGGCAATAAGAGCATGAATTCGTCGTGGTCATTATCATTTGTGTTTTGATTAACACGTGAGCATGGTTTTGCAGTAATATATACGTAATTCTAAACACTAAAAATATACAAAATGAGGCACGTACATTATAAAACCTACATCAGTAATTTGCAACAGCTGAGTATTTGTTATTTTGCAAGTCGCAGAACTTTAAGTTTCTTTGTATTGTAATTCAAAATGGTGGAGCGGTCGGATAACTGAAAACCCGCAAGTGCCATGGCAAATAAGTGGGAGCACGGGCTAATAGGGTTGGCCCCACCAGATGTTCTCTCTGGTGTTCCGATCACTAGAGGTTGGACTCGTGCTGGCAGTGGTTAACTCTGTATGCTGGAGGAGGTCTGGAGAGATTTTCCCTCTCAAAGAAAGACCGGGTGGTGAGCGGCAACCCGCTCTGGTTGTGTCCTGGAGAGACACTAGGGGTCCGGGTAATATCCCAACCAGACCACACGCTTGGCTACTGAGTACGAGGGTCTCTGGCCTTGTGTAGGGTTTTTTTGGCCGTACTTGTGTTTCAAGTAGGGGCTTTGGATTTGGTTACCTCAGGTGCATGGCTAGGACACCTGCGATGAGAGGGCGTGATGCCTCTTCCCCGCAGAGTGAGCGGCCAGAGCGCGGGATGGCTTAATTGCTAAGAGCCCTGCGTTAAAATAAAAGTATGGCTGAGAGGTCATATTTGCACACCATATATTTTATTTAAAGACGCTGTTTTCGGCCCTTTTTTCACGAGCCCACTGATACTGGAATCCCTTATTTGGACATGCTTACAGAGTGGTGGTTTCCTCAGTTAGAAGAGGTGGCGGGGTCTTAATTTTCCAGCAGGATAATGCGCCACCCAATTGGCACGTAGTNTGGTTTCCTCAGTTAGAAGAGGTGGCGGGGTCTTAATTTTCCAGCAGGATAATGCGCCACCCAATTGGCACGTAGTTGGTTGCGGATGCATGAACGAGACGTTGCCGCAACGCTGGATTGGTCGAGCAGAAGCTGGTGACCATGCTCTTCATCACTGGCCCCCAAGAAACCTGGATCTTACCCCGTGAGAGTTTTTTCTGTGGGGGGTACATAAACGATCAATTGTTTCGTCCACCATTGCCGGCTAACATTGACGACCTCAAAACGAGAATTACGGACCCCACTCAAACTAACACCGGACATGCAGACAAGACTGGAACGAGTTTGATTATCGCGTAGATGTCGTTCGGGCAGCTCATGGTGGTCATATTGAACATTTATGAATGTATGTTAAACAAACTTCACGGTTCCACGGTTCATTTGATTGGTCAATCAAGGCTGTAGGTAGTTTGGTTTTGCTAATATAGACCTTCAAAGTTGGGGTGTTCTTTTATACTCATTCTGTATGATAGTGGCCGCAGCAACAAGACAATGGATTGTTTTGAATGACAGGCGAGCGATAGACCGGTGGCCGCGTATCTGTTACAGAAAGTGAGCCGACACGATAATCCTCTTTGCGGCGCGCGCTGCTGACTCTGGATGCATTGATTTCTGCGTTTATGTGAAGAATGTTCTGTATTACTGACCTCGTTCTCTCAGCGTGACTTGGGGGTGGGTCGAACTTTCCAGGTCAAGGCCAGCAGATAGTAAATTGTGCAACGGGCCTCCGGGCAGAGAGTAGTAGAACGGATGCGTGGCTGAGTTTCAGCGATAAACTACGAGCGGTGGGAGAAGTGACCAGTGGAAGGGAAATCTGAGATTGCGAATATCAAGCAGTGAAGAGAGTGGCTGGCAGGCTGGACTATATGCGCCAGTGAAAGAGATTACAAATGATGGCAACAGACTGACTTAGCGTGTGGTAATGATGAATATGAGGGTAATTGACTATAACGAAACAGCGACAGTGAGACTGACGTTAGAGTTTGAAATATACATTAAAAATTTCTGTCATTAAGAAATAATGAGTGGAGATAGATAAATGAATGCTTTAAATAACAAATTTGTAAATAAATTAAAAATAAAATTTACATTTTTTATTTTGTTATCAAGACCTCAGTCCCTCACAAACTCAGATACGCCCCTCAGGCGTCCCATGTAACACTACTTACAGTGATGTTTGCTGTCTTTGACAATTCTCATCGACCACATTTGTGTTACAATAACCACATTTATGAATGGGCAACAAAATATCGACATCCATTTCTGTCCTGAAAAAAAAAAAATATTCATGTTTAAATCCGTAGTTATTTTAAATATTAGAATACACAACTGTTTACACCGAGACTAATATAACTGTGTAAAAGAAATTCAGTGTTTATGAATGCGTTGATACGGAATTTATTTATAGGTACCTTTTTGAAAGCCCTGCTTAGCATCTACTTAACCTCTGAATTTGTATCCCCTACTGCCGTATGTAAAATAAACATTTCTATAGGCTTTATCACTTCTTTCGCGCCGACCTTCTGTGGCGCAGTCAGTTGGGGCAACGCCGGTCTGGGGCGCGGGAGGTTCTGGGTTCGAATCCTAGGCAAGGCACGAGTGTTAGTTTAAGTTAGGTCACAAGTTATTTTGTAAGCAGTCTCTTGGTAAGCCTTCAGGCATAACCTCGGGGGACGTTAATAAGCCCTTTCCAATACAACACTTTATTTATTCGCAATACCAGTGAAATCTTGACATTTCTACAAACAGTAATGTTATTACATGCAAATTCGTACTCCAGTCTGTGTGTGTGTCTGTGTGTGTGTCTGGGTAAGTGTGTGTATGTGTCTGGGTAAGTGTGTGTAGAACAGACCCACTTAACGTCATTGGCCACAAGTTGNGTCTGGGTAAGTGTGTGTATGTGTCTGGGTAAGTGTGTGTAGAACAGACCCACTTAACGTCATTGGCCACAAGTTGAAACATTACACTCGCCATAAGTCACTTGTATTGTCTAATGTGCTGCCAATTGAAGTAGGGGCTGCACTACCGTGTGCACGGACACACGTATTGATAACGGGGCAGTGACCTAGTCTCAACACTAGTCTAGGAAAGCGAGTGCTCACTTGATTGCGAAGAGAGTGCAAGTGGCAGGAAGTAGTCGCGTGTGGGCGAAGTTTCTCGCACGCATGTCGACAAGTGTGGTGGCAAGGTCGAGGGGTCGCCTCGGCCCGCTGATAGCTGCAAGGCGAGCGACACTCAAGGTTACGACTCCGCTATCCCCACGCCCCGCATTTTCTAACAACGTCCGATCTACAATGCACGCATGCGTAAGGAAGCTAACGCGGAACTCTAAAGCGCGTATGCCACACTGGAAGAGGCTTTGGACTGTTCCATGCAAGCCTGCATGGCCGCTTGTATGGATGGTTCTGCGGAAGATTTGGCAATTTGCTGGGCCGTTTTCAGCTATGTTTCGTAATTAGTCGTGCGATTTTCGATGGAAGGTTTCCTACATGCTTGAAATTTTAGTCTGAGAGAGGGTGGTAGTCATTTAGTTTATTTTGTTTAGAGAAATAAGAGTATACTTTAAGCTTGAATAAATAGCAATTAATAAAACCCGGAATTTTTTTACATATTCTTAAACAGCATTGTGTGAAAATAGTGCTAAACGTGCCAGTTTATTTAACACGAAAGTTCCAGTTATATATAAAACAACGGCTAGGCCCTGTGAGCAAACGCATAATGAGTGAGTGAAGTTCGCTCGTGAACCACAGTTGAAGTAAAATGATAAACAATGCACTCGTATTTACTTGTGCGGCCACAAGTATCGTGTGACAGGTTATTCCAAATAAATGTCTATAACTGCTTGCATGTAGACTCGGATAGTAGGTCTCTTGGAAGCTTCCACCCGCCATCTTGGATGTACTGAATTTTGGCCCTAACTTGCATTACAGATCTTGTATTTAATTTTGGGCGTCGACAAGGCGTAGCGCATTGCTTTGCACATGATCTAAAACATATTGCTGGACTGCTTTTGCCAGTATAAGGACTGTAACCTCCCGAAAGAAAAAATTACTTACTTCTTGCTGGCAGTCACTAGTCTGAAATTAATAAAGGCAGTGCAGATGTTATGGTTTGATGAAACTTCACAAGCTATTATTTATACCATGTCGTGCGGAAAATTACGTTACATTCTTTAATGAAACTTATGGCAAAAATATTGATACACCAAGATAGCGGGGACTGATTCCCCTTAAGTACGGAAAATATCATCGTAGTATGNTTATGGCAAAAATATTGATACACCAAGATAGCGGGGACTGATTCCCCTTAAGTACGGAAAATATCATCGTAGTATGTGGGTTTGAAACCGAACGAGTGGACGAGTGAAGTAAACGTATTTCTAAAATGCACAGAAACGTAACCTACGTTCTGCAAATAAGAAATAACAAATAACTGAAGCTGCTGAAAATATCAATATAAGTTTTTTAATGGAAGTAATTTTACAGCGGTTGACTACGTAAGTGCTACTGCCGAGCCACGTGCGCGCATTTATTAAAACAAATGTATGCCCTTGTGGCCTTGCGTACCACAATGGTCATGAAATCTCATTTCGACAAACAAAGTACCGAGATTCCTATTGGCTACGCGGATTCACAGACACGGAATAGTTGCGGGGTTGACAANATTTCGACAAACAAAGTACCGAGATTCCTATTGGCTACGCGGATTCACAGACACGGAATAGTTGCGGGGTTGACAAGCTATTTTGTGTCAGCATTCGCACAAGTGTCATTGCAGATAGAACTCGCAGTGTCTTTAGTCATCTGTGATAAGCATATGCGTCTTAAGTCTGATAAAGACCTCTCACCTGATACTGTAGACACTGAAGGAGTGGATGATAATTTTAACATTTTGTGAGAGAATGGGAAAAATGTGTAACACACAAATTCAGTGTTTAAATTAAATCACTTTGCTGTACAATTTGGTTGTCTTCTTGTAACAATTTCCGTCGTCACATTGGGACTTCAACAGCCACAGTCGTATATTTGTATTAGGGATACTGCTCCGCAATAATTTGTACACTATTTTTTATGCAACTGTCTAAAAGTTCAATACATTTCCTTGGGAGAAGATATTCTATTGAGCACAGCACTTTATTATGAAGCAATAACCTATAATCAATTTTATTAAGTAATCTAAATAAAAGTACGTAAACTGACTTTCTATAAAATTCAACATCATCTGTGGCGCAGTTTAACAGCGGAATTTGTTTTGCAGATTTTCTCGGGATTGCGATTTCAAAATTGTTATCCGGTGTTCGTTCTTGTGCAACAGAATAAATAGCATCAGATTTACTGGCGTCTTATTTGCGCAGATGTTGGACTTGAGACATGAGAGATTCTGTAGAGGCCACACTACTTAGCTTGTAAAAAGCTAGACAAGTTGATTGTTAGGCCAAATATTTCACATCATACCTCAAAAGTGAATCTATAAACTTACTGATGCAAAGCAGAATGAAGATTGACTTTTCAGTCACACGCTTCTTGGAGTTCCAACAATGCTTCGCATATATGATCGTAAAGTTAATAATAAAAAAACAGCATCAAGGTGCTAAACACACTGTTTTACACAGTTTTAAAAGTCTGGTTCTCGGGTTAATAGGTTCCTCGTCGTGTGTACAATTTCGTAGAGTATCTTGCCTGGGCGATCATCTAAAAAATTACCGCTCTCCTTATTTACTGTACGTATGCAGTTCTGAAAGCTTGTGTCAAAGCTACATTCAGATAATGAATAGCACAGAGATTATAACACAGCTGAGAGATATGACTGACGAATTACTGGTTGGCAACCCTGTAATCGCCTTCTCATGCTTGCTGCACCATCGCATCCTTGGCCATACACATAGTCTAAATTCATGTCAACATTTTTGAGTTGTAAGTATCATCGAGGCAAGAGCTGATCCCCGGAGGTCGTATACTGGCAAAAATTTGAAAATGTCTTCTCTAATAACATAACCAGATTCTGTATTATTAACATACCTCGCACTAAGTGATAACTGTTCAATCCCCTTTACTTAGCTGGTTTCGTCTACTTAAATACTGAAGCATTAACTCTGTTTACTGTTTTCTGTAAAATAAGTTCCTCACATGCATCAATAATTTGGTTCTGAATGCCAGGGCTTATGTAAGAAGCATTTTCACCACAAGTGTAAAAGTGTTTTTTTTTTTTTTTTTTTTTTAGAATTTTGTCTCCACTGTTAATGCGAAATATAAGAAAGTTGCGAAAATTGCCATCATTTTCTTGTGGTTGTATAGTCAACAATGGCCCACTTTCTTGATGACCACGTAAAGCTAACTCCCGCGTACCGCAGAAGATGGCTGTCTTAATGATAGGCAAAAATTTCTGTCGATTTTACTCAATTTTAGATATCTTTGCCTAATCAGGTTCTAGAATATTATAATTTCGCTTCTTGTCAAAGACTGAAACCAAATGATGTGCAAAAACATGGCATCTCTTGGGGCAGACGTGGATTGATGCTGCCTGGAGAAAGCTGCTACGTGCAACACACGACAAAGGTGGCACACTGCCTCTTGCAAGTGTTAAGGTACATTAACCAAGGAAACTGTAAACCAATGTCTTTTAAATTTTACATTTCTGCTACCATGTGGAAATTTATAATTCTCTAGTGGAAAACACTGTGTTTTTACGTCATATTTAAGATTATCCTCAAGTCTCTTGTTAAAAAATAACCCAACATGAAATTTAGTGTTGCAAAGTTGTAAAAATAACTTATCCTCTGCCGTGCGTAAAAATTAATTCCTTGCGACACCTAAATTATCCCGTGACTTACTCGGAAAAAAAGGGGAAATGTTTAATAAGTTACAATAATTAAAAACTTTTAAATTTACGAGCTAAATACGAGGGCTGTTTTAGAAGTCATGGCAACTATTTACCTTCCGAAAATGAACCAACACAGGAAATGTACTACTTACAGTTGAAAGTTTAAAAGTACGTTACATGTAAGACCACATGGAGTGTAAATGCATTTGTTTTACAAACACCCTGTGAGTTATGAGTCAAGTCTCCCGGTCTCATGACACCAAGGCCATTCTGTGGCATATGAGGGTTCGGCGGTATGGATGCAGGAATGTCCGGCGAGGAACAAAGACAAACTTGGCTGCTTCGAAAAACAGTTTGGTATATTTTCGTACACACTGTACACTCATTTGAAGGGACACGTATAGTTCGTGTACGAGCTGTTTAACATTCTTCAAAGTAGTCTCCCAGGTGGTCCAGGTTCGTTGCCAGCGATGACGCAGACAGTCGCAGCATTCCGACGNACTGTACACTCATTTGAAGGGACACGTATAGTTCGTGTACGAGCTGTTTAACATTCTTCAAAGTAGTCTCCCAGGTGGTCCAGGTTCGTTGCCAGCGATGACGCAGACAGTCGCAGCATTCCGACGAGATGCGGTGCACATTGACGGATCTCGTGCAGCCGAGGGTGTTTCCCGCCTGCCTCATCGCGGACAACCTCGGATACTACTTTGAAGGCTCGTACACGTACTATGCGTACCAGTACAAATGAGCGTGTACAGTTTCTAAGAGAATATATCAAACTTTTTTTTTCAAGCAGCCATGTTTGTCTTTGTTCCTCGCCGGACACTCCTGCACTCGTACCCCATGTGGCGTCGCCTTTAAAACCTACTTATACACTTTCGGCTGTACATAGTACATTTCCTGTGTTGGGTCTTTTTCGGGAGATAAATAGTTGTCATGACTACTGAATCAGCCCTCGTATTATAAAAAAATATATTATTTAGAATTAAAATGCCAGCCCTCCTTAGTTGGCAATATTGCTTTCATAAAGTAATTTCTTCTGTCACAAAAGTTTTATGCGAAATACTTAATTGTACCAGCACAATAGAATATATAAAAATAATTTGCACTATCCAACAAACACTCTAACAGTGTATCAAAAAGCTCTTATATGACGGTAATAGTACAAAGTTAAAACGTACATTTAAAGAGTTTTTTTTTATTGCTCAACTACTGTACTCTGTAAATGAATATTTGTCATCCTAACGTGCAGTGAAGTGTATTTCTCAGTGAAATTTGTTTTTCTATTGCAATGTATGTCATGATTATTAATGTAACTAAAATCATTGTTTTGTATTGTCTTATTAGTGATATGATATACTATGTTAATATATATACTTTTCACTGTGGTTTTTGTAATACTTTAACATGTATTCTACATCTCGGTGTTTACAGCGCTCAAAAGCATAGTCTATGGAATCTTAAATACACACACAAAGTAAATAAATTCCATTATTGGAGACCTTGTACGTTATCTAGGATTGCGTTTCTGAATTTAAGTAACTAGTATTTAAAATTCTTCCCACAGATAGCTCTGCAAGTTAGAATGCGTGCAGTTTGAGTTTATAAATTGTGATAGCAGTACTAATACATTCAAAACTAAATAAACGTATTCTGAAAGTCACAATGTTACTGTGATGAGTTAATTAAAAATATTAATATGGTTATGTTTTTTCCTGAGGAATTCAGTTCGTTACACTTTATTTATTTTCGAATAACTAAACAAGTTTTTAAAAAAAATATTTTTTTTTAATATTTCGGTGGGAGGGATTAATCGCTATGAACCGCCCTCCCTTGCTGGTCCACGCAGTGAGACTACAACGCTGCTCGCCAGTTGAGAGACTTGGCAGCGATGCACATGGCAGAGCCCTTCTCTGAGCACGAGGTGTGTACAGTGGGCTAGCGGCAGCAGCGGTCGCCCTGGGCAGTGTTGGCAAGGTCGCGGAGAGTGGCAACACTGCGCTACCTGCCTCCACCAAGGCTGCTCCATACTTCATGTACTGTGTGTGGGTCATTTCTCTAGCACCTTCCCGCGCGCTGCCCTGACTCCACAACCAACTTCCGCTGCACGCCTCTGACAAAAACAAACTCCTATACGCTATCAACATTAAAGCGAGCACTTCTGAAAGCCCGCTCATTTGGGATAATAGTCAATAAATATATTTTGTTGTAGCCTTAGACGTTAACTTCAGACTGCTGTGGAATATACACACTGTGTTTTTTAAATAAATATTGCATGTAAGTAATAAGCTGGTTAAAGGATAAAAAAAATGGCAGAAAGGAAAATTTAATTAGGGCTTGGAAAGTGCTCGCTTGACCGTGAACCTATATCACACTGTGCATTATGCAGTTAGCGAGGTACGTTACGTCTTTCATTTGCACACAATGATAATGTAGTATATTCAGAATATTACAAAAATAAACGGAAATAACCGTCCACAAGGAAGAGAAGTGTCGAGTACTTGGTCTTGATACCCTTCGACTGCAATTACGGCTCGGAGGAGTATTGGCATCGAACTTACGTACGTCTGGCAAATGCCGATGTCCTTTTGCACTGAGAAAGGTTTGTTTCAGCCGACAGACTTGTTTGCATTGGGCCAAACCTATTTTTTGCTGCCCCAACAAAATCTAGCTTTCTCATCTAATGGAATACTTTCTTCAATAAACCAAACCCCTGTGTTGGACCAAATGAAATTAGACTTTGAGTTGAATCAACTGCATAGGCCTATATTTGTTTGGCCACTTATTTGATTGCCTTCGTTAGAAAATGCAGCTCGAATATTTGTATATTTTGTAACAGTTAGGATATTAAGTTATTGTTAGTACATATATTGATGCTTAATAATGGTATATACATCCTACCTAATAAAGAAAGTTCAACGTGAAACTAAAACGTAGAGCTGTAAAACTTGAAATATTTATTTGCACACTTTGTCCAGCTTTTGAAATGTATACGAGGAAGCCTCAGATGCTAAACATTAATGAAACTAATTTTTGTACATAATCTGAAGCACTCACTTATCAAGATGCAATGAGAAGGTATGTGGAAGAAATCCATGGACTGTGAGCTACAGTCCATTCCAGTCCAGTCCACTCCACGTATTGTTTTCTTCACTGAAGTGCTACCTCCGGAAGTACTGTAAGCAAGTGGGTGTATGAAGTGAAGCGCAAGAACAAAGACTGCAAGGTGCGACTAGGTGCAAGAGGTTCCGAGCAGAGAAGTATTACAGAGCTAGGGGAAGTGTAAGAATCCTACTTAATCAGTAGTTACGTTGCCTGAGGTTGCTGGCGTAGTGCTTGGACACAAGCGATCTGCCTTCAAATCTCGGTCGGGCGGCGTTTTTTAAAATATTTATCGAAACTCTTTAATGTACGCACAGCCGAACAAATATACTTGCACCAACCAAAGTAAACAAAATATATCATTGCCCCTATACAAACAAATATTTTGTTGGCTGAAACAAAACTTTTTCATTGTGTGCCCTCTCCCTGGACGGACGCAATCAATTCTCCTTTCGTTGGAGGGTTGGCGTGCCCGTGATTTTTTCTTTAGATATCACCACATGTTCTCCGTCCGATTAAAATCTGCGGATCGAGGTGGAGATTAGAGGTATTGGAGTGTTTGATAAATGACCCACTGTCTATACATAATATGCTCTGTGTTTGGGATAGTTATCTTCTTGGAACATCCAACTGCAACCCTATCCATGTTTTTGAGCACTTCCTTCGGATTCTTCTTTCCTATAGTCTAGTCCATAATGCCGTGGGTGACATCAGTGTTATCCTCACACCATTAGCATTCACAAAACCCCAAAAAGGTGGCGTTTCCTCCATGTTTCACAGTTGGAGCAATGTTCTGTTTTCTTTCTCCACACATGCTGATACTCATCACTTCCATACATGTTTATATCTTGGTCTCATCTGAGAAAATAACATTTTGCCGAAATTTCAAGGGTTCATTTTGGTACTTTTTAGCTAACAGTAACAGCTTCTTTCCGTTTGCTTCAGGAATGTTTTTTTTCTAGCTATACTTCCTGGGAATCCAGATTTTTTAAAATTGTATTTCCGGCAGTTTGAGGCGTAACATTCAATTGTAAGTCCTGAGCGAGCGAAGCAGCCAGCTAGCAACTATTCTTTTGGTTTTTCTTCACAGAACGGCGTTTCAAAACGCTATTCCGAGAGCAAATTTTTCTCTGGCTGTCCCAATACACTTAGAGTAAATGTTTTGCTTGCTGTCGGCAGTGTCCCCGAAACTGCGCAGCAATTATTCTGAGCATCTTGCCATAGTTAAACTTTTACACACAGTATTTCAGCGAGTAACGAAGGGTTAACTGAAAATGCTGGAAGTTCAGTAGGATTAAACAGATTTTAAGGAAATGTGGACATTGTGTTTAGACACACACGGGAAAATTACAAATGACTAGTGATAAAATTAGTAGTTTTATTTAAAAGTTAACTTTTATAAAAATTCTATTTTTAGACGTAATGCTTATGATTAATTTATCGCAAGTAAAGCTGTTTATGTTTATAACTAAGGTTTAGAAAAATGAAGAATTTGGGGGAAAGGGATAAATATATTTAAGAATTTACATTGGTAGGTAAATGAGTACATATTTGTAAACCCAGAATGCTATTTACACAGGCTCGTTCCAAAACCACGTTAACATTAGCTTCCCTTAGCTGTGTGGCTTGACTCAGAGTAACGTGTTGGAACAGCGCCGAGGTGGAAGAACATCACAGTGGCCGGCCTCATCCTGCTATATTCCCAAGTAAATGTTCTGTCGTGTTTCTTTATTATGTACCCAAAAGTAGGCGGCTTCTTCCTGACAACGATGGCAATTTCTATGCAACTCTTACGTTCATTGTGCAATTTGATGAATACTGTTCTTTCTTTGAATGCAGTTTCTCTCCGCGTTCCTCGATGCTAATTGCTAACACTGCGCGGACTGCCAAAGCCTGTATGTCGCGATTACGAGCTCGGGGGACGCCTGCACGAGACCTGCTGCCCGGGCCGGCACACGAGCAGTTATTTGTCTACTGATATTTACTATGTTCCTTATGTGAATATTCAATATGAAAGGACACACTGTGCTGTGTGTGTAATGTGGTCGAGACTCATCTCTAATAAAACGACTATAAAAAACCTGGATTGCGATAGTGGTTTATTAGCGAATGTTATTTCATTTGCATCCTAATTCTGTCTGTACTTATGGCAAAAGTTGTCATTTAATAAAATACAAAATAATACCGTTATTATATCAATATACTCCATATCCCAGTTCTTGAGACAACATACTGGATCAATGGAGTGAAAATAAATAAGTAAATTTACAAATTAATTAATTTATTTACTCGTCGAGGATGCCTCTATAAGACATTCACGCGATGACCAATAACAGTTAAGTGAAGTACCTTCTTTCATTCTGATGCGTACCCGTTAATTACGTACAAGTTTGTCATTTTAAACAGACATTTCGGATTGCAACGGAGTAATTGCAGTAATGTTGGGAGAACTGAGTCCCTGTCAAGGCGCGCTCGTTTTCAAGGTCACCACTGCTGCCAACCTAGCCTACGGTTCTCCTTCGTCTTCCTGTTACCCCCAGTGTTGCCAGGTATACAGATTTCTCAGCAAATCTTCTGCTTTTATAGCAATCAACTGGTCTGCTGAAATTTAAAAAAAATAGGCAGATACTGTTTTTTTTAATCCTAGCCAATTTCTAACAATACCTATTTAAACACAATATTACAATGCCACTTTGCACATGACTACATTATTCACAAACCTGCAACACACGACTTAATATTCAATAACGCCAGATTGCGATAAATCGAGGAATTCTGCTATATTGCGTATACTATTTTCTGAGTTCCAGACCCCCCTCCCCCCATGTTTTTTTTTACAGTGTTCTGAAGAGTTTATTTGTGAAGAGGACTAAAAATGTTTGGGGCATGGGATAGGCTATAAGCATTTAGTTCTCAGTAATTCTTTTGCGAGTAGACTTACTTACAGTTTGGTTATTTTAATAAAGTTTTTTTAAAATCTAGAGTAAATAAAAATTTTTGTATTATTTACTCTTTTTTTTACGTATTCTATATTAACTGGAATGATAAAATTTGCAATTTAAATGTACTGCAATCTAGCGTTTGTTCATTGTTCGATGTGCTACATTTACAAGTGGCAGGGCTGACAACACTGTAGTGAGCCCGTGCCACAGTACGAAGTTGGCAACGTGAACGGAAGTGGGTCTTCTCCACAATGCCTTGCTTGAACACATTTCGCTTCGGACGACATGGAATTACAGTTTATTCAGCGACACATCACGTGGTCGCAAATGTCTTTGATTCGCCTTTCAAGTTAGACATACTATCAGTCTAAAACTCTTTCAAAGGTTTTCCTTTGCGTGTTATATTTTCTTGGGTTTCAGTTTCGTAAAACACCAGTCAGAATTATTTTAGGGTTAACTGGAATGGCATGTATCTAATAGGACGGAGGCAGCCTTAGCAATATTCTTAACATTTCTGAAAAACCTTCTTCCCAGAACTGTTTGCTGCACGTGCGCAGGCATATGCAGAAACGCGACTCCACTAGGAAGTCGAAACAAATGTCCGCTAGCCAGGTGCAGATATGTAGCCACTTCTATCATAGCCGAGTCCCTTCTCGGCAAATACATGTATTTCTGATGTGCTGCTTAAGTTGTAATTTCAGGTACGGATGACAAATCCTTCAGTCATACCTGAATAAAGTAACCACCATGTGGCGTATTTATTTTAACTGTCAAATGCATCGTTTACTTTCTTCAGCTGTCTAAACAAAGCTGACTATTTTAAAAAGCGTAATTTTAAATAACATTTTATCATACTTAATTTTTTTTCATAACTTTTAGCACGGTCTGTATTATAATCCATTCACGGTATCTTCGATACTTTTGAAAAGAACCTTTGAAAAATCACCATAGGAGTTGCATGTTCAATTGGTTATAAAAAAATTGTATATGGAAAAANTTTGAAAAGAACCTTTGAAAAATCACCATAGGAGTTGCATGTTCAATTGGTTATAAAAAAATTGTATATGGAAAAAAGGTTTTGTCTTGCTTTTAGCACTGAAGCACTATATAAATTGGTTGTTTTAAGTTTTAAGTATATTTTTTCTATAAATTTTAATAATTTGTTAAAAGTCCGTAAGAATTAACAACGGATTTTGAAGGGACATGTTGGTTATAGCTGAAAAGAAATAGTTCGTAGGTTAAATATTAATATGTATAAATTTAATGCCGTAATTGTAAAGTTAATATTGCTAAACTATATATTTACATTTTTACGTAGCACTCATGGGTAAAGATTTCACCGTTATTAATTGAAATTAAATAAATTTCAGTTGTTGTCCAGCGGACTCGTACACTCCATCTTGTTCGTTTGGGCACGTTTTTTTCAGAAGTATAACCACGCCATATTGGAGACGCTGAATTGTGGTTATAAAACTAACGTAACACATTCTTTCTACTTACAAGATAATTCTAGGTTAAGATGTAATTTTAGTATTAGCGTTGTTATTTCCGCAGTTTATCTTTGTAAGTTGTAAATAAACTTGCAAAATATAGAAATGCATTTGAATATTTCCGTTACGTAATTCCCTTCGCAATCCTTAACAGAAAAAATATATTTTAAAAGAATGAAAAGGAATCGATTTTTGGTCAATAACTGGTAATCGATTATTTTCGCATGCTTTTTGTGGAGCGTAAGAGATAACAGCACATTAGCGTTGGTTCTGGAGTACCAAATGTTAGCCGTGAAATAAAAACGTCTTTGCGCTGCACGTAGTGTTGTTTTGATGTTGTTGCAGTGAAGAAGTGAGGCAGTTTCTTGATGGAAAAGCGATGTACCTACACCGCAGGTTTCAAAATGAAAGTGATTTTGTTCGCTGAAGAGTTTGGAAATCGAGCCGCGGGCCGTGAATTCGTAGTAAATGAAACGTTAGTGCGGGGCTGGAGGAATTTTTCTCACTTATAAGTCGCACCCNCAGGTTTCAAAATGAAAGTGATTTTGTTCGCTGAAGAGTTTGGAAATCGAGCCGCGGGCCGTGAATTCGTAGTAAATGAAACGTTAGTGCGGGGCTGGGGGAATTTTTCTCACTTATAAGTCGCACCTCGAGTTTTCAATAAAATTTTTTAAATAAAATGTGCGACTTATATGCGATAAAATACGGTACCATTTATTACAGTGAAATCTTTAACCTGAGTGCTACTTCCAAAAGTTTATTATGTAAAATTTAACTTTTTCCGTACACCAAACATGTAAATAAATCTTAATACAATAAGCAAACTTTAATTAAATTATATAATCAACAGTTCCGATATATACTTCAATCTAACTTTTTGTATGTATTACAATATTTTGCTAAATTGATTAGCATTTTTTAGACATTTGGAGAATTTTATTAAAGTATATGACAGTTAAGATTACATGGCATTGTTTCTCTTCAAAAATAAATTTTGGTAGTTCCCACATGGACACTGTTAGCAAAATATTTGACAGTTCCCACATGGCTCGGTTTTTGTTTACAAAACGTTTGACAGGTGTCACATGGCAATGTTTTGTTTACATACTGCGGAAGCATACATAATCGGCTCCCTGAAAGTAGATCTTTAGCAGGGCTTCAGAAAATCTTGAAGTTACTGTGAATACATTATAGCACTGATTCTAATTGAGACTATTTTGAAAGTTGGTGTGTTTTAATACCTGAACAAAAGTATCTGCACTCGTTCGCGAAATTGTCGTAAAAGTGTGTTTCGGCTGTATAGGTCAGTAGTGGACATAGGAACAGTGGGCCACTGTTGGTCTTCGTTACAGCTGTAACCCTGCGCCTACGGACCAGGCAGGCAAGTCTCCTGGGGACTGGAAGACAGTAGTAGTTGTAAATAGGGCATTGTAAGGCAGTGGCGCGGGACGAGCCAGACATCTTGGATGTCATCCCCCCCTTTTCCTCAAACGGCGGCCATGTTGGCAGCAAGTACAAGCAAAAACTGCAAAATTTCGTAAAAAAAGAATGTCTTGGACAAGGACAAGTGAGGGGTTGATAAATTTCATGCTCTATTATTCCATGCCAGTATCGGCAATCTTGTTCCCTACTTCATGATTTTGCATTCCAAGAGGGGTTTTTCTCAGAGTCTTCCCGAATTCGAATAACTTGTTCATGCTCTTAAATTCCGATTTTATTTTCTCATTCTCTCAGATTGACTACGCGAGGCTCTCGTCACTGATTGGCTGCGCGAGGCTTTCATTGTGTACTTATAAGCAGAGTTAGTTATAATTTCCGAACCGTTTAAAATAGTCACCATATTCATAACATAGACATCACCTGCGAGAAGGAAAATGATCACCGGTTCAAGTATGGCTCAAGCGCACTTTATGCATAGTTGGGTGTAATTACCGAACCATTTAAGATACAGTCCCAAATTTCAAAACATAGGCCTCACCCACGACAACGAAAAAGGTCGCAAGTGTCAAGTATGTCTTAAGCACAATTATAAAATAACCGATGGAGCTACAGTGCATAATAGTTATAGCAGTGTTGATAACACACTAAGAAGTTTAGTAAAAAGCTAGAATGCATGTCGACATGAGAGAGAACGAATGATCACAAGGACCAACCACAAAAATGAATACAATAATTAGCGATATGCATTACGAGACTTGTAAAGATGGTTTTCCGTAACTTGTTACAAAACAGCATCATTAAAACCATTAGTCGCACGAGAGAGAGAGAGAGAGAGAGAGAGAGAGAGAGAGAGAGAGAGGACACTGCTACGCACCGAGACAAACAGATAAAAAAAAAAAAAGTAAAGAGTTGTTCATATTTAGCAACAAAGAGATGTGTGAGAATCGTGCGCTGTACATTATGTTAGGCAACGAAACTTCTTCTGTNTGTTCATATTTAGCAACAAAGAGATGTGTGAGAATCGTGCGCTGTACATTATGTTAGGCAACGAAACTTCTTCTGTGAAGTGTGGGACCGATAGTATTAACACTGATGCAAACTGACATTAAATTAAAATTAAATGAAAAGAAAAATAGTTTCAATCACTTACCAACCATCCCAATCACATATTACACATACATGTTATTTTACAAGAGACATTCAGTTATACAGTGCAAGTTAACATTTTATTTCGTTTAATTGCATCAAACATGACGATTTAAAATATTCCTTTGCATAAGCTGGTGTTGGTAGAGAATATCGTTTCAGTCTACCCTATTCACTTAGGTCTGTAAAAGCAGTTCGTACCACCACGCATCATTCAGAACTTCATGCTCTCGTCGCCGAGAAGACATTGTGAAAACAATAGGATGTTGTTACAGTGGTCTGATAATTTTATTAGCTATCATGACAAACGGAAAGATTAATCACTTGCAGCACTCTGATACCGGGCTTGCACACCTGCCTAAAGAATTCCTTCTCACATAGATAAAACACGAAATGAAATCAGTCTACAAAAATCTACCCGTCTATCTGCAGCAGGACGAAGAGATTCTGAACTGTCTCATATGCCTAGGATGTTTTCAAGGTAGTGTGCTGATGCAAACAGATATAACAAATAATTATTAATGCAAATAGTTATAACCTTTTAACAACCTATGTATATTGCGCGAGCATCGTGTGCTAAACGTCACTTTAGTAGTAAAAAATACTTTTGCGAAACCAAGAAGCACAGGTGCGATAGGATCAACACTACTACACATTAATGCAAACATATATAAAAAGTGTAAAGGAAAAATAGTTAANGCACAGGTGCGATAGGATCAACACTACTACACATTAATGCAAACATATATAAAAAGTGTAAAGGAAAAATAGTTAAAAGCTCTTGCCAACCATTGCAATTACATGTGCGTCGGGGACTGTGTGCTATGTGTTAAAAGATGCTATACCATACCAGACTGTCCTGGTCAGTAAAACAGATAGCAAACCACTTCCTTATGAACAGACTGAAACGAAACCATGGTATNATACCAGACTGTCCTGGTCAGTAAAACAGATAGCAAACCACTTCCTTATGAACAGACTGAAACGAAACCATGGTATTCAGAGTAAAACAATAGCAGCAGAACGAGTCCGACCCGACCATCGCCGTGCGTTCAACCAACAGGTAATATGTGAGGCAGCTGAGATGGACGGCCGGCGATGCGAGCACCCTGCAGGTCTCGGCAAGTCGAATGGGTGACACAGAACACTAGACGAGAGACAGTTGCGTCAGGCTCCAGGGTCCCACACATACACTTCCATTTACGAGAAGAATTCAGTTATACGTTACAAGGTATCAATTTATCCAGTTTTAGATACTAAATATATACATGCACTTCTTTGAATACATAGCATGCATAGTGTTAGAACTGTAAGCACATACGAAACAAAATACATTCAAACTATTAGTCATGCGAGAGACGACACTGCTACATGCTGTTTATAGGAAATGACTCTTGTACCTTGATGGCACTGGATACAGTGCATCATCCTTGAAAATAAGGTATCGCAGGTTCAAACCACATAGTCAGATCTTCACAGGTAAAACTACATGATATGCAATTTAAAAAAAAAAACTTCTCTATTATATATATATATGTCACAGGGACATGGTAAAACCGAAGATTTGATCATATCCCTAAGGTAGATGATCAATTCACGGAAGATGTTAAAATTACAACTCTGTGGGTTGATTTCCCTAAAGAAAGTAAGTGATGTGATCAAGTCCCTTAACTGTTTCAGTGAAACGATGAAATAAAGAAGTCAGGACTCGCCCAAGACGTAGCCATAAATTACGCACCGTGGCTGAGCCCCAGCGCCAGCAGGAAGGTTCACTACTGGTGTTATGGTCATTTCAAGGATCGCTGGCAATATTTATAGGTAATGAGGTTACCAGCTTCAAGTATAACATCTTCCGGGAGATGTATAATAGCGTTTTTAACATGCGTGAAATTTTAAAAGCATTCAGCAGCTCTCGTCTGAAGTGTGTTCCTTTCGTAGATCAGCAATAAAAACGCACGTTTAATAGTTACGTAAACAAACGTGTATTTCAAACTGCAACGCCAAGTTTGTGGGAGCCTCAACTGCGCCCATTCTGCCGGTATCTTGTAGCAGACGTCCATAGTCCTCTGCCTTCTTTTATAGCGGCAGCTAGTTGCGAGTTGACGTTTACAGAGTTGGGG
>NQII01001152.1:298577-335831 GCA_002778355.1 Clitarchus hookeri
GGGGGGGGGGGGGGGGGTAACCAGACACTTCTGATCAGTGTGCCTCCTACCTCCGGACAATCTATCGCATCAACTGCACGTCGCCTGGAGCGCTGACGGCATATTGACGAGATTTACTGGCGGGAGCGCGCCGTAAGTTGATTTCGAAACCGGAAACTTAGTTACGCCTCCGTGCCCTCTCCCCTCTGGCGGGCGTAGCGAAGCCCTCCCCAGGATCACTTCACCGCTACCCGAGGTAGATGAAGCGGAGCCACTACGGGCCGCGATTAAGCTAACTCTACTCACTTCACTCCCGTCTCTGGAGAAGGAAAGACTTGGAAGCCATTGCGCGAATTTTCTGGTCATCGCCACCCTTGGCGCGTCTGGAGAACCTTTTGGGCCAGGTCACCTCTGCTATGTAAGCCGCGGCATGCCTTTGTCGGCAGTCTTGAATGGCCATTAGTGCCGGTTGTGCAAGACGATGGGAGACGACAGTGACAGTGCTTTGTAGACTATCGGGAGACTGGCTGGGTGCAGCAACTGTTATGCGAAATTTTGAACTTTTCCTTAACTTTGGTATTGACGCTACATACTTGCAGTCAGTAGGCTAAATTTTATAAATTGTTTTTAAATAAAGGTTAATTGTATTTTACAAAAAAAAACTGGTGTAGGTGTGTGTTCCTTAGTAGCTTTATTATTTCACGATTTCTGGGTAGAATTTTCTCCTCCTAGGGACAACACAACGAAGGACAAAATTATAAGTTAACCATAACCATGAGTAAGATTTATTATATTCAGGTTGGGAAACTAACAGTTTTCGCCTCCAGGGTGCACTGGTGTCGCACGTATTTAAGTAAATGGAATTAGTGCCTGTTTTCATAAAATATTTTGTGAAATTTTTTTACTATCACTTACGTAAATAATAAACTTTGTTCTTTACACTAGTGGAAATACAGTTAAATATAACACAATGTTCAATATTCAGTCGTAAAAGTGGATTTAGGAAATCGTTGGTTTTCACAAATACTTTATTTGAAAATGGCAATTGAATTAAAAAAAACTTTTTGAAAACAGCTATATTTATTTAGCACTTAAATTCGTAATATTTTCCCATTTAAATAAGCTTGGTTACCAACGCTCAAAAGCCAAACACATTAGTAATTTTACTGTTTAATATTCTAAATACCAATTAAATGTGTTGAGTTGTAGTTACAAATATAAGTTAATAATTAATATTTACGCCGGGGTAAGTATTTATCACAATTAGAGCCAAAAATAAACTTAAGCAGACAAATACATTTTTCTCATTTGCCGCCAGCTCAAAAACCACTTAAATGGAACAGCAGGTGTTTGTGGTGGAAAATTTCCCTATACCAAACTCTCTCACAACGGATCTAGTTTTGTTTCCAAACTGAGTAGACTAAACCTTTGCCATGGGACAAAAGACTTAGGTCACATGGTAACGTAAACCAATCGGACTGACACAAGCTTGCGACACGTAAACTGTAGCAGGTTACGGAGAAAGATGTCGCGGCTCTGCCAAGAAGCATGCAAGTATAGTTGCAACCCAACAGCATGAGAGAACATTGTGGATTTGTTTGTTCAAGTAGGTTCTGCATTGCTGCCGCTGCAACCATTGGTGAGCTACGAATATCCATTCTATGTTGGTAGGCAATGCGAAAGTTATCGCCAACTTAAAAAAAAAAAATATATATATATTAATGCGTGGCTAAGTTTTCTGGGCATTGCTATTTATTGCGTCGAACACGAATGTATTAGAGGAAATATAAACTAAAAACACACTATTTTATAAACAGTTAGTGCTTATACACACATGGTACGAATAAGCAGACGCGAAAGTGGCTTATACAAGGAAAGCCGTCCACCACAACCACCAAAATAAAACTATGCAAATAAAGCACGTGTATACAATATCTCGAGAAGAAAAGGCCACCATTAGTGTATAAATAACTGAATGTGCATGTATAGGTTGTTCACGGTTATTTGAATACTATTTGAAATCAACCTTTATAAAAATGTCACTGCCCCTTCACTTTCCAAATAGTTTACCTCGGTCATTACCACCTTTACCGGGTGCATGTCACTGTGCCCGTAAAAATAAACGCAGGAAGGGACAGGGACATTTTCAAAGGCTGATTTTAAACAGTGCTCAAATCACCGTGAACATACATCATCTGCACTTTGCTGGCCGTATGGTAATGTGCATTTATAGTCCATTCACGGTTACTTCCAGCTTTTCATAAGCCCTGCTCAAGTTCCTCTGCCTCCTGCAAACTAAGCCAAAAGACGTCAAAAATATTATACTAAGAGGAAAACGCATCGCGTTCGTTCAGCGCACTCAGTGTACAAATGTGTTGCATAAAAACTATTTCTTACTAGGCATTGCCAAAACGCCCAGTTTCTCTGTTTTAATTCATACTAATTATAAATAAAATATTACATGTATTTTGCCTATAAATTATAGAAGTTTAATGTGTTAATATACAAGTAACCTTTTTTGTTATTACGAGTGTAAAACGATTGTGATGCGCGACATATATAGGAAACTGCGAAGTACGTCGTGCATGGGGTGTATTTTCAAAGGTCGAGTGTCGAAGGGTATGCAGTGGTAGGGCAGCGGGTCGAACGCAGGCGAGGGCAGCGATAAGCAGTGTCGGCGGGGCCTGGAGACGGCCGCTGTGGCGATCCAAAAATGGCATCCGCAGCGCGGCGACTCGCTTCGCGGAACACGCGGCGGCGAAAATAGATGGCGGCCGTCGCGCGCCGGCGGAAGTACTGCCTTCTCCCGCAGCTCTATCCC
Organism: Clitarchus hookeri; assembly: GCA_002778355.1. Lineage (NCBI taxonomy): Eukaryota > Metazoa > Arthropoda > Insecta > Phasmatodea > Phasmatidae > Clitarchus > Clitarchus hookeri. Next base: position 301,378 of record NQII01001152.1, read on the forward strand.
TCGAGTGTGCGAGAACCATGGCCCTCGCTCCCGCACTTCTAAGGCCCCCGTCTACCTGCAACTTTTTCCCACGCGATAACGGCGACACTGCCACGCGCATCAAATACGCCATCGCCGCTAAGCGCAAGGCTCTGAACTGGCGTGCAGTGTTCTCGTCGTGCTGCGTGTACCTATGGGACTTTCAGCGGTGACCATATTATTTTATTAGTGGGAAGTCTTTAGGAAGGTTCAGTGCAGGCGCCTATAGTAGTTTTGTATGTATCTGATGCGTGCATTTTGAGCTATAGCGCCTTGGAAAGGCCGTTTTTAGCGGTTTTGGAGTACTCTGAATTGATATTTTGAAAGTGCTTAACAGCTATGGTCTGAAGTGTGTGTTGTTTTCGTATATCAGCACGTTGGACGCACGCTTAATAGTTTCGTTGAAAAAAGTGTATTTGGAACACACTGCAACGCAGTTCAAGTGCCAGGTAGACGGGCGCCTTAAGTAGCGTCCACAAACGCACGAGCCACAGAGCCGCACTAAACACGCAGCACTGTGCAGTCTCGGCGCGGTAGGGAGTAACTCACCATGATCGGCCTCTGCATCGCCGACTGACAGCTGACCTGCACTGACGTCATTGGCCCACCTTGCTGGAGGAGTCTAGCATGTGCAACAACTTCCCAACCATCACCTGCCTTGGAGTGTCCCGAGGTGCGAAGAAGGCTCTGGGCCAGGGCACTTACAATATAAAAACAGCTGCAGCTGGAGTGTGATAGCCACCTGGCTTTAGTGAAACTAGTGCCTAGCAAAGATCGGGACATTGATGGACTTGAACCGATGGCTTGCAAGGTTGGCGGTTTCTGTCTGCCTGTGTTTGCGCTCGCGCGCGTCTGGCTGTGTGCTTGTGGAACACGAAAGACTGGCGATATCTGAACTCAAACAAGTTGGGACTGAATGGACGAGTGGTACGGACTTCTTTGTTAATAGTGGAACCGTCTGATACATAATATATACATTTTAATAGTAGTTATAGGCGTTAAACTGTTTATAGAAACTGATTTAAACTATCGTATTAAATTTGTAAGGTGACTGACGGTTATGAAAGTATGAGTAATAAATGGCAAGTGATCCCTTCCGACATAAATATATTCAGTTCTGAATATATTTGTAAATTACATGTAAATAAAGTACGGAATTATTATGAGGTCTTTAATAGCTCCATCCATTACAGAATCTAGCTAGGCATAGAAACATTAAAAAATTGTAAAAATATTGTTGCCAACCTTCTATAATCCATTCACGGTATCTTCGATACTTTTGAAAAGAACCTTTNATGATAGTATATTGTGCTACTATCGGTGTAGAGGGGTTTTGAAGTACTGTACATACATTAGCAAGTAATATATATTTTATGTAAGACCTCCATCTTACAAATCTGACAAAACCCAGGTGAATGTGAAACACACTCTCATACAGTCAGTCAAAAAGATGCACGTTGTTGCTGCACCGTAAAAATTTGGTTACCATGACACTGGTCGTGCTTCTGCCACAGTATTTTGCGACTGAATTTCCATAGCATCTGGAGTACAGAATTATGCACAAAAATCAGTGCATACCAGGTTTAATTTGGCAAAGATTATATTCGTCGCGTACACTTGGCCTGTCTTATTTAATTACGTAAATACTTCTTTAAAAAGTCCCCCTTACGAAGCAGTTTTCTCGTTATCGAAAATCAACTAAGAGATTTTCTTAAACGCATTAAAAATCAGACGATTTTCCTCAGTTTTCATTGCGAATTTAACGAGAATGTTGAGTGCTGCATTCTCTTCAAAACAGTCTTTTATTACTGTTTACTGGAACATTCTTAGTTTCACAGGATAATCGTGATTTTTCAAGAAAATAAAAATAATTTTACACTACATTATTTGCGGAATTACTTGATAATCACTTCTGAACTATTTAAGCACCCTCTTCTGCCCCCCCCCCAATACCTTTCATAAATTAACAAAATTTAAAATGAGTAAACTATTGAAATTATTTTTTCAAAGTTTTGTATCAGCAGCGAAGAACTTGGCAATTTGATATAACTGTTAATGTGAGAAACAAAATTGTGTACGGTAATTTAAAGTAAAAGTGTACCTGAAATAGTTCTTTAAAGAAATTGAAGTATTTGAAAACAAACCGGGACACTTTGCGGCTCAAGTTACAAATGATGTAAACTGAGTTTATATCGTGTTTCAAATACAAGGGAATTGTCACTAGTAGCTTCCACTGCACCAGACTGTAAAACGTGCGCACACTAGGCAAGTTGCCAGAAAAGTATGCTTTGTGTTGTATATTAAATGTCTAAATTGTGTATCGTTGCAAAATATGTTGATGGAATTAACTTATTTCAGTGTTCTAAGAAATCATATAATAAAACAATTATTGGTTTTTAATAATAATTTTCTGGGTGCTTCGAAAAACAAAATTTGCAAAAAAAAATCTTTGAGAGACTATTGTATTTTCCCTAACCGTGTGTAGTAAAACTTTTTTTAAAATGACACTTTACTAATAAAATTTTATTCATAGGCCTATACATTTCAGTAATTAAAAGAACTTGCTTTGCTGAAATAGCAGTCAATAAAACCAATTATTAAAAAGTTTTTAAATTACCTATTTTTACTGCATAGAACCAGAACCATTATTACAATGGTATTGCTTAATGAAAGTATTTTTTCTTGCAAAATGAGTTTTCTGAAGCATGCAGAATGGAAATATACTACTTTAATAAATATATCCTTGCCTATTTTTGTTAATTTATCTCTCATGTCTCGAGAGCCGATGAGGGTGAAGCGAGGTGGGTATGGAGCAGCACCGGAATGAAAGGGCAGGGAAAAGGGATATCCCCGAGAAAACCAGTTGACCGGTGGCATGTTTCGGCACGAATACCACATGCGAAAATCCGGGAGCGACCCCGCCGGCAATCGAACCTGGTTCGCCTAAGTGGGAGGCGAGTAGTCTCACCACTACACGACCCGCGGCCCCGTGCATATTGAGATAAGACGCTTTGAAAAAGCAATTTTTGTTAGTTATTTTGTAGAGCTCGGAAATGTAGTTTTGAATGTGGTTGACGTCTTGAAAACACTGGAGGTCTCGTTTGAAGTGTGTTATTTTCGTATGTGAGCACATTGGACGCACATTTAATAGTTTCGTGGAAAGTTGTGTTTCAAAGACCGAGCAGCACAGTTAAAGCGCTGGTAAGCGGTTGCAGTATAAGACTCGTGTGCGGAGCATGAGGCCGCTACAATCCAGCGGCGAGTCAGCTGACCGCGCTAATTATAGCCGGCCATTCATGCAGGCGCCACGAACCGCCCGTTCGCTGCGAATACAGTAGTCTCCTGTCACTACGCTCGCTCGCCATCCCTCCTATCACTTCCTTGTTTGTATCTACGATATCGTCAACTGAGGTTACTATGGCCAGAACAAAGTAATACGTGCAAGTTTCTCATCTCTTAGAATAGAGCTGCCATTCATTTTACAACAAATTGTCTCTGTTATATGAAAATATGTGATGTATTTAACAACATAAAAGCTGTAGGTTAGTAAAAACATATTCTCTTTCTTTGACCATGGTAACCCCATTTGACGGTACGGGTGTTGGACAAAACGTGAACATCCTGGTATAAGCACCGCACGTAAAGAAGAGATTTGCTGGCGTGTCTGTGGCTCCCGGACGTTGTCTTTGTTTCCCCCTTGTACTAGAACTCTCTGGAAGCGTGCTGGTCGTTCCAGTGCTGTGTTGATCTGCAGTCCTGTCGGACCTTGCAGACTTCCAGCGGCGGGTTCATCCGCGATAACTGTCGCAATTCTACTGGCGGCATCGAGAGCTACTGCAGCTATTGTCACAGAATAGAGAATTAAAGGGAAAACAATAGTGGAAGAAAACAGAAACTTAATGCTAGAAAGGAGCGCGTTAAAGATAATTGTTGCCTCTAAGAATGCCACCACCACCACCACCACCACCACCACCTAAGTGACTACTGAGCTTAATATTCGTCCAGAGAACAGTGCGATGGGATGCTATTGCCAAACATCTCGTAAACAAGGAGAATGCAAAAAAAAAAAAAAAAAAAAAAACCTGTGGTGCAAGGATCACAACCTGGTCTGCTGACCAATGGAAACGTTTCGTGTGGTCCGACCTATCTATGTTTACGTACGGAAAACACCAGGGGAAGCTTACAATCCAGACTGTGTTCTGTGTTGTTCCAACCGTGAAGCCGGAGTGAGGTTCTGTCATGCCGTGGTGTTCTGTGCGCTCTATCGTCACAGCGAAAGGAAAGTTAAGGTGGCCGCCTGGGTAGACCGCCGAACAGTGTGCACAGCTCCATATTAATTAAAAAACCGTCCAACATGTTTGAGTGAGGTCTGCTTACGAATAGCATTTAAGAAACTTTACGCGTCTGTATACGTTTTTCAGTTTCTCCATTTCTCTCTAAAGCATGTTTTTGTGATAGTGTAAATGGCTCTAACTGGTGTTTAAATTGTCATTTTTATGTATGAACATTCAGTTTCAGAACATTAAAAAAGGAATAGAGACGTGCATCAAACTTTTATTTTTATTATAACGTCATAAAATGGTAGGGTCTCCGATGAAAGTCTCATAGAGGCGCGTTATCGACGGCAAGACTGCGCGCCATTTCAGTGCTTTGCGCATAGAGGCGATAAGAGAGTTGATACGCATGTCTTGGTCGCCCCTAGCGCTCCCACGCTTTCAGGCCTCAGGCGTGCAAAATTCCTTCAACCAGGCGGCCATTTTAACTGGCAAGATCTATTTAACCATTTTAGGAGATAATGTTCATTCGATGGCGCAGGTATTGTCCCTCTTCTAAGACGGTAATGCCCCAACTCACGCTGCTGTGTGATGAGCACGAGGATGCAATATGTGGCCTCCACAATCGCCTGACTGCGTGAGGGGCCGTACCCACCTTCAGTATCTCACGGAATTGGAGCAGTTTCTTTTCGAGGAGTGGTATCAAGTCCCATTGCCCGCCATTCAGGATTTCTATGAATCTATTCCCAGGAGGACTCGGGCTATTTTGGATGCTAAGGGTGACCCTGCGCCATATTAGGTGGGTAGTAAAATTATTTTGTCCAACGTGTGTACCTCTCCAAATGGCATGACCGTGAACTGTCCTCCAATAGGAGGATGTTTCGTCCTTTTGGAGAATTATTTTACGTCTGGCCGGAATTATCTTGATCAAAAATGTCGTGCTTTTGGACTATTTATTGAGACTATTATAGTTATTTGATTACGTTAATTTATTCGAGGCGATTGCATTTAATTTAATCAATAAAATTCACAAATAGCAAGTGATACATTTATTGTGAGATATGAAATCGGTAGTATTTAATTTGTGGTTTTTTAAAAATAAATTATGAAATTATTATTAACTCTTTTTTAATTAAGACCTCCGTTCCACTTAAATGACCTAGCTAAGCCCACTGACTTTGTTTTTTGCTGGACCTTTTGTAAACAAACCTTGATAAAACAGTCATCTGGTTGAGAATTGCACTTCTCATATTAATACAGACCTTAAGTAATTTATGTATGCTCTCACAAGTATGGTTCTTACACGTTTACCTTAGAGGTTATGATGGATCTGGACACAAAGGCGTGAAGAACCAATAGGGACTCGAGGAAATGCTGTAGACAAAGTCTTTCATTAATTTTTTTTTTTGCTCTTGCGTAGTACCAAACTCTCGGTTCCGGCGTATTTTTTTTAAACTTGCGAGACGCTATTGCGAACTCTGAAAAAGCATCCCTTATGCCAGACATGCCGCTGGAAGTGCCAAACTACACGGGGTTAGGCAACAACTGACCACACTGACGTCAGAGTTGCGAAGCCGCACCCACACTGCGATGGCTTGGTCACGTGTTGCTCGCTCGAATCCTGCTTTCAAGACCAGTACGCTCTTCACATCGTCAGTGCAGTAATGTTGTTGCTTAATTCACGTGGCTGTGTTGTTTGCCAATTTCTTTTGCTATCTTTGTTTTTGGCATTGACTGTACAAATTACAGCAGTGTTGATGGAACCCTGCAGTTCACATAAAATACTGTGGAACCCGGAAAACACGAATCATACATGTGGAATTGCTAGGCGCGATGGATTTACAGTTCTATAAATGCTGTAGCGTTAAGTGGAAAGAAAAATAAGTTTCGTAGTTCAGTTAACTACTTTTTGGACCGATTATGCCCGTTAGATATTATTAATTACTACTAGACATCCGAAAAGTTTTCGGACTCGCCATTACACCGATATTATAGGTTTAAATATAATCGGTTAACGCGTATTAAGTACAAGTGCATTACACAAGCGGCCCGATGCAGTACAAATTGTGATTCTTTGCCCGGCACCCTTCGCTGCTCGTACAGCTGTAGGTAATGTTCAACTTATCATGTTTTACTTTAGAGTTTTGATCTAAAATAAAAGAATCCAAATCGGCTTAATGTCGCCACGGAATCGGTGGAAAGTTTCACCCAGTGTGTTGTAGCTAGACCCGAAAATTAATTCTACCACTTCTCACGTAGTTCTCTCTGTTAACTGACTCAATTAGCATAGTTAATTTGTAATTATATCAGTGGGAGGGGCCTTCCCTTGCAACTCACTGGAGGCGGGGTTAGCTCATTCCGACACTTGTTCCCCTAGCTGGCGCCGCTAGAAAGTGTTTGCCTTCCCCTTTTCCTAATTTATCTTGAAGACCTTTTATTAGCCACGGTTTATTCCTCTTGGCTTATCCCTACTTGAAATTGCCACATCAAAATCTATTTACATACGATCACTTTAACTAACTTATCTCATAACATTACGTGGAGTACATACAAATTCGAATAGCATTCCTATGACTTAGAACTCTAGATACAATTATGTTCCCATTTATATAATAATTAAATAAGTGTTAATTTCACTAATCGCCTGTTGCAGTACTCTTTAAAGATCGGCGTACCCGAAACCACCTCCCACACCTTGGAAACAACTGCAGTTACTAGTGTTGACGACGTGCAGTCGGAGGCAGCAGTCACCGCGTGTGAACTTGTCCGCCGACTATTGGTCGCTTACAGCTCCCGTGTACCTTGAGCTGTCTCCCGCGTTCTGTGGCCGAGAATCACGGGAGCGATAAGGTCGACACTGTCACCATCGCCGCTACGCAAAATGCCTACTGCGTGCGCCTATTGGATTTAAGCAGTGACATTCTATTAGTGGAAAGTCTGTAGCAAAGTTCAATGCAAGGCCCTATAGTAGTTTAACAGGAATTCAGAACACGTTGTTCGTGGCCATTTTGAAGAGCTTCAAAATAGTGTTGGCAAACACTGATGATTTGTTGAAAGTTGTATTCCGCCCTGGTTTGAAATGTTATTTCTTTAAATATGCCAGCAGATTTTGCATGCGTGAAAGTTTTTAAAACTTGTATTCCAAGTAGCCTCGTATCGCAGTGCAGACGCGGCTTTGGACATGGGCTATGTCTGAATTCACGTGCCAAGGGCCCTTAACTGTCTTCGTGCCCTAGAAAAGTGCATCCAGGGCACGACGTCAAATAGTCGCTCTCCGAATTAACGGCTAGGGCACGAATGCACCCTAGAATATCCCTTTCCGCCAAGGGAACGTGTCTTGCACCCTAGATCGTACTTAAATCCTCTACTTTTCGTTTGCTCTTCGTCCACTCTTTATCTTCACGGCGATTAAGAAGAAACTGAAAATTTGTGAGTAGTTGAATGTTATAAAAGGTTTGATGTTTTCTGGCCGTTTAACCGGTTGTATCTCATTTTGATTTGTGGAAGGTTCGGCGGCTGAAACTGACGGTTTGCAAATGGCTTCCGGTGTAAACAGAAACACACATCGATCGGTCAGTAATCGTGATATAAACGAACAAGGGTGTCGGAATTCGGAGACGCACATTTCAGGAAGGGGACAAGGGTTTATGTCTCGAGAAGGGTGGAAGTGGACGAGGGCGCAAGGCGGTGAATTCACACACAGCCTTAGTTGTTGCATTTGACGCTCGCAATTAGCGTGCTGCTGCCGCGCGTACTGCGAAAGTCGTCGTACTCTGACCCTGGCGAAACTTGGCCCGGTGCCGCCGAAGCTAGTTTGCCCCGCGAAGCAGTTAGCCACACGCACGCACTCGAACATACTTCGCGCGCTCTAAGCAAATAACTTGGAGAGGTGTGCGTTTCCGCAGTGGACGTCCGGCTGCATTTTTGTGATAAACGACGTTGAGCACAAGAGCATTGAATTGAGATAAGGTACCTACACTGACAGAGAGGTTTCTTCCAGCTAACCAAGTACTTGTTTGTGTAGGGCCAAGTATATATTTTAGTAGCTCCAACAAAATTTCTTTTGTTCATCTAACAGAACACACGCTTGAATAAACAAAACTACTGTTTTGGACCAAAGAAAACAATAATTAGTTGAAGCTACTGCACGAGTTTGCTTGCCGTCCATTGCCATTTGCCTGCCTGTTCCGCAGCGCTGCACCACCTATACACGTCCACTCCAGGGCGAGTCTGGGACAGCTGTGAAGTGGACGCCTCGTGCTACCGATACATAAGCGTGTCACAGTCCTCTAGTGAGGAACCTCTGCATTTCCGGACCTATATCCTTTACACCTTCTCTCTTCCTTATCCTCTCAGGGGTAGTCTTCTGCAGTTCGTCCCCATAGTTCATCCTACCTCACACGCGTGACTAACGATTATATGCGTTTGAGTACATAGGTAAACAGATGGAGTCAGTGCATCAGTTTGAATATCGTGGTGTGCAATTAGACGGTCGTAAAATAAACTGCGTATTTTTAAGACGTGTGTGTGATATTATAGGCACTAGCATTTTTTTTGTCATTTTCGGCCTCTATGTAATTGGAAAGTTAACTAACGTTAGTTTTAATCGTTAACCAGACATGTTAACGATTAAACGTTTATAGTTAGTGAGTTTTAATATTATGTAATTATTTTACAATCGCCCACTTTTGAACGGCTAATTTTAATCGTTAATTTTTTTCAATCGTTAATCCCCAGTACGGTTAGGAACATATGAAGACGTGCACAGTAAATGGGGCAGAACTATTAAGTTTGATGACCCTTATTTGAAAAGCATTTCATTCATGCAACAGGATCGGTGTGTAATACATTTAGGTGTAAACATACACGTTCATCACTGCTGACGACGTGAATGAGATAGCGCAAGTGACTAGAGTCCAGTTACAACTCAACAACTAGACTAGCAGCTCGCCTGGGGCGGCTGGATTGCCAAGACGCTGTCGACGTGTCCTGTTACAGCGCTTCCTTCACGGCCTGCACTCTATACTCGGTGCTTCTTAGGCTGCGTATACTCGGTGCAACGTAACCTACCGATGTCGGTGTACAGATATTTTAAAACGTCTTGCCGAAATATTCGACATAAATTATTAATTACTATCATTTATGTATAATTATACTATGCACGTATGTTAATAATCCATAGCATATAGGTAATCTTGAAATTTGAATTACTATAAGTTGTAGAAGTACTTCCTCCATGCAAGAGTTCCAAAGCAGTATAGTAGCTAAAATGGACAATACATATAACATAGTCCATTAATTTTACATTATAAAAATGTAACCTACAGAGACGACTGCTGCTAATACCAATAAAGTTGCGAATAATTCAAAGTGTTTTACATCGAATTAGATTGTATTGTGTTTATTTCTTAGTCGTATTTGTGTAAATCGCGCACAACGGTTTAACTGTAGGCCACATAATTCTTAGGTGTGTACTCGCAGCTTGCTATTACCACAACTCCATTTGCGGAACAATAACTAGACACAAGATGTGTGTACACGGCTCGCTTCAGAATGCGCTTCACACCGACAAAATCGCTTCTCGACGAACAGAATCTTGCGATATGTGATGCTCGGGATCAGTCTGCAGGCGCTTTTAAAAACCTAAACGTTAGCGGTTACACATTAACAACAAAATAGTTCAATGCCCCTTAACAAACAATTATGCAAGTCATTCCAGCGTATAAACTTTGTATACTGTAATTGGAGTGGCCGTGGTGGCTAAGCGGTTAGCCTGCTAGCCTCCCACCATTGCGATCCTGGTTCAATCCCCGGCTGGTCCACTCCGGGGTTTTCGCATATGGGAAGCTGGTCGACGGGTTTTCTCGGGATCTCCCTTTTCCGTCCGCCCATTCGTTCCGGCGCCGCTCCATAATCACCTCAATCACCCTCATCGGCTCTCAAGACCTTGCTGTCAAGATCCGTCCAAATCTCTTCACTTGTCCAATATCTTAGACTGCTATGCATTGGAAAAAAGATCTTGCGGACGTAATAAAACAAAAAAGCCAAAGTAACTAGGTTTTTTCAACCTTACCTTTAACTCAGTGCATCGCCGCACGTTAAGCATACCGTTTAGTTTTACTTTGTCACAGATTACAATCATACTTCAGATCTATGCTTCCAAAATTTTTCGTGTGATTAGTTCATGAAATTCTGGCGAAAAAAAAAAANTACAATCATACTTCAGATCTATGCTTCCAAAATTTTTCGTGTGATTAGTTCATGAAATTCTGGCGAAAAAAAAAAATGTATTTTAGCTGGGCGAGCAGGCATAAGGCCGGAGGTACTGGAAGCTACGCAATTCACTAGCTTANAAAAAAAAAATGTATTTTAGCTGGGCGAGCAGGCATAAGGCCGGAGGTACTGGAAGCTACGCAATTCACTAGCTTAGACTGGGAAAAATGACTAATGTTCTTGCAACAAAAAATTACAATTAAGGCATTTCTTTTCAAAGTTAATATTGTAGAAAAATTAATGTTGCGGCAAGGTTTATGGTGTTAATCATTTACAAAGTCCTATATTACTATAATGCCAATACACATTTGACATGTCAATGTTAATAAAATCTTTAAGTAATGCTGCCGCATCCAAAAGTTGTAATACACAAAAAATACCAGGAAGAATAAAATATTTCGTGTTACTGCAACATAAATGAAATGTGCAACCAACGCGAGTTTTCACTGACTCGACGTCGTAAAATGGCGGAAAGTAGTGAAGAGCGATAACCTCGTAGAATGAAAGCACTGTGTTAAAATTTTAAATTATAGTAAGAGAACGAAACGTAGCTGAGGTCAGTTCTCAAGCCTCGTAAAGCAGTTAACGTGTACCAATAGTGCGTATATTTCTAGAGCACTATTTATTTGCCTCTATCGAAAGAGAGCTGCAGTTAGTAGAAAGCAGCTACATAGAGCGCAGTTAGACATGTCAAGATGGAGGGAAGGGAGCAGAGATGTGGTCGACGTGCCAGCCGCCGTGAGAAGTTGCTCACCTAGTTAACTAGGTGGGTCAAGAGGCGGTCGTCGCTAATGAACGTCCTCGACAGTACACCACCTCGCTGCCAAGTACACTAGACTGCATCGCTTAGACTAAGGATACTGCTGATTTAGGTNTCCTCGACAGTACACCACCTCGCTGCCAAGTACACTAGACTGCATCGCTTAGACTAAGGATACTGCTGATTTAGGTGGCGCTTCCTATAGGCTCTTTACAAGTACCTCCGCGACCTTTGAAAAATGTCACTGCCCCCACCTGCACTTTACTTACCTGCCACAGTGACAGGCATGTGCCCGCTGTAGTTCGCAACAATGTCTAGACGTTGAATAAAGTGTTAATTTAACATTAAAAATACAGAAATTATCAATTTAGCTTTCCTTCGTTTCTTTTTATTTATTTTCCTTTTTCTTTTTTTTCTTTTTTCTCTTGCTCCCTTTTTTCTTTCTCTTGCTCCCTTTTTTTCTTTCCCCTATGCATATACAGGAAGTTTCAGTGNTCCTCGACAGTACACCACCTCGCTGCCAAGTACACTAGACTGCATCGCTTAGACTAAGGATACTGCTGATTTAGGCGGCGCTTCCTATAGGCTCTTTACAAGTACCTCCGCGACCTTTGAAAAATGTCACTGCCCCCACCTGCACTTTACTTACCTGCCACAGTGACAGGCATGTGCCCGCTGTAGTTCGCAACAATGTCTAGACGTTGAATAAAGTGTTAATTTAACATTAAAAATACAGAAATCATCAATTTAGCTTTCCTTCGTTTCTTTTTATTTATTTTCCTTTTTCTTTTTTTTCTTTTTTCTCTTTTCTCTTGCTCCCTTTTTTCTTTCTCTTGCTCCCTTTTTTTCTTTCCCCTATGCATATACAGGAAGTTTCAGTGNTTTTCTCTTGCTCCCTTTTTTCTTTCTCTTGCTCCCTTTTTTTCTTTCCCCTATGCATATACAGGAAGTTTCAGTGGAAGCGTGCAGAAAGTAAACTGGGGAAAGGGGCCGCACCAAGGAACGTTTTGCGATTAGGAAAGTGTGGTCCGCGAAGCCAGCGAAAGGAGATACGAGCGTAAACATGTCTTACACGAATACAGCTATCCGGATTGGTTGTGTGTGTGTAGTTGACATTGCGCCTGTACACTGTTGACAGGTAGCACTTCACAGGACCGCTCCATTGATGGACTAGTGCTCACGTATCTGTTTGTACTTCATAAGAGTTGCTGAAAGTGACGGCCACCAACCTCGAAGCAAGCATGACAACGGCGTTAGAGATAATGCCACACCCTTTCAAATACCCCACGTGTGTTGGGTCTGTTGTTGATACATGCGCGTACTGGGGCAATGTAGTGAGGGCCATCTTGTGGACCGTAGGTGAACCACTCTCATCATGGCCTCGCGGACCACATATTCACTCTCAAACGATCCGTTTCATTCTCTCGCGAGCTTCCTGAAACATGCCGTACAAGTATGCGAATTAACAAATGTGTCGAATATTTTCTTTCGTAACAATCTAACAGTTCCTTTTTATCGGCGCACGACTAAAGTGATGGATATATACAGTTGTATATTCGATGTATCTTAACGGTTTTTGAAACAAGTCTTTGCAAAATCACCTAATGTGTGACTTATTTTGCGGCATCCTTAATATGGCTTGTATCACAAGCGTTTTATAGTTCTGTTAACATATGTGTTTTTTTAAATTTAATGTTTTATTTGCATTTTATCTAAAAGTTGTAATACTTAATTTATATTTGACATCAGTTTTAAAGGTAACCAATCCAAACAAAAAAAAGTTCATTGCAACTTTCACAGAGAATACTGCTTCGTTAACAATATAAAAAAGAAATTAATTTATCATTTTTTAAAAAATAATGTTAAATCAAAAATAAACAAAAGTGCAATTTTCCTTGATGTGCCAGTATTATTTAAGAAATGTCACATAAAACATTTTGTTTGAGGTGGATATCTAAAATAGATGCACTGGGAAGGAATTTATGTAACATGGATTCCCAATTTAAATTCGGTGGCTGCAGGCTTCGTAGGCAGCGCGCTTAAGTGGCTCGCCAACCCGGAGCTGTTTCCAATGTTAGAGGCGCGAGCGATAAGGGCGACACTTCACGCGCATCAAGTGCTTCATCGCCGCAAGGCTCTGAGCCAGCGTGCAGTGTTCACGTCGTGCTACTGTCTATGCCTATTAGACATAATGCGGTGACGTTATTGATTTATTGGTGAAATGTATGCAGCGAAGTTCGAAACTAATTAAGCAGGAAATCCATCCAGAAAATTTTAACATACTACAGTCTGAAAATGTCTCTTTTGGTCATGTTTAAGAACTTTAAAATAGCGTTTGCAATAAGCACGATGTGCTGAAATTTGTATTCCGCTCTGGTCTAAGTGTTACTTATTTTCACATGGCAGGGGATTGTGCACACTTGGATTAGTTAGTTTTAAAACCTGTATTACAATCACCCTGAAACATAGTTCGCGTCCCAGGTGGAGTAGAACCTCCTCGGGCTCACAACCTGACAAGTGAACTGCGGTGCAGTCTTTCCAATACTAGTTTTGTATCCAAGAAACTATTAAACTTGCGTCCAATATGCTGATTTGCAAAATTAACACACTTCAGAGGTCTGTTGAGTGCTTTCACACATTCGAAACACCATTGCACATCACTCAATCATAGATAAACACTGCATTTTCATAGTTCTGCATATCAAAATATTTGCATTACATACGTACAAAAGTACTTGCAGATTCTGCGCTGAACCTTTCTACAAATTGTGCAGCAATGAACTCGTAGCGTGACCTCTGAAAGTCTCGTAGGTACACGCAGTGCGACAAGAAGCCTGCTTGCCAGTTGAGAGCGAGTTTAGCGCTTGGCGGCTATGGTGTAGCCCTTATCGCATGGCTCGGTGGTGATGTGTGGCTGGAGTGTACGCAAGTGTGTGAGCAGCACGACTGTCCTTGTTGCAGGTTGCCTGAGTCTCGCCGCCATGATGCAGAACGGCATGGACAGCGTGCCCCAACAGAATGGCACGTTGCACACAAACTCCTCCTCGTCGTCGTCAAACTCGCACAACTCCTCGTCACAGACGAACACCGCCGGCCAGCAGGAGGAGAGCAAGACGAACCTTATCGTCAACTACCTGCCGCAGACGATGACGCAGGAGGAGATTCGCTCGCTCTTCTCCTCCATCGGCGAGGTCGAGAGCTGCAAGCTCATCAGGGACAAGGTCACAGGTACGTGCACACTCTCTTTCCTCTCTCTCTCTCTATCTATCTATCTCTCTATCTGATCTCATGAGTTCGCGGAGGATTCTTCACCGCTCACTGTCGAACGTCCTCACCACTTTTCAGCTGTTTAGCGTGTTAAAGGCGCAGACATTGTTGCTATCTGCAAGGCTCTGAACTACCGTCCAGCGTGGTCGTCGTGTTGTGCGTGCCTACAGGAGTTTCTGCTTCCGCCGTGTTGCGCGTGCTTAAGATCCCGCCGTGACCCCAAGAGTTTTATTGCTGAAAACTCTGTATCAAATTTCATTGCAGATCTCTATAATAGTTTTGCATGATTCAGGCCAGTATATTTTGAAATGCAGCAGTGTGAAAAAGCGATTTTAAATGAGGTTCCAGGTTTCGGAAACAGCATTTTTAATGCGCGGGATGTGTTAAGTGTGTGTGATTGATCCTTCGTCTCATGTGCTCTTTTCGCATATTGATATGTGAAAAATACCCTGCGGAAAGTTTTGGCGTTGATTATGCAAGCTGTGATCGTTTATTTCTTTAACCATTCTTTTGCAGCGTTCTCATATTATAAAATGATGAACGGCTTAAAAATCTTACGTAAATTTTTCTGGGTAAGGGAACGTCTTAGTGTGGTACTGCACATGTTACTAGACTAGTAGAGAAGCACATATGGCGCGGTAGAAACAAGTTGGTAGCGGAACAATGGGGGAGGAAACAGACCGATGACTACTGTCGTTACTATGAGCGAGTGATGAATCCTCTTACGAAATAAATTTTTTTATTAGATTCATTTGTTTATTAAACTAGTTAAACTGCAGTCCATCCTTTATCTTGGGAAACCAACATTGTTTTGTACCCAGGGATGGGCATAGCTTAAGCTGCTGTTATGGGTTCACTTTTTTCGCGGTGTTGGTTTCTTCCTTTCTTTCTTTGTTTAATTCAGACGCATTGTAATGTTCTAGTGTAAACTAGATTAATTTTCGATTTCTTTTTAGAAACCGACTCTGAGCCGTACTCCAGTTTGCTTGGTCGTGAGTACAGATTATATTTTTTATTCATTGGATGATGATCGATTCCATTTTTTTTTTTTTGGCAGACAATCTCGTTATTTCCTGTTAATGAGAGATGCCCATCCCTAACACGTAACAGTTGGCACGGCGTTAGAGGGCCGTCACTGCTTGTCTCAGGGTTGCTTGCCATGTCCACTGCACTAACGGGGTTTCCCAGCGCATGTGGCACTAACACTAGCACATCGCCTCCTTGCACGCTCCTACCTACAGCCTCTTCCACCCAGCGCAGTATCTTCCCCTTGCCACTTTACACAAACGTGTCATCGATGTCAGTTATTTCCTTGCAACTGCCAACAGTGCATACTAAACCAATCCAAAAGCCATTAAGGTGTTGATGTTTTGCACTTGTAATCTTAACTTTTTTTTTCTCCATTTATAAAAAAAAAGTACTACCATAGCTTTTGTGTGCCATTTGATAACTGCAGGAAATAGTTTTTCCTAAAATGTGCTGTGAAAGTTTGATGTCCATACACTAACGCACTTACAATTAATAAACTAGAAGCTAAACTTTTAAAAAATATATGTTTGTTTTACATACTGCGTTTACTGTTTTTGCATGCTTTGTTGGAATGGTTGTGGGGAAGTGTTTGTTTTTTAGGTAACCTCTGTGATCAGCGCCTTGCATCTATTCTTTAAGTGTGTTCCACAAAGGTGTATGCGAGACGAACATTGCCGGATCACGGTTAATTTAGCACATAAGTTGTCAGCGGGAGCACCCGCAGGAAACCCCACCACTCCATGACAGTGACCTTCAACTCCCCTTCCTTCCATTCCACTCATTNGGGAGCACCCGCAGGAAACCCCACCACTCCATGACAGTGACCTTCAACTCCCCTTCCTTCCATTCCACTCATTTAGGCAAAATGAGTCTTGCCAAAAGCTTCAAGCAGCAGAGTTCTTTAAATATCAGAGTACAAATAAATAACGCAGTCGCAAATTGCGAAAATGCAACCATCCCCTGATATGAATTTGAATAAAAGATAATTAACCCCCAAAATTGTGAGAAATGATTCAACAAACTCTTAGATTTCTTGTCTTTTATCTCCAGAATTTTTTTTTCGTGAACTTTTAATATCAAAATTACAAGTATTATAAAAATACAAACAGCCGAACAGGCTTTAAAATATGTTAAGATTTAAATGATTGTTTTAAAAATTACAAGAAGTTTCATTTAATAATGGGCTCCTATAGCAATACAAACTTAGCCCACAAACATTGAAGAGCCAAAAAAAAACTGGTATAGGCGTGCGTATGCAAATAACAGAGGTATGCAACCAATCAGAGTAACGCGATGCGGTCGGCAGCTAGATAGGTTACTGCTGCTACAATGGCAGGTTATCAAGATTTAAGTGAGTTTGAACGTGGTGTTATAGTCGGCGCACGAGAGATGGAATCTCCAAGGTAGCGATAACATTTGGATGTTCGCATAAGACCATTTCACGAGTGTACCGTGAATATCGGGAATCCGGTTAAACATCACATCTTCGACATCGCTGCGGCCGGAAAAAGACCGTGAAAGAACGGGACAAACGACGACTGACGAATCATTAAACGTGACAGACGTGCAACCCTTTTTCAAATTGGCGCAGATGGGATTTGTGGACTGCCGTGCAGGATTGATGGTGTGAATTGCCTCCTGCATACTTTGACATTAGTCGAGTCCATGCTACGTCGTCTTGCGGCACTTCTGCGTGCTCGGGGGCCTTACACGATATTAGGCAGGTGTACCAGTTTTTTTGGCTCCTTAGTGTATTATAACATTGCAAAATTACAGATTATATTTAAAAACTTATCTTGAAATTGTCCTTACAAAAGCCCTATAAAATATCCTCATCAAACATGGCAGGATATGTCTTCTGCCAAGTTATAATGTTCTCACCGTGAGGTCCCTATCCATTCTCTCTGCCAAGACGAAGGACAAACCCTTTTATAGTCGGGAAACTCGTTGGCCAGAGTATTTAGGAACATCCCAGAAGGTTTCGTTGGTTCGGACCCAGTAACATTCAAATCTTGATGACGTCGAAGGTAGCGTCGGGCGGTTGCTTGACGCTATCCATGCACATTGGAAGGGAAAGGGCATCGGCGGGGTGAGGGGTGGGGTCAGCGACAGTCGGCGTTCGACTGCCAAGCCACGCACCCACATCGGCACCAACGTCCACGACTTACGTCTAACGGGTCACCATCTCTGAAAGCAGCTCCATCGTCGATCTATCCCCGTGTTAGGACTTGCAATTCCTTGCGCTGATATTAACGTTGGATGTACAGCGTTCCGGCACCGCCACATACTTTGAAAGGAATGCTTCCCTAAGGTTGCATCAATATTGAAGCAAATTCGCTCCGTGATAAACTTAAGATAACTTTGGCACTAAGTAAGGAAAGTTGTTGAACTTGTAAATGTTGTATTAAAATAGCAGTTGCGGGATTTCTGTTTATTATAAATTTCTATTTCCATTATGTACTCAATAGAGAGAGGATTTGCGCGATATTTGCTTATTAAAGAAATGCAACGTGGAAACAGTAAATATGCACTGTATTACAGGAACTATTTTTTTATTACATAGATGGAAGTCAACATGGTGTATGTAGTTTCTGTACGAAAATTACCATATTTAAAAGGTTACATTTAATTAAAATAGAAATTTACGCCGCCATTATCGCGAGAGCACAAAATGCTTTCTCGTTGATGTGAAGTCATTTCATTTCCCATCCTAGCTCAAGACTAAGAACTGTGAGCTGTTGAAAGTGGTTGGTATTCAGATTAAGAGCGTTTCAAACAAGGCTTGTTGCAGTCTACGTTGTGTCTTGGCCTTCCCTGAATGCATTTACGTTGTATTGCAAGCCATTATCTTTCGAGTACGACAGATGCCTTGTTTTGTCGTCTCGCATTCAACGTGGCGAATAAGTACAGCTGTTTCTTGCTATGCAGGTGTTCTTCAGAGGTCGAAGAAGATAATATGGCTTAATACTAGTTTCCGAACCCTGCGGTGTCGGCACGAAAGCAGTGAACATGACACATCGGTATGAAACACCAGTCAATAAAAAAATCAAGCAAGAGAAAGTCACATTAAATTTAAGCTGTTTCCACATCTTAGGTTACTGTAATAACGGTTTCGAGTGGTTCAGCTGGTTAGGATGCCAATCTCGTATATCGCTGTACCTGTATTCAAATCCAGGTGGGTACAGCGATTTATTCTCTTTAACCTTGTAGCTACGAATGAGAGTGTTTGATATAACTTTTATTTTTAGTATTATATCCTGTTAAATGGATACTGTTTGGCAGTATTGGTGTTTTCTTGTAACAGTTACACACCCCAAGAATAATGTCTACCTGAGTAACGATTTTACGTTGTTTTTAAAGTTTCGTTTGAAAAACTTGAAAAATTCAGGAAATAATGTGTATGAGAATTGCTTTCTGGACACAGTAAACGAAGCACCCGGTGTCATACTCGGGGAACACGTGAGTCACACTAAAAAAAGTAGTGTAACTGATAAAACTGGAATTTCAAATCTCACAAGCGGGTAGACAACTTGGTAGATCGCTGCCAAATACTGGATGAGTATAAAATAATACCCCAAATTTGAGTGTCTATGATATCAAAACCAAACAACCTACAACCTTGGTTGACCAATCAAATGAACCGTGGAACTGTGAACATTTATGAATGTATGGTAAACAAACTTCAATGTGACCACCATGCGCGGCCCGAACGACATCTAGGCGATAATCAAACTCGTTCCACACTCTTGTCAGCATGTCTGGTGTTAAGGTTTGGATGGCGTTCGTAACTCTCGGTTTGAAGTAATGAGGGGGAAGCTAGCTCGCAATCGACACGTCAATGTGAAGGGTACGGTCTGGTGTTACCTTTATGTGCCGAGAGATGACACTGGGAGCGTCTGTCGGTCGCACTATGAGCGTATGTTGTTCCGTCGCCATCGTGATGCGGACTAACACAAAACAGAAGGCGTTCTGTGTTATTCAGTTTGATAAATGTGAATGAGTTAAGACTGTTCAACGTGAATTCCGTCGCAAATACGGACGTCGTCCTCCCGATAGGTGGAGTATCGTACGTTGGTTTCGTCGGTTCCGTGACACGGGGTGCCTTTGCAAAGGCAAAGTTCCGAGCAGCCGAGTGTGTCCAAAGAGAATTTGCAACGGGTTCAACAAGCGTTCGTTCGCAGTCCGAGAAAATCAACTCGACAAGCTCGTCGGGAAATGCAAATCTCTCAATCGACGGTATGTACAGTGTTGCGAAAGCGATTTCTGTACAAACCATACAGGGTACATATTGTACATGCTCTTATCGAAAGGGATATAGAAATGAGACGTGATTTCTGCGCGTTCGTTCTTGCCCAGAACGAGGTAGACGATGCCTTCCTCGTTCTTGCCCAGAACGAGGTAGACGATGCCTTCCTCGTTCTTGCCCAGAACGAGGTAGACGATGCCTTCATGTCTAAGCGGGTTTTTAGCGATGAAGCGACGTTCCATGCAAATGGTAAGGTGAACCGGCACAACGTGTGGATATGGGGCCAGGAGCCTCCACATGAAACCACCGAATACGAGCTCGCTTCCTTCAAAGTGAACGTGTTTGGCGCTGTATCCCAAGACACTTGTTTTTGCCCCTTTCTTTTTTCACGATCCCACTGTTACTGGAATCCCTTATTTGGACATGCTTACAGAGTGGTTGTTTCCTCAGTTAGAAGAGGCGGTGGAGGACTTCATTTTCCAGCAGTATGATGCGCCACCCCATTGGCACCTAGCTGTTTGCGGATACCTGAACGAGACGTTGCCGCAACGCTGGATTGGTCGAGGAGCAGCTGGTGACCAGGCTCTTCATCACTGGCCCCCAAGAAGCCCGGATTTTATTTACCCAGTGCAATTTTTTTCAAAAGGGGTTCATAAATGATCTAGTGTTTAGTTCACCATTGCTGGCTAACGTTGACGACTTCCAACCGAGAATTACGGACGCCATCCAAACTGTAACACCAGACTTGCTGACAAGAGTGTGAACGAGTTTGATTATCGCGTAGATGTCGTTCGGGCCGCTCGTGGTGGTCACAATGAACATTTATGAATATATGGTAAACAAAGTTAACAGTTCCATGGTTCATTTGATTGGTCAACCATGGTTGTATATTGTTTGGTTTTGATATTATAGACCTTCAAATCTGTGGTATTTTTTTACGCTCATTCTGTATAGTGGAAGCACACCAGTGGTATGTCCATAAAAACGGAGACACTTTAAGGGAAAGTGGCCTACTAAGACGATTTGCCATATGAAGAGTATTTCTACTTGTGATCGGCGGTGGATTGCGAATTGTTACATTCTCCTCCAGACGTCACTATTAAGGACAGCAACACTACAGCAACTATATATCTCATCTTATTACTCCTCTCTCCCCCTCTTATTACTCCTCTCTCCCCCTCTTATTACTCCTCTCTCCCCCTCTTATTACTCTCTCTCTCTCCCCCCTTGCATTGTATAACTTAATTAAAGGTTTTTCTTCGTGAAGTGAGGACTTTGAATGCAATTTGCACATAACTACACACGCACGGACATGCAGGTTCCCAGGCCAGTTGGCTGTGAACCGACTAAACTGGTTCCAAGACTTGGCGTTATATTGCGATTGTAATGTTAAAATTTTTGGGCCACTGAAGATAGTGTTACTCTTTCTATACACGTTAGAGTACGAGTTTTCGTTTTAGTAATTTACTTGGGTAATAATTCCTTTGTTTTACCTCGGATGACGCTTGAAGAAAGTGGCCGGACTAGTGCCAATGTAAACTTTCCGTATGGCAGGAGAATAGAGTTTCGAGAAGAAAATTCCATCTTAAGCAGAGCTTTCGAAAATGTTAAATTTACAGTGAATAGCATGCTTTCTTCTGTAAAGTTTGCAGTACCTTTTAGTAATTTTTTTCTCCATAAGTTTTAGCAAACTCACTGTGGCGATAATGCGGTAATTTTTTGTTATTAAGATTGTTACAGACGGAACTAACCAAATTTTCGAAAATATCTAAGCAATAAAAAAGTCCATTATGCCAAATAAAAAATGTTTGATTACAAATGTGTATATTTGGACTATAAATATAGCAGGACTCATTTCTTTACCATCGTTAATTGGAACGTTGTGTGTTGATTGGGCGTTAGAAAAATCCTGCCTAAAGTATTGAACACGCCATTGCACGAGGTGCAAGTGTGTCGCGGTGTACAATGTTAGCAGCTGTCATGGTCCCGCCTCGGATCTAACGGTCATTCTGCTGTAAATATTCTGGCCTTATTATTTCTTATTTTGTGGTGCAATCCAACAAGAGGTTACGGAAAGAGAGAAATGTATTATTTTACCTTCCCTCAGTTTCACTAAAAGGCTTCCAAAGGCCTCAGGAGGTATATGCTTTTAGTGTATTTAATACTAATCACGCGCGGTATTTTGTTTTGCAACTGTATATTTTTGTGTGAAATGTATGGATAGGACGCAACGTACGTATGTAAAAACTGGCATAATTGGTTTGAAAACTAAATTCGACGAAAGGTCGCTATGTCCAGCACCAGGGACTCTAATTTCTCTACACNCCACAAACACAAAGCTTTCAATGGATAACTGTGCTCGTCGGTAGCCTACAACAAGCATAGTTCGTTAAAAACCAGTACGCACTACCGAAATTATCAGAAAATTACCATTTATGTTGCGGGTAGAAAAAAGAATGCATAAATTTTCCTAGGATTTACTTATTTCAGTTATTTTAAATAATCAAGGTTTTCCAATTAAAATTTAAGCGCATTTCCTTTCTGAATGCATCGAAAAGTTCATGTTGCATTTCAAAAACATGCATCTAACATTATTATTGTACTAATTACTCTGGTTAAATAAATAAAAATTAGTAATAACGTTAACATATATTTGAAATGAATTTCATGCACAACCATTTAACATATGGAGATAGAAATTTCATTTTTGAAATGGATTACTTGATGTAAATAATTCTAAACTTGAATACTAATTTATTCATACAGCCAGGCTTACCTTGATCTAATTTAATAACCTTCTTGTTGCAAAATGTGCTTTGTGAAATATACGGATTGGAGATACACTTTAATAACTGGCTAGAATTTCCTTATTGTAAAGTTTTAAAACAAATTAATGAGAGTATGTTTTAATAAAAATTTCAGTGTTACAAAAAAGATACCTTCTTTACTATAGGACATAAATAATACTTGGCGGACAATTTTGACTGCGTGTGTTGTTTCGTGTTGTACAGTCGGTTGCAGTGCAACATTGAAAGTACTCTACATCTACATTAAGGGGCCACCTCCTTTTATGTCCGAATTGGAATTAGAAAGTTCTTATTAACGTCCCCCAGGGTTATGCCTGAAGGCTTATCAGGGGATGGCTTAAAAACTAACTTAAAACCTAACTTAAAATGAACACCCAATCCTTGCCTAGGATTCGAACCCAGAACCTCCCGCACCAAAAGACTGCCCCACGGGAGGCAAGTTTTTTGGTCGAGAAGCGCCGGAGCTATAAGGGTTACACTGGCACGCGCTACAAGTGCGCCATCGCCGTTACGCGCAGGGCTCTGAACTGGCATGCAGTGTTCTCGTAGTGCTGCGTGTACCTACGAGACTTTGTCATTTTATTAATAAAAGGTCTGTAGCAAAGTTGAATACAGGCTCCTATCGTAATTTGACTCGTAATTGGCTAGCATGTTTTTAGATAAGACAGTCTAATAAACCAGTTTTTAATCTATATTGGAGGGCTTCAAAACAATATTCACAGCATGCGTGGTGATTTTAAAAACAAATTCCCTATTCGTGTGTGTGTGTGTGTGTGTGTGTGTGTGTGTGTGTGTGTGTGTGTGGGGGGAGGGGGGTGATGTAATTCCGTGGGCAAACATACTGGAGGCACGTTAAATAGTTTCGTCAGATGACCAGGATTTGAAACTCGCTGCAACGCAGTTACAACGCCATTCCTGCTCTTGAGTGGCGCTCTGCAACCAGCAATAACTCATTAAAGTCTCGGGTAAATTTGTTCAGCTTTCATCAACATGTGCGGTACATGATTCAAAATTACCTTCTATTTAGTTGGAAGCACAGTCTCAGCAATTTGAAACTCGTTCTCCGAAAATCAGCCATAACGTGATGGTTTCATCACAAACTCGAGGAATAAGGGCAGAAATATTATGACCTCGTTCCCTGTGCCTGATTTTTGATAACTCATTTCAAACAAGAGCGACTGCATGTTTAATACAGTGAACGTGTAAGTTCTACTTTTTTTTATGGCATTTGTTGCCGGAACCGAAGTGAAGTTAGCATTGAAGTAAATGGGGGTTATTGCGCGTTGCGTAATATGCCTGAAACGATTGAGCGTTTGGATGGACGTTTAATAATTCTGTATTATTTAAGTATTATTAAAGTGTACTCCCCTACGTAAATAACGTACTTCAGATGAGGCCCATGGAGTTCTTGCAAGGCACGGTGCCCATTAGGAACACCACCGCAGTGGCCCATATGAAACACAGTGTTTTCAAAGTGCTGCGGCTCCGAACACGCTTCGCAGACGTCGACAATAGCGGCCTGCGACGTAACTAGCTCCAAATACGTCGCTTGCAATTCCCAGGTTTTTGGATCCTGCATTAAGATATTGAGAGGGCAATCCTATATAAGGGCGTTTGCCAACATTGTGCATTTCAATATAAATTTTTGTATAGGAAAATACATATTAATGAAATTCGGTTTTATGGTGTTGCTGTTAAGGATATGTATATAGCACCAGGGACTTTTTTGAGCAGAAAAATACGTGCTTCTTTGCTACCGAAGACTTGTGTAACATTATTGTATAGCCTGTTTCCCGGAAAGATCAGAAAACTTAATTAAATAATAAAATTACTGAATATTGTTAAATGTGTCTAGATACAGAGCTTCAGAGTATTATTTCGCACGCTTAGATTTTTGTTTCAAGTTTATATCTTTAAAAGCGGGCTTCATTTCGTTAATATGCATTTCCCTATATCAACTTCTCGCCGCTTTCAACAGCCTTACCATAGAGGTCTTGCGAGCCGATGAGGATGAAGAGATGCGAGTATGGAGCAGCGCTGGACTGCAAGGGCGGGGGAAACTGAAGATCCCCGAGAAAACCAGTCGACCAGTGGCATCGTTCGGCAAGATTCCCACATGTGAGAACCCGGTTCGCCTAAGTGGGAGGCTAGTAGTTAAACCACAACACCGTGGCACCTAGAAACTTGGTTAACAACTAAGTATGATGGTCGTATCTTAGTTTCCCTGCGTTGGCTTCTATGAACTTGTAGAATACTATAACCGTTTAGAGCGGTGGCAATGTTCGACGCACACTTAACTTATCGTAACATACTAAGGTTGCTACGAGATGCTAGCAGATGTTGAGGGTAGATGCAGTAGACACCCGGTTCTCAAAGGTACTCGATCCACTCCAGTATACGCTATTCTGTAACGCGAGCACTTTTTGTAGCCCTCTCATTTGGAATAATAGTTAATAAATATATTGTATTGTAGCCTTAGACATTAACTTTAGTGTGTGGTGAAATATGTACACTGTGTTTGTTACTTGCATGGTAATAATTATTTAAAAAGCTGGTGGAAGGATACAAAAATGGCTGATAAGTAAAAAGGAACTAGGGCCTCAAAGGTGCTCACTTTACAGTGACCAGCTTATTGTTATGGGTATAGAAGGTGGTGGTAGTTGGCAGCGTGTTGGCTGGCGGCAACGCACGGCGCCGGCCACTGACGGGCGTAGGTGGCACCGCGCGCTCTAAGCGCCGAGGGGAAGGAAAAATGGCGCTTGGTTGCCAGCCAGCATAGCGTCATATCGACCCGCGACAAGCCGAGGCGGGTCGCACTCTGCGTTTCCACAGCGGTCAGCGCCGGCCGGTCGCACACAATCACCTGTCATGCCACTCGCAAGCTCCTAATGTACACATCGTTAGCAAAATAACGGAAACTAGCATGTTATAGAAAACCGCACATTCGTGCACTGAGACTGTAGTTGATTGCAGTGAAGGAAGTTAATCTGCAGTGTGCTAGGATTTGTAGTAAATATTCGTGCTTACAGGCTGCTAGACGTGGGCGAGGCATACATCGGAGGGCGATTAGCTAGAGCAAGTGTATCAGAAGACTGCCATTGTGTTAGGTGCATCGAGAGCAACTGTATCAAAGGAGATAACATACCCAACATGGGACAAGACATAATCAGCGAAGAGTAACAGTGGACGGAAACCAATTCTCAGCGATTGGGATTACCGAACATTGAAGACGATTGTCACAGATTTTTGAGGTAATGCGACTCATAATTCTGTTAGCAACGCTAACATGTTTCTGCTTTCACAGATGCGAGCTGCACAAACTGTTTTCAACACCATATTAATCATGTTCGTTTAGGTGTTTCCATCATTTTGATAATCTGCATATTATTACCGGCACCTGAGTATTGCCAGTTTCCTGAGTGATTGATGATTTAAACAATTAAAAATTAACTAAATGGTAAATTACAATTAAATTAAAATCCCACAAAAAGTATAGCTATTTGCTTCCACAGTGTACTCTAAGTAGTTTGTGTAACCAAAAACTTACCACTACTACTCAATATACAATTACACTAATAAATTTGTATGCTGTTCACGTTAATATAAGCACTTTTGTAATCAACCTTTGAAAAAAAAATACAGCCCTGCAACTGCATATATGCCACTGTACACACTAGCATGCAGGTTCCTTGTTGGCAGTTATTTAGTGTAAAGAAGTTCTAAGTCTTGACATATTGAAAGTGTAATATTTTAATATATAGCATATAAAGAGTTTTTCCTTTCATACACATTAGAGTAAGAATTGGCATATTTGTAACACATTTAGGTTCCTAACAATCTCTTATTTTCACTGGAATGATGCATGAATAGTAATTAGGCCCATGCCAATGTAACTTTTGCATAGAAGAGGAGGATACAAAGTTAGGAAAAAAATGTGTATAATTTATTTAGCAGGGCTTTCAAAATTTCTCAACTAACAATGAACGCCCGGCCTCTAATACATAATCAGTAATGTTAATTTAAACAATGTTGACTATTCTCTAAACCAGTCCAATTGCATGGGTGTGTCAGTGTCTCGTGATCTGTCACTTCCGCTCCGAGGTCGGGTCAACCACAACACCGACGAACTCTTCCACGAGGATGCAGATGTCTCACCGCTGGAACACTCGCCATGCACCACACTACACACACACGCAAGTCATATTTCCGGTCACGGCGACTTTGCCAATGCTCCAGGGCTGTCACTGTCACGTGTAGAGAGAGTGACCGCGCAGACTGTTTCACGCGAGTCTGCAACCAATGCCAGAGATGATCCGTGTAGCTTGTCGCTGTTACTATGTCGCTGTTACTATGTTGCAGTCGCTGCGCTGCACGAATGTGTACAGTTCCTGCTGGGCCACTTCGCTGCCACTGGCAAATATTGTATGATACGAAGTCGGCCAGGCCTATCTAGCTACGAGAAGGCAGTTCAGTAGTCATGCCATTATTGCCTCGTTGACTACTTTCTCTTGCTACATCTAGCTGTTTTATTTGTAGTTCTTTTACCTTGTTCGTATTCGAATTTCCATGGTAGTACTAAAGTATTATATTTATAAAGTAGTGTTCTTTAATGTTCCACATTTTGAATGCCATCGCTTCGAAATATTATGTCAAAAAAATCACTTAAAGTTGAAACAGTTTAACATCCGCAAATTGTATGAAATAAATTACATTTGAACACGCTTAATACATTTCAAACCAAATAAATGGCATTCAATACACACCAGTGTGCCAGTAAAGTAAATATATCTGGAATTCTAAAATTACATTTACATAGAAAAAAACCTCGTAAAAATTACATAAAATTCAAAATTTTATTTAGGGCAATTTTACATATTATAAATTATTTCTTTTTTGAAATTCGTTACATAAAGTATATTCGTGTAAATCGTGAACGTCTCTACCCGTAGTGCATAAAATTATTGTATTGTTCTGTGACAAAGTAAGTGGTGGTTTAGTAATTCGTATTTAGACAATTATATTTTATACTAAATTCACAAAGTAAGAGCGTTATTCGGAAAATAAGGTCCGAATCGCCGTAGCTAATCGAATGCCGCGCGAACATTGTAACGCGCATGCGCACAGACTCCCGGCATGCCTTGCTCGTCAGACGACGCCATTTGCATTGGTATTGTTGCATTGTGCTGTTTACAGTGTCAGTTCAAAATGTTTAAAACCAATGATCAGCCCGCCGACTGTGAAATACGGTCAGTGATTTGGTTTTGGACAGCAAGGAACGTATCAGCAGCGGAAATTCGACAGATAAGCTAAGTGTATGGCCCCAATGCGATGAGTGACAGCAAAGTGGGTGAGAGCTTTCAAGGACGGACGGGAAAATGTCCATGATGAACCGCGATCAGGCCGACCATCAGTGATCACAGAAGATTTGCTCAAAGCCGTGGACGAAAATATTCGTGAAGACAGGCGATTCGCAATTTCAACATTAGGATTGGAATTTCCGAATTTGGGTAGAACAACTTGCACAAAATTGTCTCTGAAAATTTGCAATTTCACAAATTGTGCGCACGTTGGGTTCCCAGGCTGCTTACTGAGGAACACCGAATGAAAAGAATGGCTTGTTCTATTGAGTTTATGGACCGATATCATAAGGAAGTTGATCAATATTTAGAGAAGATGAAAGGTGAAAGAAGCAGTTAGACTGGTTATCCTCACAGGCGCAGACGTCTATGACTTAGGCACACAAAAGCTTGTAGAAAGTTATGACAAATGTTTAAACAAATATGGAAACTACGTAGAAAAATAGAGAAACGTGTAAGGAATAAAATAAAAAAAGTTTTTTGAAAAAAACTGATGGTTTAAGAAATGTTTTATAACTTTATTACTTACAAGGCAATATTTATTGAAAAAGATGGCTAAACACTGTGTGTATATACCGCCTCACTCGGAAGTTAACGTCTAATGCTAAAATAAAATATATTTGCCTATTATTTCAAATGAAAGAGCTTTCAGAAGTGCTCACTTTACTGTGAATAGCCTATATGTTTTAAATTCTTCCCAAAACGTTTATTATCGTGGTATGCAAAGAAAGGGCCCACAGAGGGGTACAATGAATTAAAATAAGGGAAGATGACTACAAGCAGTGGCAGCCACCACTATTTGTCACGGTCGCTGGTTGTCCCCATTCCAGGAGTGTTGTCACTTCTCCCATCTTTAGCAAGAACTGCCGTGGGCGGGGTTGAGGCTGTATTTATGCTCGTGCCTATCATTTATGGATAATTCCGTACGTGCGCATGCTCTAATTGACCCAATCCAGTGTCGAGAGTTTTTTGACCGGAGGAGACTTGTGGAAGGTTCTGGTCACCGCCAGGTGCGAGAAGTCAATCACAGGCAGGTCGTAACATGCCCTTCGTGCTGAGTCATTCGAGGAGGGACTATTGCTTCACGGAGGCATGAATCACACAGGCATTCCTAAATGTTACTCAGAGTAGAGTAACGTAATAGAGAAACATCTGACGACGGAAAGGGTAAACGTGGTTTTGGAACGAGCACGGTGTATATTGCATTCTGTGTTTACAAATATGTCCTGAT
Source organism: Clitarchus hookeri (assembly GCA_002778355.1). Classification (NCBI taxonomy): domain Eukaryota; kingdom Metazoa; phylum Arthropoda; class Insecta; order Phasmatodea; family Phasmatidae; genus Clitarchus; species Clitarchus hookeri. The sequence continues at coordinate 330,640 of NQII01001152.1, forward strand.
AAATCAACAAATATAAATTGTAAGACAGTTAACACTTTAGCCAAATTCTTTCTTTAATAAAAAATTATATGAATAAACAACTTTACTTACCATAAGTTATTCATTAACATTACATCTAAAAAAGCAAATTTTTAACAAGTGAACTTCTTAAATAAAAATACGTATTTTATCACTTATCTGTAATTTTCTCGTGTGTGTAACCCGAGTGCCAAAGTTTCCATTCAGTTTGTTCAATTCGACTAAACTTCCCGCTATTTTCAGTTTATCCTTTCGTTGCTCACTGAAATAGTGTTTGTAAAAGTTTTACTCTGAGCATATTGCCAGAGTAATTACTCTGCAGTTTTGGAATGCTGCCAAGAGCGAGCAAGACATTTACTCGGTGTTTTGGGACAGCCAAAGAGAGAAGTTTACTCGTAACATTTTGAAACGCCGTCCAGTTAAGATCAAAACTTTTTTTTTTAACTGCCAGTTTTTGTCGGTTATGTATAACAGGAGTTTTCGGTAACTTAACACAGCTTTGCATTTGTTTATACCTGCAGTGTTTATTTTCCTATAGGTTATTCATGGTAAAGTGTGCACTTTTGAAAGTATTCTCATTTGGAGTAATAGTAAATTATATTTGTTAACTTCAGAGTGCAGTGGAGAACTCACTGTGTTTGTTACTTACACGACAATATTTATTTAAAAAGGTGGTTAAATGTAAAAAAAATAAATGGCTGAAAGGAAAAGTAACTAGGGCCTCAAAAGTGCTAACTTTACCGTGAACAGCCTAACCAAACCCCTATTGCAGGAATCATCCAGAGAACAAATTATGCAGAAACAAAAGTTACTTTGGTCTCTCAATGTTTCATCAATTTTTCGTTTACCTTTTTAAATGACTGTGCTATTTATTGTTACGTCGTTACTTTCGTCAATACAGGTTTTTTTAGCAATAAAAAGATTTATTGAAAAAAAAACGCTTTTGCGTATTTTACATGTGTTTTCTTAAATTAACACTTACCAACGTTTCAAAAATGTATACTTTCATAAAACGAACATATATACTTATTTTAACGCAATAACAGATTTTTCTGAATCAAATGTTATGGCATATAAAACTAAAATACCTCACCATTCAACTAGAAGTATTACAAATGTTGAAGAGATATTTGAAAATAGTACTAAAATGTTGTTAACAACAAATGTCAATGTTTTAGTGCGGGTATATTAATTCTTGTACGAAACTGATCCTTGCAGCAGATTATTAAGGGGTCGTATGATACCCTCTGACATCTGGTTCCGCCTTCTTGATGCGAACACGTTAAGGCTCGGCTTCACCTATTATTGCAGGAATTGTTGAGTTTTCGTGCCAATTTCAGTCTCGGATGTGTTATGGGAAGTGTTTGTTTGCAAAAAATTTCCAATTTACTAGTTGTTTAATAATTTTATATCTAATTATCTCTGTGTTATTTCCTGCTAGCAAAATGGCAGGAACTTATGATAAAATATAAATATTTTCCAGACTTTTTTCATCTAGCAGATAACTCACAATATATTTAAGAACTCGTAGAATATAAATTTTCTGTTCTAGTATATTGTCAGTAACTACTATGAATCAGAAATGATGCGAAAACGGAGAATTCCTGCAAAGGGAGTGAAGTCGAACCTTAAATGGTTTGATAAAACTATCGACTTGCCACACACAAACTAGAACGCGATTGAGGCGACAGGTAGGCGGCGATCCTAGTAACTTGCGTTTAAAAGACGTTGCAGCGAGCGTTCTGGCGCGCTAGGCAGACGTGACGACATTGTTAAGGCCCCCGTCTACCTGCAACTTTTCCCCACGTTTATGCGGAGAAGCGCGGGTGCGATAAGGGTGACACTGCCACGTGCATCAAGTACGCCATCGCCGCTAAGCGCAAGGCTCTGAACTGGCGTGCAGTGTTCTCGTTGTGCTGCGTGTACCTATGGGACTTTCAGCGGTGAATATATTATTTTATTAGTGGGAAGTCTTTAGGAAGGTTCAGTGGAGGCCCCTATAGTAGTTTTGTATGTATGTGATGCGTGCATTTTGAGCTACAGCGCCTTGGAAAGGCCGTTTTTAGCGGGTTTGGAGTACTCTGAATTGATGTTTCTAACGTACGTGATATTTTGAAAGTACTTAACAGCTCTCGTCTGAATTGTGTGTTCTTTTCGTAGATCAGCACGTTGGACGCACGCTTAATAGTTTCGTAGACCAGCACGTGTACTTGAAACACACTGCAACGCAGTTCAAGCGCCAGGTAGACGGGCGCCTTAACTCTGTCGACACACACAATTGAAGGGGAACCACTAGGGCTTCTCGTCATCATTAGTTTGTTGGCCGCCTCTTTGCGAACTGTGCTCGCGTGCCTGTATATCTTGGTTGCGATAATGGTATGGCCAATTATATAATAGACCCGCGCCTCACGTCCTTTGTCTGCCTCAAAGTAGTTGTTAGTGCCTTGACTTGGAAGGCTGCTCATTAGTGTTTCCGTGTGCGCACTTCCTCGAGTTTCTCTGCTTCTCAGGTCGGTCTGCGGATATCGCGAGCATCTGGAGGTAGCGGTGTTGGAAGTCTGCGCGCGGGAAGCCTTCATTTTACAATCGCACTCTCTTCATATCACACAAAGAGTCGAAACATAATGGAAAATGAAATTGATTTCTAAGGCATTGTCATTGCATCTCGTATCCTCTCAGCTGCTGCTTGTATGGGAATAGGGCCATCGTGTAACAAAGTCCTGAAATACAATGCAATTTTTAAGACTTCCCCCCCCCCCCCNAGAAATTAAGCCTGACAAGAGTTTTGTTTTCCACACTAAATGCTAGTATGATCCTACAATGAATTAACGATTATGTTTTCTTGCGATCACTCTAAATTTTTTTGTCACTCTGTAAGCTCAAAAATCGTGTTAATTTCTTTGGTCCAACGTAAGGATAATTGCACAGTGTTAAAATTATTTTCTACTCTGAAGTTGTCCAGATGTGTGTACAGCCGCGAAGCGCACACACAGGATGTTCTCAGTAAAGAGTCCTTTAGGATCACTGTAAAAAAAAGAAACTAGGCGATTTGTAGTAATAAAATTAATACTATTAAAGAAAAGTATAATTAGACAAGTTGTTCGTAAACTCAATGTCAAAACGCCAAACGTGGTTTTTTTTTTTTATCAATAGGAAACTTATTTATATCCACTAATTGTGTTAAAAGTTTCCGTGTAAAACGCTTTAAGAACATGCGTGTAGTACAAGTTGCATAGAAAGTAGGCGCACGACGAGTTATTACATACGCAGACATAATTATAACCCGAGATAAGTATTACCGTGTTTACGTCAAGGCAGCCGAGTAGATCTGGTAGTTCCATTTGGAAGTTTGGCGGAAATTTTTTTTTACCTGGTAATGACTTTCAATTGTAAAATTTAGTTCACGTATATAATATGCTATTATAGTGCTATTAAATATCCGTTAATAAAGTGAGCATATTAAAATTATAAAGATTCGTATGTGTGTACTCAGAGATAAAGAGAGCGTTCCGATGTAAAATATATTAAAAATAGTTAATTTTGTCGCATCAAAATATTACCGGATCAAAATATTTAGTGGTGGTTTTAGGTATTGAACCTCCTCCAAAAACAGATGATTTCCACTTACCACTTTGGAAGCGTAGTGTCGAACATTGCGTTTCACAGTGTATATATTCTCAGTATACAATAGGAAATGGGAAGCACTGTTCTTCTACGCGAAAACATATGATACTCTAGACAATAATTGCATATACGCTTACTAGAAATGCTTCACAAATATTACACCGCTGTTCGCGAAACTTACAATTAACTTTTCTTTTTTTTTAATTATAAAATGAAATGGTTTAAATTCAAGAGTTCAGTGTTCATTATTACATGCCGCTTAACACTGAGGCAATGCGACTTGGTGGATACTTATTCCGATACTTAAAGTGCTCCAAGGCTATGAAACATAGTTTTTTAAAGAGATTTCTAAAGTATTGACGGTGCAGTGTAAAAACTGCCATTTCTTGACAGACAATACTGTCTTCGTGAAGAAATTCTCGTAAGCATTTGCTTCATATCTGCTTGTTAAATATGAACTTTAGGGAAAGAATCGAAATTTCTTCAGGGAGGTAGTTAACGCCCGTATTGACCTGCATTTAATTTATGCACGCAGGCCAACCAGGTCTCGAAAGGTTGGTATTAATCCAGTCGCTTTTTGAATTGCGTACTGAACTACAGCGAATTGCTCAAACTTGTACATTCAGAAATTTTGTAGGCTTGATGTTGCAATTGTAAAACAAGATTGCACAATGATTCTTAGTCTGTAGGGCCACAGAGCTAATGTTTCAAGCCACATTGAAGGTGGCAAGTCACGTTGCCACAAACGCAGTGCTCCACTGCGAAGTGGCAGAGATTAATGCACCTTGCCCCTACACGGCCCCTGCTGGCGAAGCCTCGTACAGCCGTTGTGACCACATATCTGCTGCCGTGCTTGATCTCGTGCAAGCTTCTACAACGCCTGTCTCATCAGGTGGGGCGTGCGGCGTATGGTTCGTAACATATATGAACCTCGCTCGTAGAACCGCTGCTAGCCTGCAAGTTACGTAAGCCTTTTAACAAACTAGCTAACACATTGTAACTATTTCTTTATTGCTGTAGGCCGTTACATCAATGCTTACCGACGTTATCATTCAGTATTGAAAAATAACAGTCGCTACAGTAGTAGAACGCGTTTTTTAACATTGACGAGAATTTTAAATGGTCCACAAAATCTAGTTTTTTTCTTAACATAATTTATAGGCATTCAGCATTTTAGAAAAGAGAAGTATCTGATGGAGTTTGTAACTCGCGTTCAATATTGATGTTTGATGTGCAGACCTTGCAAAAGCTTCTATGGAATCAGGTAGCATGTAATATGGCTTTAAGGCACATGTGGTACCTGGGAGGAGGATACACTCCACACGTCAGCAGAGGCAGTGGTGGCGCTAGGTGCAGCTGAACTATATCGCGCAGTTAGAGCGCATTCGCTGGTATCCACTGTAGTAGGAATGGGAAACCACACTTGAGCAGCTGTCGAGTGCCAAACTCGCGAATTTCTGGAATACAATCTAGTCACCCCACACTCGAACACCCTGTGCCTCGCCCCTCTCTCTCTCTGTCTCTCCTCTCTCTCTCTCTCTCTCCTCTCT
>NQII01001152.1:338714-363357 GCA_002778355.1 Clitarchus hookeri
CCCCCTCAGGCGCACGCAGCAATGTCCTCCCAGGACAACTCCTGTACCCGGAGGAGGGGAAGTCGAGCCACGTTGCTGGCCGCTGTACTGATGTCACGTTTCCAGAAGAACGACTTGAGAGGCATCGTGGTAGTTTTGTGGCAATCACCTCCCTCGGCGCAACTCGAGGTGCGAAGAGTTTCTCGGCCAGGTCACTTCAGCTATAAAAGCCGTGGCGTGCCTCTGGGGGTAGTAACGATTGGCCATAATTGCTAGGCGTTTTATCACCGGGACGACGGTCGACAGCGCAGTGTGCGGACATCGGGAGAGGAGGGGCTGGGACTGACCGGCGGCACTCTAGTCAAATGGGACTTGCATGTGCGATCGGCTTACATTTGGAATGATTTTAATGTATGGCAGTGGGCATTGCAATCGTTAGGAATAATTTGTGTTATAAGAAGGGGCAGGTATTTGTATTTTGTAAATATTAGCCTCGTGTGTGTTACAAATCATTGCAAATAAATACGGAAGATTTATTTAGTTTTAAATGTACGTACAGTAGCTCACATTAATATTCGGCCAACTATGATTATCACAGTTTTAGTGCCTTATGTTACATAAGTAATGAAGATAAACATAAATCATATTGCACAATCATTCTTGTGTGCTTTAAGTGAAATATNCAAATCATATTGCACAATCATTCTTGTGTGCTTTAAGTGAAATATAGCGGTAGCCAATAACGAAAATGAGCAATGCAACTTAAACAATATGATTTTGTCATCCCATGCTGCATAAGTACGCCACTTTAATATTCGGCCATCATTCAAACACAAACCTAAAATCTTTGCAAAATAAACAAACAGTCTTTTAGTACCTGGTAGCATGGCCATTCTGTTTAATTACTTCTCGTAGGCGTTGTGGCATATTAGCAATTATTTTCCTGGTAAATTCAGAGCCAATCTTACTCCATTCTTCCTTGAACCTTTTCTATAATCCTTTTGTGAACCTAGTTGTTGTAGTACACAGTCTTCTTTTGAGTTAATCCCACAGATTTTCTATGGGATTCAGGTCGAGTGATTTAATGACTTTGGGACAGTTATACAAAAGCCAGCTCTTGACAATGTACGACTTTTGTTTTGGTTCATTATCTTGGTAGAGCTTAAACGTGTTCCTAATGCCCAGATTATCAGCCCTCTTGTGTAGGTTTGGTTTCAGGATGTTGAGATAGTCTTCCTTTTTCATTGTTACATCGACACGTACAGCCTCTCCAACACCTGCTGAAGATATACAGAACCCGATCATAACACTACCTCCACTGTGTTTCAGAGTAGGTTGTATGTTCCCAGGTTTTAGCTCCTAATTTAGCTTGCGCTATACTGATACCCTGACATATGAACCAAACACATTCAATTTAGTCTCATCAGCAAAAATAACATCATTCCACCAGATTTCATTTTTGTCAACGTGGTCTTTTGCGAACGTAAGTCTTTTCTTCTATTTGCCTCATTAATGAAAGGCTTCTTTCTAGATACCCTGCCATTATATCCTGCTCTTCTGATAACTCGTCGTATGGTTTCTGGATGGACGTTCTTTCCACATTCATTGAGTACCTCCGTGGTAAGTGTGCAAGCACTAATTTTCGATCTTTCTTTATTTTCCTGATTGCTAGACGTTCTTCTCTTTCGTTTAGCTTCTTTGTCTGTCGTTTTTGAGGTACCGAATCTATTCTGGCTTACTTCTAAAACCTTATGATGCCTCCGACAGTGGACCTCGGCAGATTCAAGTGCTCCGCAATTTCTCGATGAGATTTCTTCTTTGTATGATGAAAACGTACCAGCTGCCGCTGTTCAAACGTTGTATTCTTGCCCCTACGTCCTATTTGCCTGACTGACGCAGCCAACAGAGCTGTCCAAATACAATCTCTCAGTGCAGAGAGCGTGCAGGGAATGACACGAGGTACAACGCAATGTGCATCGTGCCTGTGCCACGCGTCTACCACAACTAACCGAATATTAAAGTGACGTACTTATGCAGCACGCGAGGACAAAATATGGTGTTTTATTAACTTGTGCTCATTTCAGTTATTGGCTACTATTGCTATTCATTTAAAGCACACAAGAATGATTGTGCAATATGTTTGATGTATATCTTCATTTCTAATGTAATATAAGGCCATGAAACTGCGATAATCATCGGTGGCGGAATATTAATGTGAGCTACTGTATATGTAGTTAGAGTATCCATGCCTTTTTTTCTGGATGCGAGTTTAAAACTCAATCAAATATTGAGAAAGAAGAGATCTTCGCGCATTTGATAATTGCCAGATCGTTAGGGCGAGACGTATGGGGCTCTCCATCTCTGACGTCGTGCAGGCATTAGGAGTTTCACGGGTCGCAGTGTAAAGAGTGTACCATGAGTTATGGATAAGGGAAGTGCCACCGCCACCGCTAGTGAAAGCTGCCGTGGCGTACAACGTATCGATGACGGGGGTCGCAGTTGGCCAGCTCGGTAGGTAACAGTGGATACAGGCCACAGTGCCGCAGATCACACGGCTATTCAAGCTGTACCACGACGACCTGTGAACAGTCTGACCATCCAAAACCATCTCTTCGCTATGGGTACGGAAGCTGCCGCCCCACTAGTGTACCCCTGTACACATCACAAGGCTCATGGATATCGTGGGCGCGGTAACAGTCATTGTACACTCGACGCACGGAAAGAGGTCGCCTGGACGAATGTCTAAATACACGTTGGTACACGCAGATGACAGGGTACGCGTGCGTCACCAAGCAAATGAAGTGATGGATCCTCGTGTCAGCAGGGTATATTTCAGACCGGTGTTGGTGACTTTAATTGGGATGAAATTGGTCCCTTAGTACACGTGCCATCTTCCCTCACCAACTAACGATACGTCGACCTGCTGGCAGATCGCGTGCACCCATTTCTGCACCTATAGCACCCTGCAGGAGACCTGCGCCTACAGCAAGACAATACACCGTCCCACTCTCCCGAAATGTAACGGTGATTGGATTAACCATTCCACGGACTTTGGTTGCTTGCTTGTCCCCCCATGTCACCCGACAATCCAACCGAACACATATGGGATGCTGACGAGAGGGATGTGTAAGCTGTGGATCCTGCTCTGACCAATCTCCGTGCATTTTGGAGGCTATGCAGCACTAATGGATCAGTATCACTCAGACCTCTTCTGGTTCCTTGTGGAGTACTTGCCATCAGGGCGAAAAAGGGTGACTTGCTACTCATGTGCCTCATTCATCTGCTCACGGGTGTAGTTCTTGTGTAAAATATCAAATTAATTTTTTCATGTTAATACACATGTTTTTTCTCCTATGTTGCAAGTTTTCATAAATGCAGTGTTTGAAACATTATTTTGGTGCACTGCTCCCGACTGTAAAACATGCAGAACTCTTTAAATAATACACTACTAAAATTGTCAGAAAAGTAAAATTAATTAGTATAAAAATATTGCAGTAGATTTTTAAAAATGTTAAATAAAATCAATTAGTATATTTTTAATAAAACAAATTAAGCATATTTCTATTTTGGTTAGTTTCCAAAGCACACTTTTGCAAGAAAACTTCTGTCAAATAGTGCAGTCGTGATATATTTACTACAGTTGTAAGAAAGAAAATATTGGTACTGATAACAAATATTTGTGATGGTTATTAATGTCATGAAAATTCAATTCACTTGTAAAAATAACTTTCGTGGCTGGAATAAGTCTGCAGAAAATCAATTATTTAAGATTGTCAGTGCACCAGCATGCTAATTTGTCTTCCTTGCAGATTCAATCTCTTTGTTTATACCCTTTACAGCTAGTTACCGTGTCCACCAGTAGGTCGCATGCGCGTTTGCTTCCTGTGTGCTCTACCGCGAGGTCTGCCAGTACAATGCGTGTGCATGCGCTTTCCTTTTAAGTTGGTATGCCGTGACAAAAATTAGTCAACTATGTCTGTTAAGAGAGCTGGCTGGATGGTAATTTTTATGTAAATAAGTACAGCTCATTATGGAAGTAGTAGTTTTATGTGCTACCATTAGTGAACAAAAATATTTATAAATAATGTCAGACTTTTCATGACACAACCAGAGTAATTACGGTGATAGGTATTTTTAAAATGTGCTTTCGACAGCATAAAGAATGAACATACACTTAAATTTTGATGAGATATACCCATACCGTTTTTTGAACACCTATGTGTCTACTGTAGCAAAATATTTAACGTTGTTTTACACAATATGTGCTTTCTTCTTTTACATGCAACATAATTTAGTTATTTTCGTACACTATAGTTTATATTGTGCGTTATTTTTAATGAGTTGTTCATGTAGTACAGTTGGGTGCAGTGCTCTATTGGAAGCCACAGTTCTCCTGCCTTAAGGGGGAAAGTGTATCTACGTGTGCTAGGCGAGTGACTCTAGTATAGTAGCTTCCCTTTGTGCATGCCAGCACTACAATAACTGTGTTTCTCTGGTATCGAAAACGCCTTCAGTTTCTCGTCCAGTAAGGTGTGCTGCGCATTCGTGATAGTTTCTCAACAATAGCAGTTATGACCAAGGTTTAATCAAGGTACCTAAACAAATTTACGAAATGTGAAAGGGACTAAAAATAAGCTTAACATAAATGTTATTATAAAACGATTTGGTCGGCGAAATTTCAGAATGCTTGCCACCGTTCGACAGCAGAACAGTGCAACTCTAAGATGACATAGTAGTATTGGCTATCACTTGGAGGGAATGTTGCTGTACTACAGTATTATGATGTGGCAAGATGGTGGCGACCACGTGGAGGTAGTGTCGCGTTACTACAGTATTATGATGTGGCAAGGTGGTGGCGACCACGTGGAGGCAGTGTCTTGATACTACAGTATTATGGTGTGCTCGATACTACAGTATTATGATGTGCTCGATGCTACAGTATTATGATGTGCTCGATGCTACAGTATTATGATGTGGCAAGGTAGTGGCGACCACTTGAAGGGCGTGTCGTGGACGGACTATATGGAGAGATATGAAGCAGCAGATGGGCTGAGAGTTGGCAATGTGCCTGTCTCAAGTGGGGCGTGATGTATGCTTCGGGTCTTCATCGCTGTGATGAAGCGGCTAATATTCCAGATATCATCTCTCCCTGACAAACGCGTTTATTGAGAGTTCTGCCAGTTGGCACCGTTGCAATCCCTTTGTCCACTGTTATAGCTTTCCTAATTATGATGCTTGCTTGTGACGATTCATTTTATGACATTTTTATACGTCAGATCCCCGTAGTTTTGATAAATTTGATTATTGTGTATTGAAGTTATGCATTGGCAATTGGAGATGAATAAGTAATTTTTTCATTGTTTTGTGGTAAAAATAATCTAAATATTATTGTCTCGTTTTTTAATAATAAAATAATTCAGTGGTAATACAAAATGTAATAAAAGCATAACCACCAAAGTACTGGCATTAAAGGCTAGCTATTATTCATTACCAGAATACAGTGGAGGTGTTGGGTTCCATAATTGCGGGAGGGGGTGGAGGTGTTAGGAGGGCAAGAATTTTTCTTCTGCATATTAAATCCTCACTCGTGACGCTGGAAATCGAACAATCATTCGAAAACACTGTTGCGTTCTCAACTGTACAGACATTAATAACCAAGTATTCGAAAATTAGCGCGAATTTAATAGGAAAATTAATTTGTTTCTGCGGAAATTAGGAATATCGCGAAATTACTGCGAACGCCACATTAAAATAAAAAAAAGCTGCTTATATATTTATAGTGTTAGTAATAGTGTCTTAGAAAAGTTAGATTTTCATAATATATGTGGTATGTAAATTGTTGGTTTCTACTGTAATTTCACACTCATAGGTTGACAATGTATTTGTAACATGTTTACATGTTATATATTTAAATAACTGCTCGGCCCAATACATGGGAATAACGCCTTTCTACTTTGTTGCACTTTAACTGGAGATGTGCAAGATAAGTTTATATGGCAATTGAAAAATTGCTTGGTTTTCAAATTGGGGGGGGGNCCCCCCCCCCCTCGAGTCATCACTGCCGGAATATATTTTAAGTTTGTCTTGCAAATCACAGATGGTGCTAAAAGTGTCACTTAATTTTTTCCTTATTGCACTACAAAATTTGTTCACAGTTTGTCGTACTTCTAGGTTTTTCTTTTTGTCACTTAATTTAATAATTTTAGTAGGGTAACTCCTAAAGCTGAACCTGCTGCATTGATATATTCCGCGACAATTTCAGGTGCGATGAATGGTTCTTCATTAACACAGTTTCTAAATTCTAATTGTCATTACTTGAAGATGAGAACCTTTTATGGCAAGAGTAACCAACACATTCACTACTCTAGAGTTATTTCCCTCAACTGTTTTTTAATAATTTTTTTATGGTACGAAAATGAATCGCAAGACGAGTTTCCAAACAAATGGTTGTTTTTCTCCAGATAAAAATTTTCATGATAAGTACACACTAGCTATATAATCTATTTTAACTCTTTTTCTGAGAAGGGAAGTTTGCGATTAATTTAAGTGTGGTGGTGAATTGATGTAAGACTTACCATATGAATCATTTTCACAATATTCATTTGGGAAAGTACCCACATAACACTTCCTATTTCTAGTCATTTTAAAACTGTTTTCAACTATGTAGTCACTTTAAACGCATACGCAAAGCTGTAAAGAAGCGTAGCTAACATCTAAGAAAGTGACTTAATTGCAGAACATATTATGTCAATACGTTTCACAAGGGGAAAAAACAGATGCAGTAGCTTTCAAATACAAAACCACGACACACAACACATCTTTACTCCTTGAGAGCAGACGCACTAGTTGAACATGTCAAGACTTGCTAGACGGATGGTTACACCAGGTTTGCTTGTTAAAACCTGTTCATCCATGCCTCCGTACATAGTGGGGGTTGATTTAACTTCCCATGTGTCACACAAGCTTCATAGGATGTTTGTACTTCAATGAAAGTGAAGTAAACAATGACAATGCTTATATAATTGCTTATTTGCCTTAGTGTTCAAATGTAGCTGCTTCTTACACTTGTTTCGGAACATGTAACTTCTAAACCAGTTTGATCCACAAAATGAAACTCGCAGATTTTGGCGAGTACCAGTAGATGTATCCATCGGTGAAAACAGAATTTTTACATGGTCCCCCTTTTGAGAGATTTAACCTTGAAATCAACAAAAATTTAAATTAATGTAACTTTATTACCAAAGAAAGCAGGAAGGGGGTTTAACCCAGACATTAACTCATCCTAACTGGAAAGTGTTCCACCCATAGTTATTACACAAAACTTTTTGTATTGTGGTTCGAACCCCAACACAACTTAAGTCATTAAAAAGGTTATTTCATTTACAGTTCAAAAATTGTTTATAATTATTACTATACGTTTTTTTGCAATCCTAAAAGTTTTATTTACGTTAACGAAAACGAGAACCTTCTATCTTTCATACGAAGCCAACAATGTCCTTTTATCAAAACCTCTAAAAGGCCCGGTTTCAGCCTGCAGTTGGGAAGAAAAAGAAGCCTCTATTTAAAATGGTGGCAGATAAAAAAAAATATAAATAGTTTTGAGCCACTTTTTGATAAGGTTATGTGTGGTAAAAAAATTTAACATATTAAAAATAGCCGAGCGACCATTTATTAAAAATGAGTTGATTTCACACGGAATGATCCTGTAGATACTAGGACTGAAGGTCAGTCTGCATATAAACAAGTCACTTTAGCAAGAATTAAGTATTCAGCAACTTCAGACGATCTGCCAGCTTTTTGGTTCAAATATGAAGTGAGCGCAACACACAAAGGCAGTTTTCTCCTGAGAAACATAGTTTTTGTGTCGCCCAGTAGCCACGGGCCAGTAAGTGTGACACGTGCTGCAAATAACATTGCGAAAATACAGCAGCTAACAAAACGTTAAAACAACATAGCAGTCACAAACTTCATAGTTAACAATTCATTAAAGTAATAGAACTAAGTAGTATTTACACAAATTAATAGTAAGCACGGACAAGTATGTTATAGGTAATTCATGATCTGATGCATTTGCAAGGTTGACAAACATCTGGTCGCTAATCTGTTTCCTATGAACTTTGGGCAAGATGATTGTGCACCTTGCCTGGTAGTGTACAGTGTGTAGTGGATTATTACAGTTACTCGAAAGCAATTCATTCAGCAGTTTCCTGTGTATTAAAACAATGTATAATGTAACTGTACATAATAAGACTATATAAAATGTAATGCAATATTAAACGCGAGGAATCAAATGAGGCTCTTAATCTGACTGAGGAAGTGGGAATGTTACCATTGAACTGCACCGGAATTCACCTGGGGAAGATCAGTTCGGGAGAGAAGCCATCTTTAAGCGAAGTCATGCGTTATCGAACAAACGGCTAAGATTTATTCTATTCCATTTGGAAAGCTCACTACACATAGTTTGCAAATAAATTATTTAGCGGTTGGGTAGCACTGTTGTTGCTAAGGATATTTGGAATGTTTTTTATATTTGCATATTGGAATTGCACTACAGCTAAGTTAACAATAAACGCGTTCTTTGCACTAAGTGGAAATTGAACCAAATGAGACTAAATGAATTTCAATCTTCTGTCGTAAGATGTTTTTTGCTCTACTGTAATTTAATTTGAAGACAGAATGGGAGAATTCCTTTGGTGCCGGCGATCTTTATTTCGTAAATTTTAATAGCTAAGATAAACGTGTTTACGAGTCAGGTTCCCAGCGGTTGTCGCTAGAGGATTTTCACACGTGGGAATCGTGCCGGACGATGCCGCTGGTTGGCGGGTTTCCCCCACCCTTGCATTCCAGCGCTACTCCACATTAACCTCGCTGTTAAAAGCCGTCCAAACCTCTGCCCTCAGTTGACCACTCTCCCACTCTCCCACTCTGAGGGGAGGTGGCAGATCGCCGGAGACTTGACACATAGCCGTGCTTCTGGACTGATTTATAGTATTAAACTACATTATTTGTTAGGAGGATTATTTTTATATTATGGGCTGTACACCGTTAATTGAGCACTTTTTACAGCCATGCTTGAGATCTACTTGTATGCACATTATGTATAATTCCACCATGTGTAAAATTTACATTGCCATGGGAACCTGATCGAGGCTTCGAGGCTTCGGTAAAGTGAAACTTTGGAGTTATTGGAAAAGTATATATTTTACGTATTTGTTAAATTTTACACTTATATGCATTAAAAAACGCATAAGAAATACTTAAATTTTTCACAAATGTTTACATAACGCTCTCATTTCAAAATTAAGATATGGAACTACTTTCCCCTCCGTTATCAACTGTTCTGGGCGCATGCCAGGTAGGGACAGCGACATTTCCCAAAGGTTTATTTCAAATATTAACAGTAAACATCCTTTAATGCAAATATATACTCTGTGGTAGTTTATATTCAAGGGGATTGTAACTTGGTGAATTGCATGCAGTAGGTTGTGAAGGAAGAAACTGTAAATGATTTTCTTGGGTGCGTATATAAATAAAGAAGTTTAACTTTCGTTATTATTTCATGAAGACTTCCATCCGCCAAGAATGTTAAAACACACAGAGGTATGCAACGGTATTTTTTTCGTGGCCAGTCAAAGGCCAGGCACTAGGGTGAGAAAAAAGTAGTTCCTTTAACTGATCATTTTGAGTTATCTGTCTTATTACTTTCCCTCCTTTGGCTATGTCGGGCCATGTATCGGTTGCTTTTGTTTTTTATTACTTCGCATAGTCACCCTTTGATTGTTGTTGTATGTGATTGCAAACTGTATTTAATTTTACTGCCAAGCTGCTCGGAGGGTGAGTGTGGCGTGGTTGA
Organism: Clitarchus hookeri; assembly: GCA_002778355.1. Lineage (NCBI taxonomy): Eukaryota > Metazoa > Arthropoda > Insecta > Phasmatodea > Phasmatidae > Clitarchus > Clitarchus hookeri. Next base: position 348,547 of record NQII01001152.1, read on the forward strand.
TCCCGCCATTCACCCTGATTTTCGAATGTGGGAATCGTGCCGGGCGATGCCACCGGCGGGTTTTCTCGGGATTTACCGTTTCCCCCGCCCTTGCATTCCGGCGTTGCTCCATACTCGCCTCACTTCATTCTCTTAGTCTCTCAAGACCTTGCTGTCAAGAGCCATACAATCTCTCCACTCCTTGCATATTCCATTATTTTTGCCTTTTCTTTTTTTAGATATCACGTAAGTCGCTTCCATATGCTTCTATATTAAGTCCTCTACAGTATTCAATTCTTTAGTCCTCAATCTTAGGACAATCCGTTAGTACACGTAACGGGTCTTCAGTGTTTCATATCGTACAGAGAGGGGACTCTACCACACTAAATCCGTATATATTTGCTTTAAAATTTCCATGTCCTGTTGACATCTGTGACATATGATAATCGGTCGTGGTCCAGTGATGGCAGCCCTATATGTCGGGGAATATTCTGTACGTTGTTCTCCCCTTCTCAGAGGCATCCCATCTCTCCTGCCAGAGGTCAAGAGTCTCTTCTGACTTCATTATTTCTCGCCGCAGATGCAGATCTTCCGTCAGTTTCATTCATTACACTTCCTCGTTCCATCACTATCACTTGCAATGCTTCAGTAGATGTCCTGTATGCTTTCGTAATCGCAAGCAATGCAGCTCTCTACGTATTCAGTACAAGTCTATGTATGCACTAATCTTGCTTTTTCCTTCCACATTGCATATCCGTAGGCATAATCTATTTGCGGTACCTAACTCTGAATCAAACCACTACCATTGACGTGTTTGGTTGTTTCATAAATATGTTGTGTATCACACGCGTATTACACCTCCGTTAACATAAAAGTAATTTATATTTCGTGAAATTGAATTTATACTTACATTTGATGTATTTCATTTATAATAAATATGTATAAAACGGTGAGAAATTAGGTGTGCTGGTAGTTACTAGTAACAACTAGTTCTCGTGCAAGATGTTATTAAACTGAGTGCGGTGCGTTGTCCCTTTGGTGTCATGTTCTAGACTAAGCTTTAACATGATGCTGAAAGTATAACGTTAGCAGGGCTTCGTAAAACTTGGAAGTAACCATGAGTGGACAATGTAATTCACAGAAAGATTCTCTTGTACACTGTTATAATGGTGTCAAATCAAAGTCCCTACGGTGATGTACACACCGCTCGCATATTTGCGAAAATGCTTACAGCCCGATCCATCATGTACGTAATGTGTTCCTGGAAGCGTAGCTTGCTGTCCAATATCACAAAGTTATTGACGTGTTCTTTATTTTGACTGGCCTTCCTTTAAACCTGATGATTGGCAATCTTTGGAGTCTTCCTTTCAGTAACATAGCATTGGTTTTCTCGACAGATGATTGCATCTTGACTAAGTTCCCCCGTCGTGTGTAACGTTGTAACTACACTAGTGCTGGCGGGGAGGGGGGGATTGGCATAGCGGCTACGGCATTCGCCTGACGGCGCTGGTGGGTGGGTTTTCTCGGGAGTGTCTCACTCCAGCGCCGCTCCACGTGTCGAAGGCTCGCCGCAACTCGTGCGCTCGGCTGTGGTTGGTGGAGGAGCGTGAGCCAGACGCTCGCCCGCCGCGGGCAGACCAGCTCGGGTGCTTCTGCGTCGTCGCTTCTAAAATAGACCGTTCGCCAGCGGTGTGTTTACAGCGGGCCGCCGTTGGCCGCGCAGGAAGTGCATTCCTCCCTCTGCACGGTCCTGTCGCCCGTGCGAAGCGAGACAGTCCGCCATCACACCGCACGCCCCCATGTCGCGGCTTCAACACCTACATGCTACACTCCGCAATCCCACCGCAAACGACGCTACCAGCTGGCTTCACATTCTTCGCGCACTTCCCGCATCTTCGTTTCAACTTCACCAGCACTGCAGGTTTTCTTTACTTTCGTTTCGGTATTTAGCTCTGCTCAGACTTGACGTGCAAGAGCGACGCACACACGTAATAGCCCAGGAAATATTTTTTATCCGTCGCAGCTAATTCCGGTAATGCAGGATTTTTCTCGGATGATGGATCAATACGAAGAATGTGTTTCCTAAAATGTCCCAGTTTCTCGTGCTTCCTCATCTCTACACAATGTGTACAAATGTGTCTTTCACTCAATTACTTGTAAATCCGTTATTGATGCTCGGATTGAGATATTCTTTAGCGTGTTTTATACTTAATATAATTAGCCCCATTAACTATGGTCCCTAAAACACACTTATATTAATAATTTGAGTTATAAAATTAAAATCCTATACGTTTTTGAAGTTTTAAAATATACTTCTCTTTCTGCAGTCTTTTGTAATACGGGAAAACTGTTAAAAATGAAAGTAGTAGCAGGAATTTGAAGCTTCAAAACGACGTGTGTCTCAAGTTGGGGAGTGTGTTGGTTATGGCTGGGGAGACAAAAGTCCATCTATAGGCGTGAGGAAGGGGGGTGCAGGGTGTGCCGCTGCACCCGCTATTGCATCATGTCATTAGGAAACTAACTAGAAGTTACCAATATAGCTAATGAGCCTACTTTCCTCCACATGGATGCCAATAATTTTGATGAAGCTATTAAAATGTTAAATGGTAGGTGTATCTTGATGTCTCGTTCGTAGCTACATGATTTAGACACACAACCAGAAACAAATGCAGTACTAGTGAGACAATTGCTAATAAACGCGTGCCTTACCTTGGTCTCGAACATAGAACACCTCGTACCGTAAGCTGGCGTGAAACCAACTATGTCACGGAGGTAAGATAGTCAACTTCCTCAAACATTTACAGGGACATCATTTTAAAAACAGACGTGCGAGTCACTTAAGTAAGTTTTAATGGCCTACAGAAACACTACTTATGTGCACAATTTGAGGGAAATGGCTTGACCGGTTCCCAAGATATGACCTAAAAGCTTTAGTTTCTCAAAACAGTCTCTGTATATGCATATCTGATGATTATAATACATATTGACATGTAAAATTATTTAATATATGATAAACTTATCTATATTATTTATATTGCAGCCATATTGTAAATAAAGCCACACACACTTTAAACATGCCTGCTGTTTTACTACTAATGTGAACAGTTTGGTGGGAATCTGTTGATTGGTCCCGGACATACGACAAAAAAGCTCAGTTTTCTCATGTGGTGGTATTATCATCACTGGAGAATAAAACTGATATTTATTGGCACATTCTATATTTGTTATAAATACTGTTGCATATTAAGTCGGTTGAAATACTTTGGGACATGTGGCATACGGACATAGAATATTTACATTGCTGTAATTTTGAAAATACGCGACTACTTCCGTAAGTAATCTAGATTTAGATGGACTACATCAGTAAAACTTGTCGCCTCTGATGGGTATTATTTAATAGTTTCCCGAGTTAGGACACGAAAACTTTATTTTTTATGTAGTGCTATCTTTCGAAATGGTTAAAAAATCAGTTGATGTATTCGCTCATTTGATGCTTGGATAGATACTGCCAGCATACAAAGTTAAGTTGAAATTTGTAACATGGTATTGTAGATATAGCATAGTATTCCAAATTGTTTATACGGCCGCCATTTTGAAAAAATAGTATGACCCACTAAAACATTTAAGTTTACATGACCTACCATAGTATTAATTCAGTTTCATGTTTGGTAGGAATAGGTTGATTGTTCGCGATAAAACATTACATTTTTTTTCATGTGGGGCTATCTTACAAAATTGCATACAAAAGAGGTTTTGTATTTACTTATTTTATGCTTGTAAAAGAAAATTGTCCACTTTTGACCAAACTTGCTATACGGCAAACAGTATGGTAGATATTGCAAATAAACCTAAAAATGTATAAAGCCTCCATTAAAAAAATATGTGCTGTATAAATTTAAATAACGTATATGAACATTGCTTAAAATAGTATTACTTATACCGTATGCCAAATTTGGCAGTAATCTGTAGTTACCAAGTTATAAGATAAATTTATTTTTCATGTTCCATTATCTTCCAAAATGGCCGGTTAATACCATTGTCACATAAGTAAGTACATCATGCACTGACAATGTACAAAATTTGGTTTAAATCGGTCAAACGGTTCGCGAGATATAATACAGGATGAGTATAAAAGAATACCCAACCTCAAATGTCTATAATATCAAAACCAAACCACCTACAACCTTGATTGACCAACCAAATGAACTACGGAACTGTGAACTTTTTTTTACCATATCTTCACAAATGTTCAATGTGACAACCGCGAGCGGCCCGAACGACATTTACGCGACAATCAAACTCGTTCCACACTCTTGTCAGCATGTCCGGTGATACGGTTTGGATGACGTCCGAAATTATCGTTTTCAGGTCGTCAATGTTAGCCAGCAATGGTGGACGAAACACTTGATCCTTAATGTACCCCCATAGAAAAAAATCGTACGGGGTAAGATCCTGGCTTCTTGGGGGGCATTGATGAAGAGCCTGGTCACCAGCTGCTCCTCGACCAATCCAGCGTTGCGGCAACGTCTCGTTCAGGTATCCGCGAACAGCAATAAGGCAATGAGGTGACGCACCATCCTGCTGGAAAATGAAGTCCTCCGACGCCTCTACTAACTACGGAAACAACCGTTCTGTAAGCATTTCCAAATAAGGGTTTCCAGTAACAGTGGGCTCGTGAAAAAAGGAAGGGCCAAGAAGTGTCTTTGGGGGAAGCGCGCTCGCGTTCGGTGGTTTCACGTGGAGGCTCCTGGCCGCATATCCGCACGTTCTGCCGGTTCACCTTACCATTTGTATGGAACGTCGCTTCATCGCTTCAACAGCTTAGACACGAAGGCATCGTATACCTCGTTCTGGGCGCATAAAGGAAACATCAGACCGTCCCCTTCATATTGACGTGTCAAATGCGAGCTCTCTTCCCCCCTCAACACTTCAAACCGTAACACCGGACATGCTGACAAGAGTGTGGAACGAGTTTGTCGTTCGGGCTGCTCATGGTGGTCATATTGAACATTTATGAATGTATGGTAAACAAACTTCACAGTTCCACGGTTCATTTGATTTGTCTACAAAGGTTGTTGGTTGTTTGGTTTTGATATTGTAGACATTCTAAGCTGGAGTTTTTTTTATACTCTACCTGTATATAAACTTAATTTTTTCAATTTGCACTATCTTCCAAAATAGCGTATAAATACCATTATCGTGTTGAGTGCAATGCTTTTATAACGCACTGACAATTTTCCAAGTTTTGTTCAAGTCGGATGATTGGTTCCCGAGATATAACTTCATGGTTTAAATTTCCAAATTGCTGCCATTTTGAAAATGAGTACTCTGTGAGATTGACAACTATAAAAGTCTGATGTACTTATTAAATACTATATGTGGACCTTGTTTGGCTAAATTCCGTTTTCGCGTTTAAAAGTTATTAAAGGGGTACATACGGTATATTCCAGACAGATAACCAGGTGATTGCATAAGCCTATCATTACTTCGGAAGATAAGCTTGAAAAGAATATTGACAGTTTCGTATTTTCACTAGACAGTATGTTGGTTTATTTCAATAACCACTGAATTAAAATAATGTTAGTACAGCATAGATTATTTGTGATGAATACGTTTAAATATACTCTTCTTTGTACAAATCCCATAAATGCGGATATGTATTTTCCAAACTTTTCCAAACTCTGCGCACGCCTATGCCATCTAATTCTTTATGTTCACAATTCTCGCCCCTACAATCTCTACTGTCTCAGCAATTAAAGAACACATTTTTAGTCACTATTTAAGTTATGTTTTTTAACAAGTCAGCAAAGTATCCTTTTAGCAGCAATTATTTATGTACATATACATGAGCTATATTTTAAATTTATTGTCTCTTATATAAAGTTTATAACATGTGCATTTAAATAGACTAAGTTCGTATAATGCCAGTTTTGGTTGGGGAATTACACGCTACCCTGTTATGGGCCTTCCCTTATCCACCACTTATGGACATGTTATGTGTCGGACTAGATAAAACTGGTAGCTGCCACATCAACAATTTACTTTAAAAGAATTTTTTTTAGATGACCGCATCAATGACTACCACATCATCTCACATAATATAAAATATAAACGTAACTTTTGAACCAAACTTCTTTTAGTTATTAAATGTTAGTCTTGATTACTATCATTCATTGGCGTCCCATAATTTGTACAGACACTAATTATAGGAAGGAATGACAATTTCGCTGGCCTAATATGGAGAATTAAGGCGTGATATATAAATAATTCCAGTTGGCTTACGTAGCAGAACAGCTCAGACCATATTTTCTGCATCTAAAGTAGTTACCGCATGGAACTTGAAAACTGCAGGAAACAACAAATGTGGTACTGTGGCAAAGGCAGTAGGTTTGGTTGGGAAATGTCTACAGCCATGCTGTGTTCGTGGTTTTAAATTAAAAGTTCACGAAGTAAATATGGAACTGCAGATGTCATTGTGCTCTAGTAGTTAGTTGTGTAAGAAACTTGATGATTTTAGTGTTTTTTTATGCTCCAAAAATATTTTATAGTTTCATGCTTCCAGTAGATTGATTTCCAAACTACACATTATTTGAATAATGTGTTAGGTAATATTAATGTTAAGATTAACTTTAGTTAAAAATGCATATATTTAAGCATCGTAGACGGTTGCATTAACCTACATTAATAGTATCCACGAAATGTTTGGTATAAAAGTTGTTATAGGCTGTTATAGGCGGTTCATGGCAATGTGATCACTTTCGAAAGCCTTCTCATTTGGAATAATAGTTAATTGTGCCATTGTAGAATTTCCTAAAATTATGCGGCCCAATATTTTCCTGATTATACCTTATTTCATATAGTTTGATATTTTTCTTCTAATTGTATCGCTATATTTGTGAAGTTTAGGCCAATGATAGTCAAATTTTAGGACAGTTGTTAATATTTTAGAATGTTATTTGTCATGTACTGGGATTTAGTAAAGTTTGACTTCACTGCCAAGCCTGGCAAGAAGCTGGTCACTTGCTGCAGACAGTTAAGCTTGCAACAGTATGGTAGCTGCTATGCTCGCATTACTGAAGGCGTGGGACGCCTTGCGCTGTACCGTGTCCGCACTACTTGCCGGAGGTGCAACACACGTCATTCTGACTGTAGAACAGTTGGGTGTAGTTGTTGACAGTTTTCGATACCCCCAGTGCTCTAGGAACGGCGTCTGAACTAAATGTTGTCACCTCAGTGCCCACGCGCACAACGCAAGTTTGTATCCTTCCACCGCCGCCAACCTTTTTTTGCCTTACTCCCTTCACAGACGCGGTCGCGTAATGCGTTTTCCGTGAACTCCTGTTTTCGGGAAGGTTCCTGCAGGCGGTTGATTCCCCCTGCAGCAGTTTTAGTTTTAGAAGCCTCACGTAGAATAGTGCAGAGTTAGTAGTAATACTGTGGGATATTTGTTGTGATTTATCTTCAATCATTCCCTCAGAGATGGAAGAGTACAGCGTCAATCTTTCTCCAGTAGTACGTGCCATGTTATATTTACTCTGGAACAGATAATTAATTTTCCGCGAACTTCCTTGTTCATGTGTACCAGAGGGATCATGTTTTGGACGGGGTTTTATTCAAAGTTTCTCTCGAAGTATTATTTTAACTATTCATCTCCTTAGCATTCCGGTACTACTTTCGTACCAGTCCGCCAAATTCGGACTATTCTCCAGCTCCTTGTGTTCGCTTGGAGAAATGTCCGCTAAGTGCAAAATTTTTTGTTAATCTTATCTGGACCACGTTACCGCATCACCATTGCTTATACTAATTTCTTATAACGTTTGTGACGTAAAATAGGATTGAAATATTTAAGTCCTTTATGAATTTTTAAATGCGAATCATTAAGCCAAGTAAAACAAAATATATATTTGTATTGAAAATTAAAGTTTGGTGGATTGTACATGTGCACTCCAGTGTTTTCAAGATTTCCAGTGCTATAAGCATTTTACCATTGTGATTTAATTAATTTATGAATAGCGCAATTATTAATTGAATATCTAATCCGCGAGTCAATTGTTATTTGTCTACACATCCAATTTCTTTACAGTTTTCATTTATTAAATTTATGTCTACCTCTGGACATTAAATAAAAAAGTAATAAATCAATTATTACAAGAATTGGTTTCTAGGTGATATATAAGTGGTGTCCCATTTGCGTAGTCAAACTTCCAAAAAATAAATAGATTATTTGTTATACCGAACGGCTTAATAGTGTCCGGCATTATGGTAGCAGAATAATATTATTTTTTTTACGTAAGTGTTCACAGCATAATGTTTTGTTCTAGTAATTACTGATTTTTTTAATGAATTTCATGGAAACTGTATTTGTTTAATTACCAGACACTTAATTTCGGCCACTTATCATAGTAGACATTTTATTAACCGTGCCACACGACAGTACACAATAAATATATTTTATTTTAACCTTGGACGTAACCACATAGTGCGGTGGAATTTACACGCTGTGTTTATTACTTACATTGCAATATTTATTTAAAAAAGGCGATTTAAGCATACAAAATGGCTGAAAGGAAAAAAAATAACTAGGGCCTCAAAAGTGCTCACTTTACCGTTGACATCTGGGAAACATTGGCTATTTCCGCGAGAAGAAATTTCGGCGTGGGTTGAACTTTTCGGCTTGGCTCCAGGCCAGATTTTGACGTCAACAGTGGCCTGGTCAGGTCACGAGCAAGCAAGCTTCTTCTCCTACGTGCAGAGTTCAGATGTACCCACCTTCGTTCTCGCTGCTATTATGCATATTACGTGCTAATACAAATGAAGGGTCTACCTCGCAGATTTACTTTATTACTATATTTATTCAGGATTCTGTATAGAACTGTTCTCTTTGTCATTTTTCCTAACTCTGACCTTGCGCCCTAAGGTCTGCGTGGGAAACGGGGACGAAACCTTACTAGCTGTTCCAGTTTGTTTGCTGTGTGTGTTCCGGCCCGATCAGCGTACTTGTCAACGAGGCGTAAGACTAAGATTCTCACAAACCACAAGTTAGTTCACCCCGTTATAGAGATCCGAATGTGCCACGAAGACGTAGGCAGAGATGCCAGCTTAAAATAACATTGTTTATTCGTAAACAAATTTTTTTTTGTCAAGATTAAGTAGCCAAAAATATTTCACACTGAATTGAAAATTAGGTAATAAAACTTTCTAATCAGTATGTACATTTTTACGTGGTTTTGCCAACCAAGGCTGCAGCTACGGGGTTTAGGTGGAGAATAAACGTTAAGGAAATTCTTTCTCGGTGCATCAGTTTTAAGGGTAACTACTTCAACAAATAAAATATTCAACGCAACTTTCTCAGAATACTGCCATGTTCAGAAAATTTTAAAAATAATCATAATTTTTTTTTGTAAAATGTGAATTTAATGNGGGGGGGGGGGGGGCATTAAAAATAAAACTTCTCAAGTTTAATTAATGTGCCAGTAATTCGTAAGAAATGTCACATGGGATAATTTTTGTTTGAAACGGTTACTTTTCAAATGGATGCATTGAGAAGGAATTTAAACTCTGTGGTTGTAGGCTTGGTAGGCGGAATACAAAAAAAATTTTAAATATGCGTGTTCAATCCAAGGAAATTTTTTTTCGCATTTTGGCGTGTGCATATATGAAAGTTTCCTTGGTGGTTTGAAAAGTGGGTAGCGCAAACCTTTCGAAACAGCGTCGAGACATGTCTACGTAGGTGTCTGGTGTAATTCTCACTATCCTGCCGTCAGTTGAAGCATGTCCGGACTAGTATCATGCTATCGGCAGTTGAAGCATGTCCGGACTAGTATCATGCTATCGGCAGTTGAAGCATGTCCGGACTAGTATCATGCTATCGGCAGTTGAAGCATGTCCGGACTAGTATCATGCTATCGGCAGTTGAAGCATGTCCGGACTAGTATCATGCTATCGGCAGTTGAAGCATGTCCGGACTAGTATCATGCTATCGGCAGTTGAAGCATGTCCGGACTAGTATCATGCTATCGGCAGTTGAAGCATGTCCGGACTAGTATCATGCTATCGGCAGTTGAAGCATGTCCGGACTAGTATCATGCTATCGGCAGTTGAAGCATGTCCGGACTAGTATCATGCTATCGGCAGTTGAAGTTTTGGTTTATTGAACATACAGGATGTGTCGATTGTGTGAAGTAAGCGCGGCGCGGAAAGTACACCTCAAAACAAGAAGTCCATGTGATAATATGTCCTAGGTCCGAACGTTCCCGAGGTTGTCCCATGCACATCGACATTCGAGGCACAAAGGCGACACCGACCCGCATACTTACAGTGGCTCACATTAATACTCTTCCACCTATTTTTTATCTCAGTTTCATGGCCTTATGTTACTTTAGAAATAAAGTTAAACATAAAACATATTGCACTATCATTCTAATGTGCTTTAAATGAAACGCAAGAGAAGCCAATAAATGAAATGAACAATGCAACTTAACAAACAATATGATTTTGTCAGCAAATGCTGCATAAGTACGCCACTTTAATATTAAGTAATCATTTAAACACACACATAATCTTCTTCGCAAAGTAAACATTCTTCAAGTTTTTGGTAGCATGGCTATTCTGTTTAATTACTTCTCGCAGGCGTTGCAAATATTTTGCTGGTACATAAGGAGCCAATCTTACTCCATTCTTCCTTGAAACTTTTCTCTTATTCTTTTGTGGACCTAGTTTTTGTAGTACGCAGTCTTCTTTTGAGTTCATCCCACAGATTTTCTATGCGATTCAGGTCGAGTGATTTAATGACTTTGGGACAGTTATACAAAAGCCAGCTCTAGACAATGTAAGGCTTGTGTTTTGGGTCATTATCTTCGTAGAACTTATGCGTATTTCTAATGCCTAGATTATCAGCCCTCTTGTGTAGGTTTGCTTTCAGGATGTTGAGATAGTCTTCCTTTTTCATTGTTACATCGACACGTATAGCCTCTCCAACACCTGCTGAAGATATACAGCTCCAGATCATAACATTACCTCCACTGTGTTTCAGAGTAGGTTGTATGTTCCCAGGTTTTAGCTCCTAATTTAGCTTGCGCTATACTGATACCCTGACATATGAACCAAACACATTCAATTTAGTCTCATCAGCAAAAATAACATCATTCCACCAGATTTCATTTTTGTCAACGTGGTCTTTTGCGAACGTAAGTCTTTTCTTCTATTTGCCTCATTAATGAAAGGCTTCTTTCTAGATACCCTGCCATTATATCCTGCTCTTCTGATAACTCGTCGTATGGTTTCTGGATGGACGTTCTTTCCACATTCATTGAGTACCTCCGTGGTAAGTGTGCAAGCACTAATTTTCGATCTTTCTTTATTTTCCTGATTGCTAGACGTTCTTCTCTTTCGTTTAGCTTCTTTGTCTGTCGTTTTTGAGGTACCGAATCTATTCTGGCTTACTTCTAAAACCTTATGATGCCTCCGACAGTGGACCTCGGCAGATTCAAGTGCTCCGCAATTTCTCGATGAGATTAGTTCTTTGTATGATGAAAACTTACCAGCTGCCGCTGTTCAAACGTCGTATTCTTGCCCCTACGTCCTATTTGCCAGACTGACGCAGCCAACAGAGCTGCCTAATACAATCGTGCAGGGAATTACACGAGGTACGAACGCAATGTGCATCGTGCCTGTGCCTGCGCAGGTGGTGTTGACCGGCTTTATTAAAGTGACTTACTTATGCAGCACGCGAGGACAAAATATTGTGTTTCATTAACTTGCACTCCTCATTTCAGTTATTGGCTACTATTGCTATTCATTTAAAGCACACAAGAATGNATTGTGTTTCATTAACTTGCACTCCTCATTTCAGTTATTGGCTACTATTGCTATTCATTTAAAGCACACAAGAATGTTTGATGTTTATCTTCATTTCTAATGTAATATAAGGCCATGAAAATGCGATAATCGTAGGTGGCCGAATATTAATGAGAGCTGCTGTATNTTCATTTCTAATGTAATATAAGGCCATGAAAATGCGATAATCGTAGGTGGCCGAATATTAATGAGAGCTGCTGTATATCCCCGGCGCACCCACACGCAAGCTTCTCAAGCGGCGTGCAGTGTTCCCGTTGTACCGCTGCAACTACGGCACTTCAAGCGGTCACGCTATCACTTTATCACAGCGGANCGGCGTGCAGTGTTCCCGTTGTACCGCTGCAACTACGGCACTTCAAGCGGTCACGCTATCACTTTATCACAGCGGAGGTTAGTACGTATCCCTATACTAGTGCTTGCGTGTTGCCGATCACTGCATTTTGCGACGAGGAAATGTGAAAAGGCAGTTCGTACCTAGCTGTGTTGTAGAGCTCGGAAATAGTGTTCGTAATGTGCGTGGTTTCTTTNAAATGTGAAAAGGCAGTTCGTACCTAGCTGTGTTGTAGAGCTCGGAAATAGTGTTCGTAATGTGCGTGGTTTCTTTGTACATTGTCGGAAGAATGTGTTAGTAGTTTCGCAAAGATAGTGTGCTTCAAATACACTGCAAGTAAATTTAGTCACTCCAAGGTATTTTAAGACTCTGCTGGAATTAATAGCCGTGTTCGCTTCACTGCATCCACGCCTGTGTATCAGAAGTAGTTAAATGTTACACGAGGGGCTTGAATGTCCATCTTGCGTCCGAATACAAGTTTGCTCATGACTGACAGACATGAAGACAATGTNAAATGTGAAAAGGCAGTTCGTACCTAGCTGTGTTGTAGAGCTCGGAAATAGTGTTCGTAATGTGCGTGGTTTCTTGAAAGTAGTCTTCGTACATTGTCGGAAGAATGTGTTAGTTTGTTCGTCAGTACATACGATGTACGTGACGTAGTTTCGCAAAGATAGTGTGCTTCAAATACACTGCAACGCAGTTCAGGGCTCCAAGTAAATTTAGTCACTCCAAGGTATTTTAAGACTCTGCTGGAATTAATAGCCGTGTTCGCTTCACTGCATCCACGCCTGTGTATCAGAAGTAGTTAAATCTTACACGAGGGGCTTGAATGTCCATCTTGCGTCCGAATACAAGTTTGCTCATGACTGACAGACATGAAGACAATGTATCAACAGGTGGCGGTGTCAGAGGCTTTGTGCGTATTGTATATTCGCGATTCATTCGCACTTTTTAACTCAAAGCTTAGAAAAATCACCGCATGTATGCCGTGCTTGGTTGTTTCCTAGGTATGTCATTTATCACAAGCGTTTTATACTTGTGTTGATATTAAAGTATCTTATTTTAGCTTAAACGAAACATTCATTTATATTTTATTTATAAATTATAATATTTCATTTTTAATTGTCATGAATAAAAACAGAGAGAAAATACGTGTTCGTAATTTCTAGTAAGAAATAGTTCTTATCCAAAATATTGTTAAATTGAGTACGCAAGAATGCGGTGCGTTGTCCATGCGGTGTAGTTCCCTAAACTTTGTTTACAAGAGGTGGAGGAATATCCTGAAAGTAGAAATTTAGCAGGGCTTCACAAAAATTGAAGTAATCGTGAATGAACTATAGTATCTCTTTGACAGTGTAAAGATTGACGTTTACTTTGTAGATTTTAAAGCCTTTATGGACATTGATAATAGTGATAGTTTTCTGAAAAGGAAGTGGCCACATTTACCGCTTACATTCAATATGGAACGACTATAATCAGTCTTTTACTCTCCGACAGACCAGCGTGTGTGAATGTCACTGTGTCTAGCACCTAGGGTGTCCCACGTATCAAACACTGGCCGAGCAGTAAAATGCAAGTAAACGATGTTCTCGAGATATCGCCAGAAGGTAATACGCCCCTGTGTTAAGGCGAAAGGAACGTGCAGGCTAGTAGACGTCGTGCTGGACCCATCCACCAGCGCGGGAACCACTAGTGTGTCTGACCACTACTGAACTTCAGTGGCGCCCCATTATGCATGGACCACATGCAGTGTGCCACACCCTCGTGGCAGTTGTTGCAGACATACAGTAGGAGAGGCCTGGCAAGCACTCGATGTCGGACGTCACGTTACAGTGCTGCCAGGTGCGTCTAGAACATTCGGAGGGCTTAAGTTTCCCTAAAACTTAACTGGCCAGAACCGTGCGCATCGGTTGCACAGTAAACATTTTATCTTCTTGATACGCGCTGGAAACTAGCTGCCAAAGATTTTCTTTTAACTCTACAGCTGGAATATTGTACATTTACAACGCATTGTTTTGGGAAATATACAATACTGTTTATGTACTTCAATATTTATAGTAAACTTTAAGTCTATAACATTTGCTTGTTAAGATGCAACATTAGTGTTACATATTCTACACAAAGGTTTTGAGAAATTTACTCTGATTTGTAGTGTTGGAAAAATATATTTGGCAACTATTTTCCAAACAATGCCTTGAACACACACACAAAATTTTTACAGTGTGTGGTTATTTCAGAGTCTACGAAACTATAAAACGGTTACTAACTAGAAACTAAGGAAGATTTAGAAGATAACTTATTTATGTAATATCAGGGCACGAATGCTGCTGGAAGTGCGCACTAAAAAATAGTGGAAAAACAAAGCCACTAAATTTATCACGCAATATTTTAACTTAGTATATAAATAAAAGTAAAACGTTATTCTTAATATTTCTTTCTGTGTTGGGCACTATGGTAACAGAATAACAGTATCTCGCATTGAAAATTAAATTTAAGGAAATTGTACTAGGGTAGTCAAATAAATTAGGAAAGTGAGACAGTTTTCCAAATATATTAGGTAGGAGGGCGTTCTCGAATGGAGCAGTACACTTATTGTATAATATGCAGAACTCTCCACACACGCACACACACACACACACACACAC
>NQII01001152.1:363370-461308 GCA_002778355.1 Clitarchus hookeri
CCCCTCTCGACTGGGGTGCTCGTTGCTGCGGTCGCAGACACGTCACATCCGTGTAGCGTGAAGGCTAGGCTGGGGGTGCTTACAACGTAGTCATCTTCAGTATGAGCTCCATGCCTGATACCGCTTCATCGATGATCTCCTGCGACGGAGAACTTCTAACCCACTTCGAACTCTTACCGGCTTCTCGTCATAGCAAAATGTGTAACATAATGGGAAATAAGAAAGTGGTTTATACCTGATTGTATTTAGAGCATTTCGAGATGTCGTCGCGAAGAGTATAGGTTATTTTAGTACACAACGGTGGTTGAATATCAAACACACAGGTTACAGCATTTATCGTACATGATGCCCCAGTACGATGGAACTGTTTTCTTACCTATAGACACAGTAGGTTGCATGAAAGACTAAAATAATGCCATAATAGAACGTAATTTACTTAAAATTTAGTGTACCGATTCCACGTTTTAAAATTACATTAATTAGCGGAGGTCCACGATGGCTGAGCGGTTAGACTGCTTGCCTCCTACCAAGGCGAACTGGGTTCAATCCCCTTTCGGTTTACTCAGGATTTTCGCAAGTGGGAATAGTGCTGGACTATCCCGCTGGTCGGCGGGTTTTCTCGGGATCTCCCGTTTCCCCCGCCCCCTCATTCCGGCGCTGCTCCATACACCTCACACCACAATCATCGGCTCTTAAGACCTCGATGGTAAGAGCCACTCACTTCACATATAATGTAGCTTATTTAATAAAAAATTTCATTTACGTTTATATATTTGTATAATATAAAATTGGGTGTCATCTGTTATAAAAATGTTTTTACGTGTAACATCCGTGTAAACAGGTTTTCCTTTCCCATAAGTTAAATTGTACTTCCAATAACAATATGGCGTCAGATATTTCATTTTTAAGTCCTGTTTGTGTGATAAAAGTCTTGTAAAAATATATGGGACCTCCCAGCACCCTTGTTTATATTATTACATGTAATGCCTAGCATGGCGCTGTCTGTCAACACAACGTAGATTAACAGCCTCCACTAAATAAAGATTGCCTTTCAATCGCAATGGTTTCCTATTTATCGTCTATAGTATCTTGAATTCTACTAGTTCTATAATCTTTAAAAGACATTCCACGACACTGTTGCGAAAGAAACTAGAAAGAAGGAACTATATGACTTCTACAGAAAGTGTCTTGCGGATACCAAACAGCAGTGTTGTGTTTGTGATACTATGTTCTGATATCGTTACAACCATGTGTGATAGAATTTACAACTATCTTTATAGTACCTACTAGAGAGCACTTTGTTACTGCTACAGAAATATTGATTCCTACAACAGTTTAACAATATTGAGATTGTTCTTCCAACAATTAGGATTGTTTTATATAAAATAATATTCTGTTGCTTTTACTACAGTTTGGTTGTCGCTACCCTAAAAGTCAAATTTTCTGTAAAATCTCCTGTGCTGATTTCTTTCAGCGCACTAAGCTGCTTCGAACGTCCACGTTTTAAAAGTGCGAATAGCTGAAATGCTCGCCCGTTATATGCGTTATACTCGTAAGAAAGGCATGCGTTTAGAGAATATGGTGTATTTATTTCCTTCATACTGTTATGCGTGGACCCCGTGCCGGGCACTTGGGGGCGGTGTCTCACCACTACCTGATTGCCCTTGTCGCCTGGCGTTCGGGATGATTGAAAACTATCTGGACTGCCACCCCCCCCCCCTCTTACATTCAAATTTGTGGAAGTATGTGGCGGGCGGTTGAATGCAACTTCCGGTAATATTTCTTGGCGCAACCCGGAATTTAAAGAAGTTTATGGGCTAGGGCCGACGACACTATAAATACCCTCCATAGCTCAAGAGCAGGCAGTTTTTGTGGTAGCTATCTGGCGGAAGTGCGGAGAGCGGGTGAAGTCTGGTGCAGCGAGGGACATCAGCGTAGAGGACAGACGAGACGACTGCGGATGAGAGTTTCTGCGGCGTGGACTGACGAGAGGGTATGTTACCAGACGATTAGTGCTGCTGGCATGGGGGCGCTCGGATCACTCTAGAACATGCTGGACTGGTGGAATGCTGACTGAATTAGGTGGAACTGTACGAATATATGTTGCGGACTTTATTGTAAATATTGGAACTGTCAGATATGGACATATAATTTATAAAATATTTCAATAGGGGCTTGCGCACTGTTTATTGGGACTGATATTAGTTATTTATAGGATTAGTTACAGAACGATTATGTAAGTGTTGATTGTAAATAGCAATTTATTGCGAGATATTGAGTCCAGAATACTTTATTTGTAGTGTTTTTAAATAAATTAAGAAATTATTAAATATTTAATTTTAGACCTCCATCCCGTAAAAATTAAGGAAAACGTTTTGCTTGTTTAAAAGAGATGAAAACAAGTGAGTCAGTATTTTTCTTTTTACTAGAATATTACTCGATATCCATCGTGATTGTAAACATATTTGTATGCCAGATGTATCGAAGTTCCTTCTGAAATTTGCTAAGACTCATTGCATAAATACTTGAATATCAATATTTTTATACAAAAATGCGCACAAAGATATATCTGGCGTTGCTATTACATTTCGCCCTACGAAAATTAATTGCCGTGAAACTCAACGGCTGAACAGAATTGATCCAAAATTTGTACAGAAGTGTTACGTGGTAATATTTATAACTCGATGCAAGTTCGTGAAAATTTGTCCAGCCACACAGTTTGTAAATCTCGTAACACCAACATTTTGTTAAGCCTTTTTGCTTACGGAAATGATCACGTTCGCTTATTAAACACTTAAATAATATCGATGTACCTTCTCTAGATCAGTAACTACGCAATACCTAGGTTATGACAATTTAATGCAGAATTTCCGCCCCCCCCCCCAATTACATGTACCTTTAAAGTTGGTCGTCGTGGAGGCCAGTACATATTGGTTAATATATTGACACATACAAATTAAACCGTTTGGACAGACATTATAATACTGTTTTAATATATTCATAGTGCTCGAGAAATATTTCACGTGCAGTATAAAACATTTTAAAAGAGTTGTTTAGAAACTAGATACATAGGTGCTGAGGTACACACACGTAAATCGACTTCTGAGAAATCGCGTAAAAACTAAATAACATACACATTTATTTATTTATGCTTTCAGAATTGCAACACATGTTGCAAATATCACAAAAAACACTCGTCCGAAGCGTCATAAAGTTAATTCTAAGTTTTAAACTTATACCGACTTCAGTTGGAAAATGTTCTGTTGACATCCAAGTCTGCATATTATGTAAAATTGCAATAACTTCCGGGAAAAAGGAACTATGTTGAAATACAGCATGAAGTAAAAACAATACCACTTAACTGGGAACAAATACAAAAATATGTTATTGAATACTCGTATGTTAGAAGTTATAAATTGCCGCTTAAATAGTGCTGGTCGTGAAGCGCTGTTCTGTTGACACGGTAGAGCGGACATATACAAATAATAATAATAATAATAATTAACCTGGTAACTTGAACGTTGCGTTAGGCAAGGGATGGCGTGAAAGTGTAGCATAACGGTCATTGAGCAGCGTTAAGAAATATGCAGTTAGGGGCGGTGATTTTCTTTAAAGGTTGATTACAAAAGGGTTCTTTATATCGTGAGCCGATAACATGATGGCGCATGAATAAAGTGAAAGCGTCAGTAACAATGTTAATATTACATATAGTGTAATGACAGGAAGTGAGCAGAGAAGTAGATCTTGCGCAAGGTTTTTCAAAGTGTTCATCAAACAGCGAACTGCCGTGTAACTTCAAGCACTGGCAAGAGAGCATTTGACAGCGGCACTTGGAAACGCATGTCGTGAACCCAGCGTTGGTTACGATCGCTGTTCGTGCTTCTTGGAACACCGCTGAAAGCTCTGCTCAGGTCTACCAACTAGCTGCGTACCGTCCTACAGCCACTCGTAAAGCGGTTTTAGAACCGAAAATGATTTTCGTTTTTAATGTGTTTCTTCTTTTACCTTGCAACACGAAACACTATTCTGGAGGGGAAAAAAACCAGTGGAGGAAAATGACACCTTAAAATAAGTAATACATTATACACGATACAAGAATATATATTTATATCATTTTTTCGCACATATTTGGAAAGTGAACAAAATTATATTGACAGGATACAGCTAAAAATAATTATTCATAATAGTAGAATCCCATGCAATACATCTCCTAGATATTCGCCGAAGCGGTACGCTTGTATTTAAATTTCAACTTCAGGGATAAAATTTGAAGTAAAAATAAAAAACAAAAGTGAAAAACTTTGCCACAGGTGAGATAATTGTTTTTGTATCGAAGAAATCACAAAATTAGCAACACCCCGCTCATCTGACTTACTTCAGCCTAAACCAAACTTCCGATTAAAGTAAATTTTTGAAATTTATACGAACAGAGATTTTAAGTTTAAGTTTTTAATGGTTACGTTAAACACCGTTATGAGTGCCACTCATCAAATTATTTTGCAATTGTAACTATCGTCGATATCATGTCACAAAACATAAAATATTCTCAAAAATAAGGAAATAGAACTACTGTTCTTGAACAGCTGTAAGTGAAGATCCGTGGAAGCCATGGCGTGGCAAAGTGATAATGTTGAATTTTTGGACACCGAATGTGCACTAATTATTAACAGCAGTTCGTGGGAATTTGAACATTTATGAAAACCCATTTGGAATCTTCTATTCTTATTTCGTATCTTTCCACCACATGTAAAATTATCCGTGACATTGACGTAAAATTATCAGTGACATTGACGGTCTTGCAGCGTTCATGCATCATTCGAGCGCAAACAGAATTTGTGAGAAAGTAAATATATTAATAGGGAGTGTGCGAATGAGGTATTTCTAGTTGATGGCGCCCCTAGCGGAGACGGCGGTAAAACTTAAGTGGGAGGAAACGACTGGCAGGCATATTGCAGAGAATAGTAAAATGATGTCGCTGGGAGAAATGTGTAATATAACTTCCGAAGTGGTTCAAAATATAAAATTTTAGACTAATTTCCGAAAGTCCGCTTTAAACACAGGTCGAAATTAAAATGTAAGTAAGCACATATTCAATGTAAAGGCAATGTTAGGGCGTGAAATACATGGCATGTGCTCTAGGTAAACTTAAATGTTCATAAGCCACTTTATAACATATAAATTAAAGTAATGAAAGTATGTTTACACGGTTTTGCGATCTATCAAGTAAATGTGGTTTTAGGACACTTATTAAAATTTGTTTATTTCCTTTTAGTTCTAAGTGCAAATATTGCATTATTTAAAGCGAAAATAATGTAGTGAAACCATCAGCCCTGTGTGTATATACACAGTCGAATCTCATTATGATCACCTGCTAGTATCAAGAGTAACCACACTTCGCAGCACGGACAGCAGCTAAACGAGTTGGCAGGGACTCAGTCAGGTGCTGATACGTCTCCACGGGTATCTGGAGCCAAGCTGTCAGCAGTTTGTCCCACAACTGTTTAAGGGTGCGTGGCGGAGGAGACAGGCGGCGAACACGACGATCGAGGTGGTCCCACATATGTTTAATTGGATTAATATCGGGGCTGTTTGGGGGACAGGGAAGAACTTTGAAGTCTTGATTGTGCTCTTCGAGCCATGCGCGGACACTTCTAGCCATGTGGAAAGGCACATTATCGTTCTGGAAGATCCCATTCTCCCGACGAAAGACTATCATGATGTACGGGTGGATGTGATCACAGAGGATCGATTCAAAACCAAATCGATAAAGTGCCTTCCACACAGATGATGAGACCTATAAAATACCACGAGAATATTCCCCAGAGCATAACACTGCCCCCATTGCCTTGTTTTCGTCCAAAAGTGGATGAATGTTGCCGGTTCTCAGATGTTTCTCGTCGGACACGCTCACGTCCATCCGTTCTATGCAGCTAGTAACTCTGTAACCTTCCGTGAGTTCAGCTGGGAGTTTTGCGAGATTGTAATATTATTAATTTCTTCACTTAGAATGTGTAATTTCCTGTCAATTTGGAGAGTGGCGTTATTCGTAGATTTTATTATGGAAAGGATCCCCTCGGTGTTATGGAGTGTTGATCAGCAAGACATTACCATTGGACTGTAGATGATCGAAATGCTTATAAGTTAATAGTATTGGAACACCATTCCAGTGCATCGCCGAGGAATTGTAAGCCTCGTCTTCTACGACTTTACACATTAATGGCGTCGTTGAATTCCGTAAGGAGGTGTGTCCGCCACTAGGTGATGGTGTTTCAAATCAATTGTGTGTTTTTACACAAGTGTGGGATGTCATGTGCACACATTTGCTGGGTCCATATTTCCGGATTGCGCGATCGTTGGGAGGTATTTGGTAAATCAAGGGTAGTTATTCTTAAATATGACTTTCGCCTTAATGGGCTTCCAGTACACGCCAGTGTGTATCCGGAAATGGGTGTTGGTTATGAGGGAGGAATACTATGTAGGAGAATTAATACAACCTTCAGCAACATTTTATGTTAAGGATTTACCTGTAACAAAATATTGGTGAGTACTTTTTCACTTATACTTTAACTAGCAAACCGGCCCGGCTTCGCCCGGTAACAATTTAGTTTTTACAGCGATACTTGGAAAGACAATTTTAACTGTGGGCTTTTCTGTAGACATTTTTGAGATCTACAGATCTGAAGTACATTAATGTGATTTATCTCTTATGGTATAGTCAGCGCAAGCCATGTAAGCGCCCTAAAAACTGTTTTTTACGACTTGATTACAAACGGCTCGACATTTCTCTACTATCCTTACATTAAATGTAAGTGAATTATACACCAAAACCTTCAAGACATTCTCTTAAATGATGTTGAAAACGGCATCAACATACATAAAGTAGTTTAGAAGTACCATGCTAATTCACAGACAGACGCGGATAAGCGACTTTGTTTTATACTATTTAGAGATAATATTAGCTGTTCCCGCGGCTCCGCTCGCGTGGACTACAAAATTATTGTTTAGGTTTTTTTAAAAAAAATAAAGTTGAATTTTACTTAGTGTTAATCTTCTTTATTCTCTACATATTATAAAACTCAACGTCTCGGTGAATTCAATGGTAAAAACACATATTAGTGTTTCTCTGTTATAGAGAGATATATGCTACCGCGGAGATTTTTTTTAGGTATTTTAATTCTACACATTTCTTTACTACAGGATATTGTTCAATCTATAACTGTATAGACAGCGCATTGCAAGAGTGCACTGGCGGCAACCTTTTTCCCGACTTTATTCACTATTATTTTTAATTTTTTGAGATATTTTCTACCAATAAAATGTAGCCAATATCACCTTTCAGCCCTCCAACTATCTCTGTGCAAAAAATCACGTCGTCCCACACTAACAACTTACATTGTACCTCGAGCGCTATTTTTACTAAAAAAAAAAAAAAATTCCTGAGGAATGAGGTATTTTTTTGGGATAAAAAGTAGCCTATGTCACTTCCCGGCCCAACTATCATCTTTACAAAAAATCGCGTCGATCCGTTGCGACGTGAAAGAAGAACACACACACTTTCGTATTTATAATATTAGTTAGGATATAAAATAGGGCTGCCGCTGGCTCGTACAAACTATTTGGTGTGCTAGAAACTTGTACAGTGGGATATATTTTGTCTTGTATAGATATTGTGGTTTGAATATTCGTGTTGTGTTCGGGTAGGCGGGCAAGAGTGTATGCTATAATGCTGTTTTTACCTCTAATTATTTTTGTTCCAAATTCGAAATCTGATAGTGCAGTTGCAAATTTTTGAATACGTGTGTTGTGCTCAGCCCTGGAATGCAGATATCTTAAGGATACGTAATCTGTTTCTATAGCGAATTTTCTTCCATAAAGGAATTGTCGAAAATGAATTCAAATATACTTTATTGCTCCTAACTCTCTTTCTGCGACACTCCAATTTTGTTCGTTTCGCGCTAATGTTAGTGATATTTATGCTATAATATGTCTTGTTCCGTTAGGTTTTGTTGAAGCACGGATCCTCCGATTGCTGTTTTTGAAGCATCGCATACCAGAATTGGTTTTCGGTCTTCTCTGAACAGTGCTTATGTAGGAGCATAGTAATGGCGGACTCGTTTAATTTTTGAAACTCTGTTTGCTGTGGAGTTTCCCAAGTGAATTGTCTGTTTTTTTCACGAATTCTGTAGGTTGTGCAAGTTCTGAGTAGTAGTTTCTTAACGAATTTACGCAAGTAAGACGGGAGTCCAAAGAATGAGCGTAACTGTTTTAATATCTTAGGTGGTGGCATCTCTGAAATTGCTCGTATTTTCCCTGGAACAGTAAATAAGCCTTGTGGTGAGAGTTTGTGCCCTAAGATGGTTATTTCTTGTTTAGCAAATAGACATTTCTTTGGATTTAGTTTAACTTTAAACACACTCATTCTTTGGAAAACTTTTTCAAGATTTTTAATGTGCTCCTCAAAATTATTGCCTAACACAAAAATGTCGTCTGCATAGCAAACTGCAGTTTTCCAACGTAAGTCTCCTACAAGGATGTCTACAAAATTCTGAAAAATCGTCGACTACTGGACATTTCCATCGGCATGCGGCAATACTAGAATAATCCTGTTTGGTCTATGCTGAAGGCTAATTTATGTCAATCTTCCTTTTTGACTGCAATCGCATAGAATTCTCTTAAAATATCAAGGCTGGTAATATATTTTTTCGTTTTGAATGACTTTAAGTATATCGTCTGTTGGGGGTAGTTGATAATTTTTCTGTTTTAATTTATACGTTCAAAGCACGGAAATTGCTAAGAAAACGAATACTGCCATCTTTCTTTGGTACAACAAGGCAAGGAGCTGCATATTGACTTGTGGAAGGCTAGATTATTTTTGCGTCTAACATTTGTTGAATTTGTTCTTTTATACCCTCGCTTTTTTTGACGCAAGTATATTCAGGTTGTGATGTATAGGTTTATCTGTAGTAAGTTCAATATTTATTTAATATTTTTCAGTTTGTGAGATCTTTTAGTTTATATGCAAATCTATCCTCAAATTGTTTCATTAGCTTTGAATTTGCAATTTCTGTTCTGGTGGTAAAGCTGAATTAATATTTTTCATTGATATATACCTTTCTTCTGTTTAAAAATTTGCTAGTGCCTGAATTACATGAAGTGTGAATTATTGTGTAGGGGATTTAATTCGTCTATAAGTGGTACAGTGATAATTTGGTAATGTTTATAGCTAAGGGTGGCAATGTTGTCATGTAAGCGCGGTATTAACTGGTGACGAATGAAATTGCACTCTAATATGATATCAGTTTGTAAATTTTTTATGACTAGGAAGTCTGGTTTGAATGTGTGTCCTGAATTTTTTAATGTCATGGTCATGCAACATTTTGGGGAGGGTAATTCTACAGTTGCTGCCATAAGATTTATATTGTGTTTTATAGGTTTCAGTTTCCGCTTGTGTACTATTGTTTCCGCAATGCATGATGAACTGCATCCTGTATCTAGGCGTGCTAGAAATTGTTGTTTATTTCTTTGAACAGTTATTTTCGGTGTAGATAATATCATCTGCGAGTGCCATAATATTGACGCTATCTACATTTTGTTCTACAAAGGACTTCTTACTGGTCTGTTTTAATTTATATTTTACACCTTGTTTGTTTTCTATTGCGATTCGTGTGTCTGATTTTATGTCGCTAAAGTTTTCCATTTCTAATGCATCCCTTCTTTTGAAGTCTTGTGTTGCACGTTTCCTTTTAAATAGTTTGAAACGTTCTGAAATATGAGGGCGACATGTAATGTTTTGGTTGGGGAATGAGGGGCAGTTTCTTGCATGACGACCTTCATAGAATCACAGTGCACATGGATTTGCATCCTAATTTAATTTCTTTAACTGTCTTATAGTTGTTGTTGTTAGTGAAACATTACAGTTTTTTAATTGAGTGGTTTTCCTTTTGTACTCCTTGTAGTTGAAGATTTTGTTGTTTGTTTTCACTATGTGCCTCTTAAACAGCTGCTATGTCATGTCAATAGTCCTATTTTGACAATTTTGATTTTTTTACATGCTCTCCTGTGTAGTGTATGTTGTGTTTAATATTATAGTTGCGGGAACCAGATTTGTTGCTTGTAGTATAAGAGTTGTTTTTCATAACTATTGGTGAACTTTCTTGTGCATGTACTATTGAGTATGTGTTCTGATTGGGCCTACAGTTTCTGGCCACTTTTTGTGCATACGTAAGACGTAACTCCCTTTATTTCAAACTTGCAGTGCCAGGGTGTTTGGGAGGTTTCTACAGCCTGTAAAACAAGTTTTTTTAAAATATATGTTGAGTGTTTGAATTGTGGGTGGTTGGGAGATGGGTACTGTGGACGTGGTGTTCCATGTATGCACTTGTATATTATAAGAGTTGTGAAATGGAAATGGTGGTACATCAAATAAGGTTGATATGTTTCTTCCTGCGTTGTGTGTATTTATTGGCCTAAAACATTGTCCGTGCTGTGTATGTGACAGTTATTGTAACCTCTTTGGTAAGGGTAATGGTGGCATGTGTTCTTAGGGTAAAAACTTTGTTTTGGTAATGTGTAGTTTCTTTAAACTTTACGCTTCTTTTCGTGGCGACGTTGAAATGCGTTTTTATTGCTCTGTGGTTTTGTGTTGTGTGCCGGACATTTGAGTTTTCAGTGTCAGTTTGTTGATTTCCTCCTTAATTGCGTACATTTCTTTGTGTGTATCAGGGAATAGGGTTGTTGCCTTGTTTTCTATATTGTGTTTGTATTTCAAAAATCCTGATTCAATCTGTTAGATATTGTTTTGCATTGTTACTATTAGTGGGTTATTAATAACAATAAGTTTATCCACAACCTATGGCAAGAAATAATTCCACAGCATCTCCAATATTTCCTCCTTTGGTATGGTTGGTTTTCCTTTCTTAACTAAATATAATATTTCTTGAACGTGTAATATTGCAGATTCACCTGGTTCTTGACTTATTGAGTAGAGCTGTTTTTTTTTACTGTACCCTATTTGCATCTGTTGCAAAAACTTGTGTTAGCTGCTGCACAATATAATTCCACGTAAGTTGTTGTTGAGCTGGTGCAATTATGTTCTGATATACTCTTTTTGCTGGTCCCCCTAAATGTAACTGTGACCTCTTTATTTTACTAGTTTCGTCCCAATCATTTATTTCGTTAAAATTTAATAATTTTCAAAAATTATATTGCATCCTGCTCTGAACTCCCATGAAATGTTTCTATATTTACTGGCTGTTGCAACACAACATGAACGGGTTGTGTAGTCGCCATTACTTCCTTATTGTTTTTGCGGTTATGTTGTGTAAGATTTTCAGTAGAGTGGAATTCTGTTCGTGTATTATCAGAATTTATATACTACCCATTCAAAAGATAAGTGTTAGTGATTCTCCGAAAGCGTAGTTCTTGATATTCATGTTCGTCTTCGTGTACTGCAGGCTGAAATGTTGATTTAGACAGTAAATTATGTAAATACCCTCTGGTTAAAGGTCTGTTCTTGTGTGTACTTTTGGTCAGATCTTCATGAACGATGCTCTGGTTATTTAACTGTAAATATAACGGTGTGCTCTGATTGTGTTGTGTGTGTCCTGAACTAGCAGATATAATGTCAATGAAGTTTTTAAATTTTCCCGTTAACTTGTGTCCTCCCTACATTGAAATGAGGCATATTGACTGATAATTTAATTACTTAAAAAATTGTTTAAGCCTTTACTCTCTACCTATAATGCTCGTATGAGTTATAAGTTGGGTAAAGTTTTTGAATATAAAAATTATATCAACAAAGCACTGCTGATTACAGATAATCCTTCTAAAACTAATATTTAAAAATGAGCAAAGCCCCAATGATGTGTGTTTCGAGAGCACAGTGTTAGTGAAGGTATTAATGCTCGGAATGGTAAGCGGTACGGGTGGGGTGGGGAATTTATTTAAAGGGGGGAGGAGGTGTATGGTAGCGTACTGATGCAAGGCGAAAGGGTCGGGGGGAACCAAGCCTCCACCAATAATATTCTTCCTTAAAGGGGAGTATAGTTCCTGCAGTTCATGAAGGGAAGTCGGGGGAAAATTAAGCCAAACTAATAAATTCAGGAAGATCTTTGCTGATTCAGCTTACAATAATTACAGCGTGATGTGGTTGGTGGGGTTAGGGATGGAGGTAAGGTGTGAGGGACAATCTGTTACGGGAGGAAAGGGATATAAGTGGCTCCGGGCTCACTCTCACCCTAGCATAAGACACTTGCCCCCAATCGCTGCTCGGAGACNCGGGAGGAAAGGGATATAAGTGGCTCCGGGCTCACTCTCACCCTAGCATAAGACACTTGCCCCCAATCGCCGCTCGGAGACGCCGTTCAGGGAGGACCGACGCCGACTGACACTCCGGTCCTTAGCCGCCGTGTTCACTACACCTCTTGTACACGCCTACCTTCTCCGATATCCTTAGTTCCTATTGGCTCTGCCTTGTAGCCTGGGCGGGGTTACTGCCGTTAGATGTCGAAATTGCCGCAACCCCACTGTCAGCAAGACACGGATATTCTACGTACTTCTACAGATTCCTGGATTTTCAGTCGTTTCGTTACTGTCCCCGTTGTTTGTGATCATAGTTTTAATAACAGTCGTTGGCCGCATTCCTGCCTTACCTGGCCTCGCTTCTTGTATTGTAAACGTAATAGTTGGCATGTTACCTGTAGCTGTAGAGAGTAAGTCAGTCGCGCAGCGCTGCATTTAACAGTGCGGTAGTTAAGAGCGATGTTATCAGTTAGGTGTGTACAGCACCAGCAGTGTCGCGTGGCTTCCCTCCCTCCAGCGGCGAGTGCCAGGGAGTCCCTCCCCTACATTCCCTCCCTCCAGCGACGAGTGCCAGGGAGAGCCCTCCCTTACATTCCCTCCCTCCAGCGGCGAGTGCCAGGGAGAGCCCTCCCCTACATTCCCTCCCAGCGGCGAGTGCCAGGGAGAGCCCTCCCCTACATTCCCTCCCTCCAGCGGCGAGTGCCAGGGAGAGCCCTCCCCTACATTCCCTCCCCTACATTCCCTCCCTCCAGCGGCGAGTGCCAGGGAGAGCCCTGCCCTACATTCCCTCCTTCACAATTGAACCAAGATTATTTTCTCATTTGAACTTGACTATAGCAATAGCTACACGTCGCCAAGCACCGCGAACCCTACAGGATCTCTTAGCCGCTGCCAGGCAGGAATGTGACAACCATCAGCAAGATGTACTTGTAATCCGGGGCAATAATCTGCAACTTTTTACTTTCTTTATATAGACACTTGCTGTGGAACTATCTTTACGAGGAGAAATGGCATTGTGTAACTAACAATAACAAATGTCGCCATGACGGTCTTTCTAATGCCCTGTGACTATCTTTGTATAGACAGGTCAACAAGGCATATTCACGAACGACAATAGAAAGAAAATAGCTGACGTATTGCGGTTAATTCATTCTAGTAAACAAACTCCACAAAGAAAAGTTTTTTTAAAAAGCTCCAAAAGAGGATTTATATTAAATTATCTTATATTTTTGCATGAATAAACTATATCTAGATAAGTATAATTAATTACTGACTAGCGATGCTCTTCTAACAATTAGCTCTAACGGTACCAAGAGGTGACTGAGACTTGGCGTCGGTTTAGTGCTGCTATCGTGTGATTCTCAAAGTGGACTAGACCCATCTGAAATCATCATAGAGACGTACATTTATTTGAAGTGTTAGTGAGGGGAAAATTATTTAATAAATCCCATTTTATAATTAAATATTCACTGTATTAACGAAATGTGCGACTATACATCTTGTGTTAACAAAGAAAATATAGTTCAATAAGCAGATTATTGATTTCTCAACACAGACCACAGCATTGCCAAACGTACGTCTTTGTGCAAAGATATAACATAGAATACCACATAAGGATAGTTACGAGAAACCATGTTTATCATAGACAATCGCTGCGACTGTCTTTGAGCAAGCTCAATTTGGAGAATAAGATACTTTGAACATCTAATGTAAATCGCGCCCTTCGAAGTTTAGCGGCGCTCAGTCGTGGACCGCTAGTTCGGCTCTTATGCTTCCATAGGCCATTCACGGTAAACTGAGAACTTTTGACCTCTCATTCGAAATAATAGTAAATACATTTATTTTATGTTAGCCCTAGACGTTATCTTCAGAGTGCGGTGGAATATACAGTATGGTCCGCCTAACGTGGACACCCTCAACATTTCCGGAACGGTCGCAGATCACGAAATGAGTTTTCGTTAAATGAAATTACTAATGGGGGCAAGTAATTTGCATCAATGTGACTATTCGTAAAACGTGTATGGACAGAAATAATTAAACCACATATGATTTTTCCCAGTGAAACACACATTTGTTTCAACGGCATGTGAAAATAAATGCAAAAAGGAATTCATTGATATAGCATATGCAATGGAAAGTAACGTAAAAACCAAGAAGTAATGTGCAAATATGATGAAGTTAAGTGGGTCAGTAGCATGGGGCAGTGGACCTGTACTCACAGCTGTAAGCAACACCCGTCGTGACTCATCCTGGTGGGACCGCTTCCTTATAACAGTGTAGTGCTTACCTAAATGGGTCAAGGAATGCGATATTGGACTAAGGAGAGCACCACAGCGGAGAGAAGACGGACAATGGGAGTGCAAGTCTGATATCGATAAATTACATTTTATTCAAATACCAATGTAATTCAGGCGATTTGTTTCCTAGTCATTAACTGTACTGAGTAACGAGTTCGTACAGATGCACAACAAAAATAGAACAAACCAACCTAAGGAGAAATGCAATCGCATTTGCATGCATAGTACAAAATAGCACAGTTATGGTTGAAACACTTCACAGTAGGTGTTTCCACGGCATATGCTGGATGTGTTTACCATCGACAGCAATACACATCTGTAAACGCACATGTAGCGAGCGACGAGTGGCCTGATGTGTTTCTGGTGTAATGCCTCTGCAAGCTGCCACAATGAGTTCCTACAGGTATTCTGGCGTCGTAGGAACAACGTTGTAGACTCGATCTTTTAGTGTTCCTCACAGGACCAAAATCGAGAGGTGCGACGTCGGGGGAACGAGCTGGCCATCTTGAAACACTGCCACGCCTAAATCACCGGTTTGGAAACGTTTCATTCAACACTTGCCTCGCCACCAAAGCAAAATGCGCTGGACAACCATCATACTGAATGAAACCACACATCACGGCGTATGTCGAGCGTTAGGTCTTCCAGAAATGCCGGTAACGTCTCTCCGAGGAAATGAGCGTACGTGCAGCCGGTCACTGTCCCTTGAATGAAGTNTCTTCCAGAAATGCCGGTAACGTCTCTCCGAGGAAATGAGCGTACGTGCAGCCGGTCACTGTCCCTTGAATGAAGTATGGCCCTATGACGTAGTCTCCAACGATTCCACACCACACGTTCACTTTCCAGTGCTCCAGGTGCTGGACCCAACGTGGATTCTCTGTCTCAGTAATGCGTATTTCGTAAATTTACGCGCCCATGATATGTGAAGGTCGCTTCATCAGTAAATAGTATGTTCTTCAGAAATTTGCTGTCATCCCTTACAGACATCAGAACAAACCTACAAAGCTAAACATGCTGCTGGAAATCACCTCCATGTAATGCCTGATGAAGAGCCACGTGATATGGATGGAATTTCCGTTGGCGCAGTATCCGCAACACACTTGTTTTACTTATTCCTACGAACCTACACAGTTATCGCGTACTAATGTGGGGGTTTGCATCGACACGTGCCAACGCATCGTGTTGATGCGTCTCGCCCGTAGCAGTCTATCGTCGCACTCGTGTTGTGGAATTCACCTCGTGACAAGAGACGGGTGCAAATTCTTCCTATCGTTTGCCGTGAGATAGGCGTCAAATTATGATGCCTTTCGTGGTACATTTTGGACGGTTTGCTTGGCATTTTTGCCACACTCGCCATTAATAATAGAGCATCCAGTTTTTTTCTTATTCGTGAACTTCATTGCGTACGTACAGCCACACACTGCAGTACCACTTACCATAACAGATTACGGGGACTGGTGCTGCGCTGCTCTTAGGAAGCGGTCCCGCCAGGAAGAGTCATGGCGCGTGTTGCTTGCTTACAGCTGTGAGTTCAGTTCCACTATCCGATGCTATCGGCCCATCTAACTTAACCATACTTGCACATTATTTCTTGACTTTTCTGTGTGACTTTCCATTGCACATGCTTTACCACTGAATTCCTCTTTGCACGTACTTTCAGATTCTGTTGAAATAAATGCACGTTTCAGAGGGAAAATGATATGTGGTGTAATTATTTCTGTCCGTACACGCGTTAAGAGTAGTCACTTTGCGGCAAATTACTGCCGCCGTATGTAATTTCATATAGCGAAAACAGCATTTCGAGATCTGTTACCGTCCCGGAAATTTTGGAGGTGTCCACGTTAGGCGGACCAACCTATATACACCATGTTTATTACTTACATGGCAATATTTGTTTTAAAAAGTTTTTAAAAATTTGTGGACGGATAAAAAATAGCTGGGAGGAATAGCAACTAAGGCCTCAAAAGTGCTTACCTTACCGTGAACAGCCTATATTGAAAGAGTGGTGTGTATGGACGTGTACTGTATCTGCACGACGTATCGAATGTGTACTTAACGAAGCGCCATCGACTGCCTTCATCACTGCACTATTGTGTAGCTGGTGCGTAGCCCCACACGTCTTGGGGCCGCCGAGACCAAACTGTAAGTAATAATAACGACCCGCATATTTCCCTCTCAGTTGACACTTCTCTACCTGTTATGCATGTGTGCGTGCATACGGATAACACAGTTGTCAATGTCCCAAACTAAATGTTATCGGAACGTGGAGACCCCCCACTGCAAACGCACACTGGGTCAATAACACTAGTTAAAGTAAACGTTGTTCATCCAATTGACAGTTCTGCATCGCCTGGAGATTGTAGCAGATACCACCTCTAGAAACATTGCCGAGACTGCACATTTTGTTGCTTTTCCTGCGCTTGTTCTTACTATCCCTCGTATGTTGTATATTCGTGTCGTCTTAGAGTGACATGTTTTTGATTGGGTCATTTGTCTTAAACGTAAATGATTTCGCTTTTTTAAATCTTTTGTTACCGTCACTGTTTTTATGTAATACATTGTCGGGCGGCAGTGCCTTACGTAGCCTAGGGCAGTGAGCCACGAACTACCAGACGCCGTGCTTAAGTTATACTTTTGAGTTGACTGCTATGTAGCCTTCCGCCATATGTAAACAAGTACACAGCCATGCGACTTCCACGTTCTCAAATGTCATTCATTTACATAGTGTCAACTCCCAACACTGCTGGCATTTAATTAAAAATGTTACGTGTTATGGTTTTTAACAATTCTTGCAGTATGGTGTTATTTATTGTGAGTGCATTGTCAGTTGATAAAATATTGGTATAATTAAAGATGTAGTGCACTGTACATTCGCCGTAAATAATAAACGACTACCCTCCTCATAACCTTACTGAAACTTGCAGCGGAGGGAATGCTAGAGAGGTGTGTAAATGTAAAAGATATACTTTCCCACCGTTTGTCAAACACATTCGAATGTTGGTTATCCGTATAACACTAGTCACAAAACTGTGTTTCATGCGCAGGCAAAAGTTAACCAAATATTTTCGATTAAGAAAGTTATTTGATCACATTCACTATCGTGTCATTTCACCTATACGTAAACGCTGTGAATGTTTTTCAACAGATGGTTTGTAGGAGAGGATTTGACCCGCCTAGAAGTTCCTACTTAGTGTAATAACTGCGGCAAACAAGAGCAACCCCAACGAACGAGTGCACGTAGAGCTCCTAATGTAATAACACTGACTGGAACACAGTAGCACGCCCGGATAAGTCTCCCACTTTTCTAACCACAATACACGCTCTGGGCAGTCAACGGCAGCTTTCCAATGCCAATCCCGGACTGCGACCGCTGCGATTGGCCAGCAAATAAAGTTCGCCCCAACCGACCAAGAAATGGGACCACCATTCCACGTCACGTTACGGTAAACGCGTAAGAAAATATCAAACTACAGTCCAATTAAAGCAGTTTTTTATCACATTAAAAAATGGTTACCAATTCACTCCTCTCTCTTGGTGTATACTGAGAAAGAGGTTTGTTCCAGTCTACCAAATATTTGCTTTTATAAGGCCTAAGATAAAGTTACCCCAACAAAATATTTAGTGGAGGAAACAGAACTTGAAAATAAGCCAAATCAATTAGGTTCTTTGAACACTATACACGCTTGAATAAACAAAACCCCTTTGTTGGCATGAACTGTTTGGCAACTCATTTGATGGCCTTCGTTCGCAAACACAGTTAGTGTTTGTAAGTTTCGCGACAACTAGGATAATAATAGTTTTTGTTAGTGCATTTATTGATGCTTATTAATGGCAAAAACATCCTAATAAAACAATTTCAACAGGAAACTAAACAGCAAAGCTGTGAACTTGAAATGTTTGTTTACGCACTTTGTCCAGTATTTAATAACATCCCTTTATTACCTGAGTGCGCTCGAACGCAGACTATGGTCTAATAATCTCGGTTGGACTTTGTCCTTTTATATTAACTGAAACTGTTTAATTTACGCAGATCCAAACAAATCTTTAGTGGCACCAACTAAATCCTACAGTTAGGGGTAACCAAATAAAAAAAATGTTCAGACAAAATATTTTATTGCCCGTATGAAGTAAATTTGGTTTTGTAATTTTTTTTTTCTTCAAGAAATCCTTTGGCTTAGTGTCTAAACTTAGGTCAGAACCACGACTTCTAAACTTGTCCAAGTCTTCACCATATTTTCATTCAAACGTAGGCAACATGAAACACAACTGTTTTAACGTATATATGAATGGCTTAAAACATTGAAGTACTCTACCGTGAAACTTCAGTTTCCTTATGCAAATTCAAAACGGCACAAGTCAGTCAATTTTTAGTCCAGAAATGTAGGGATTGTTCCGCAACTTAACTTTGAGTTTAGTATTTAACTGAAAGCATTAGTTCAGCAGTGAGAAATAACAGAACATTATTTTATCATATTATATTATAGTAGGTATAAAAACTGATTTATGGAATTGAACATCTGCTACTGAAAGTCGCATCCCTCCTTTTTTAAAATTCATTTAACACCAGATTAGGTTCTAGATGAAACAAAACCATTATTTTGATGTTTAACATAGGGTGTAGTGTTAAATGAACTGTAAACGCAATGAAAGGCTTATATGAATGGAATTTACCTGAACACGTGCAAACTTGTTTATAAAAAAACATTTGTTTCGTACGATCTGCCACATCGCTTTCCTTCATTTCATATTGTCTGATCAAAACTTAAGTGTTATCGGTATAGTTTCTTATTATTTGTTGCTGAAGTTAGTAACCATTTATATAGAAGTTTTCCCACACTTCCAATATACTTACACCAAAGCAGCACACATGTATCAAAGATAGAATTGAATTAAGGGAACTAAACCTAAATAACCCGATTAAATTCAAATAAATCATGGCAGGAGGCTAATAAAAATATTGAAACATGATAGGCAAATTCGCAAATCGTGCAGTGTGTATACGTAACTGAATTCGGGAGCCAAGATATTAATCTAAATGGCGCGTCTGAACGTAAACAGGAATGGAAGGAAAAATAAGGCGCAAGAAACGTATGGTGTTCGTGCACTTTGAAGCAAAGACATTTTATATGCTACAACCAAATGGATTTCCCCCATCGCCATCTGAAAACAGATAAGTCGGTAAAACAATGTTTTTACAAATACGTTACTTAAAATTCCAATTGACTTGCACTTTAGTATAGAAATACTTTACTTCTGCCACTACCAACATTCAGTTATCTCACAGATAATCGTTTATGCTGACTATAAAATAAATTATAAAATTTATAGAAAAACCGCAAGTAAAAGTTTAATTTCACCAAAAAGAAGGTATTTTAACTTCCACTTAATTTGTTTTCAATACCTTTTTTTTATTATTACTTGGGGTGATATTCCAAAGGTTTAATTAAAAAGTGTGAAATAACTCGAATGGAGTGCATTTAGTGTACTGCTCTACAAACTTAACAAAAGAGCTTGAGATAGTGGGCTGTAGTCGCCCATCAGTTACACAGACCTTGTGTTTATCAGGTTTCCCGAGGTTTCACACTGTAGTAGCTGTAAGCATGTTTCAAATGCAGGATGTTAGTCCTACACCTACAGCAGATATGCCTTAGACGAGCACAGGATTTAAGTCCATTGGTGCGTGGTATATTTATATTTTTAAATTTAATTTAATTTTTTACAATTAGTTTATTAATACATTTCAGGTTGTATAATGTGTTTATAAATTTTTAATATTTAATATTTTGGATTCTGCTACAGAATTTTTTTTTTCTAATACAAATTTGAAAACAAATAAATGAAGATATTTATTTGTTTATGATGATTAAATGGCTATGTGATACTGATGGCTTGAACTAAATAAATAAAATCTTAACGTAAAAAGATATTCGCTGGATAAATTAAAAAAAATAATTCCATCCCAAAAAATAGGCGTACATCTGACGTTGGTTATGACTAAGACAAACGCGTTCATAAATTAGGTAAACATATCAAGCAAACGCTTTACTTTCATTGGCTGTTTGTGTGGTTATGATGGGACATAAAACACGCGTTGTGTGTGATGTAGGTTGCAACAGTGTCCATGAACTACAATGGAGAATGTTCAACATATTTCACTTTATCTAAGAGGCAGTTATACACTTAAGTGTTAATGTCACTTGACTATATCATAATTCCGAGCTGCGATCACTTCCTCAGCTCGCTAGTGGCCCTAAGGAAATGGGCAGGTGTACGGGAGCTTGATGCGACGTTCGCCACAAGCGGAAATGCGGGCTTGACCTCGCCGGGAATCAAGACCAGTTCGCCGTGCTGGGAGGAGAGTTACTACGAGGTTGGTACACTAAAGGCACCGTGATAAATTTTTTCAGGTCATCTTACACTACACACGTTTAACTCTGCAATGAGCTCGCGTTAACTGGGATTACTCATTTTCTGCGTCCTACCCACCAAACCTCAAGTCGACTATTTTCTGTGAAATCTGTGGCGCGTTTACGCGTATATCTGTAAATAAACGTTCCGGTAATAACAGTTTTTGCCAGAAAAGGTAATAAAAAAACCATCCAAGGTAGTATAGTTTTGCTTTTATCATATTAAGTATAGTATAAGAAAAATCGTGGAAATAATAAAAGGAAATGTAGACTTTAATCGCGTAAAATGAAGTCCCACTGTTGTCTTTTCCCGGTAAATCGAGCACTTTTGAAAGCCGTGCTTAAGATCTACTTGTTTGCACAGTGTGTATTCTTCCGCCACACGTGGAGTTATTTTAGCCATGAGCCTGATCACTTTATTCATACGTCGGTCAAGTGAAACTATGAAAATATTATTAAAGTAAATATTTAACAAATATTGTAAATTCTTTCACATACAGTGGCTCACATTAATATTTGGCCACCAATGATAATCGCAGTTGCATGGCCTTATGTTACATTAGAAATGAAGATAAACATCAAACAGATTGAACAATCATTCTTGCGTGCTTTAAATGAAATGCAATAGTAGCCAATAACTGAAATGAGCAGTGCAAGTTAGTGAAACGCAATATTTTATCCTCGCGTGCTTCATAAGTACGCCACTTTAATATTCGGCCAATTGTGGTGGACGCGTGGCACAGGCACGATGCACTTTGCTTTCGTACCTCGTGTCATTCCCTGCACGCTCTCTGCGCTGAGAGGTTGTATTGGGTAGTTCTGTTGGCTGCGTCAGTCAGGCAAATGGGACGTAGGGCAGGAATACAACGTTTGAACAGCGGCAGCTGGTCATATTTCATCATGCAAAGAAGAAATCTCAACGAGAAATTTCGGAGAATATGAATCTGCCGAGGTCCACTGTCGGAAACATCATAAAAAGGTTTCAGAAGTAAGCCAGAATAGATTCGGTACCTCAAAAAGGACAGACAAAGAAGCTAAGCGAGAGAGAAGAACGTCTAGTAATCAGGAAAATAAAGAAAGATCCGAAAATTAGTGCTTGCACACTTACCACGGAGGTACTCAATGAATGTGGAAAGAACGTCCATCCAGAAACCATACGACGAGTTATCAGAAGAGCAGGATATAATGGCAGGGTATCTAGAAAGAAGCCTTTCATTAATGAGGCAA
This sequence comes from Clitarchus hookeri, assembly GCA_002778355.1. Taxonomy (NCBI): domain Eukaryota; kingdom Metazoa; phylum Arthropoda; class Insecta; order Phasmatodea; family Phasmatidae; genus Clitarchus; species Clitarchus hookeri. The sequence continues at coordinate 385,602 of NQII01001152.1, forward strand.
ATAGAAGAAAAGACTTACGTTCGCAAAAGACCACACTGACAAAAAAAATTTGGTGGAACGATGTTATTTTTGCTGATGAGACGAAATTGAATGTATTTGATTCAGATGGCAGGGTAACAATATGGTGCAAGCCCAATGAGGAGCTAAAACCTGGGAACATACAACCTACTGTGAAACACAGTGGAGGTAGTATTATGATCTGGGGTTGTAAATCTTCAGCAGGCGTTGGAGAGGCTGTACATGTTGATGGAACAATGAAAAAGGAAGACTATCTCAACATCCTGAAAGCAAACCTACACAAGAGGGCTGATAATCTGGGCATTATAAAAACGCATAAGTTCTACCATGATAATGACTCAAAACACAAGTCGTACATTTTCAAGAGCTGGATTTTGTATAACTGTCCCAAAGTCATTAACACACCTACTCAATCACTCGATCTGAATCCCATAGAAAATCTGTGGGACGAATTCAAAAGAAGACTGAGCTCTACTACAATTAGGTTCACAAAAGAATTAGAGAAAAGGTTCAAGGAAGAATGGAGTAAGATTGGCTCCGAATTTACCAAGAAAATTATTGCTAATATGCCACAACGCCTGCGAGAAGTAATTAAACAGAATGGCCATGCCACCATGTACTAAAAGACTGTTTGTTTAGTTTGCAAACAGGATTATGTTTGTGTTTGAATGATGGTGGCCGAATATTAAAGTGGCGTAGTTATGCAGCATGGGGTGACAAAATCATATTGTTTGTTAAGTTCCATTGCTCATTTTCGTTATTGGCTACCGCTATATTTCATTTAAAGCACACAAGAGTGATTGTGCAATATGATTTTATGTTTATCCTCATTACTAATTTAACATAAGGCTATGAAACTGCGACAATAATAGGTGGCCGAATATTAATGTGAGCCACTGTACATGCATTATAAAAGTGAAAATAAAAAATCGATTTCTAATTTCTACAAATGTTTGCCTAGCACATTAAGTTCAACCTTAAAACATGGGATTAATTTCCCTCCGTCGTTGCCAACTTAACTGGGCGCGTGCCAGTGATTGTGCTCGTAAAGTGTGTGCACGGTAGAGGCAGTTACATTTCTCGAAGGTTGATTTCGAAATAGCTCATTCGACCGTGAACGGCCTATAAATATGTAAAGGAAACTCTGCAAGTCAGTTCAGTGTCTTCCGCGTACAGGCGAAGAGGCGCTGGGTGCGCGCGGTATTGTCGCCCCTATTGCACCGTCGCTTCTGCACCTTGAACGTGCAAAACTATACGAGCCCTAACTCTAAGTAAATCCTGCTAACGATTTTGATGGATGCGTAAAATATGGAATTGTAGTGGCAATGTAGATGTTACTTGTTTTAGTATTTTGATAAGGTCTGCACTTAGTTATCGAAACAGCATTACAAAATCTGGTTTACACTGCTTGTTGAACACCCTTAAAGAGTCTGCCTACCTGGCGTCTGAATTGCGTTGAAACACAAATCAGGTGAGGCCAATTGAGTGCTTTTGACGTCACACTCATTAGGAACACTATTCTAGAGAACTTGAACCTGATTACAAACAGATTTTCAAAGCGGCATAGCTCAGAAAATGCGGGTCAGGTACATGACGAAATGCTGGAGGACTCTGCATTTAACCCTGTCACACACTTCCCACAAGTAAAATGATAGTATCGCCGGCTAGTCTCACACGCAGCATGGTGAGAACTCTGCACTCTAGTTCAGAACCATGCGCTTCGTGGCGTTGCCGCACTCTATTTACGTGTCAGTGTCGCCTTTTTAATAGCTCCTGCACCTTTGTACCTGAAACGAGTAAGATAGTGCTGCAGGGTAACTGGTACCTTAATTAATCCAGTGCCCATGTGTTTCTACCACAATAAAGCGCACACTAGCTAGCTTCCATTACCTCGTACGAGGGAAGAGATTTGGGAGGCTCTTCACAGCGAGGTCTCTAGAGTCGGTGAGGGTAATTGAGGTGAGTATGGACATTAGGTAAAGATATACCAAGAGTGAACCTCCCCAGGTTAAAGTATCTAACCACTCCAGCATGTAAGAATCTGTAGTTCTTGGTATGAACACCACGTAGCGCTAGTCCATCTTCGTGGCGGCTGCGTGGGGAAGTCTGCAGCGTTTCCATTGTGACATCTACCCTCTTCCTCACTCATACTCCATCTCTGTCGCACCCGGACCTAACTCCGCAACAGTATAACGTGCTCTGAATGTCTGCTGTACCCACAAAGCTGGGAAAGACAAGATGGCGGTCACCCAAGTAATTACCTCAAGCTATACGTCAGTTTGGGTTCTGTAAAACGTATGTATGTACAAAATGAAACTTAATACACGCGTAAGTAACCGGAAACGTTGCAAATTAATCACGCGGTCATAATTAACACAACTTCATAAAACACGCCATAACCGTGGAGTTCGGTAATGTATATACATAATCTTACAGAAATTCCGTAGGCTGTGTGTAGCTCAGTGGGTTGCTGACGTAATGTTAGGCTTAAGAGTTCAAATCTTAGTCGTGAAACGAAATTTTCTTTGATATACATTACTGCTGTTTATAACTTATGTTATTGTTAGAGAAAGTTTATTTCCAGAATCACTTCGTCTAAAAGCAATAATACGTAAGTAACAGCACAGTGCAATAGACTAGTTGTGGTAGTTTGCAAATCAAATAGATTGGTTACTAAAGTAGATAATTTGAGCTGTGTATCACGAGTAATGTGAACACACACGCATTACTATGATCATTACAGATACGTATGTAAATACAAGGGCATAGCCGGGAAGGGGTTATCGGGACATATCTCCCCACCCCCAAAATGACAACTTTTATTTTAATATAAGAAATGCGTGATGCCCCTCGGACATGTTTATAGCATTTTGTGGTTCCATATCGGTTTATCAGCGCATTGAATAAAAATAATATTTTAACTATTAATTTGTAATAGTACATCTTTCGTATTTTGTCCAAAAACAGAAATATGCAATCTCTCACACCCCCCTCAAAAGCAAATTTCTGGCTACGCTGCTGTTTAAATAATTTTCTAATGTTTTAATGAGTGGCGTAAATCTCCGTTGTACAAACATTATAATATATTACCTGGTTTTCCATACATAAGCAATTCCGTTACTAATCATTTTCCATACATTAATAGTACTCGTACTTGGAAACCTTAATCAATCTAGTCTTCAGGGTAAAGAAACAATCTTCGTACTTTTGGATGAATCACAAAGCTCCTACATGTAACATTTGGTTGAATTTGTAGTCCACCCGCCCTGAGAGTTGTTTTGCCTGCCATTTACAACTTTCTGTTAGCACTTAATTAACGTGCGAGTATGAGCTGACGAGTTCTTCTCTTCTGCTCTAGAAACTTGTATGGCTTCTGTTGTGCCCATAGGTATAACACAAGGTGGCATAAGTTGGGTATCGTGTAGGGCCGGCTTAAACGACTCACGCCTCTCGTAGAATCTAGGAACAGGAAACTTCATAAAACCCTTTTTAAATATCGGAAGAAGTACAGTTTTGAAAATATGACACACTTCACAATGTTAGTATCTTACTAACATTAAAATTAACACAAGTGGTAGGGTAAAGCTAGTAAAGAGGGGAAAATATCTACGATGTATGAATCTAAACTAAGTTTGCTGTATGAATTAACACTCCTCGTATAAATATAGTGCATGTTTAATTCGTTCGTATATTATAATCGTGCAAACATGAGTGGTCGTTAACGAAAAAAGTATTTATTAATTCTACAAAACATGGGGCACAGAGAAAACTAGCTATTTTTAGGAAACGTAAAATATAATTTTGTAAATATGCAACAAAATCATCACACAAGGATGCCCTAATATTCACAAATANAACTAGCTACTTTTAGGAAACGTAAAATATAATTTTGTAAATATGCAACAAAATCATCACACAAGGATGCCCTAATATTCACAAATAATTCTAATTATTATATTGTTCGTAAATTATTATTATACATTTGTAGGCTAGGAGACAACAAACATTCGAGAATACATGAAATAATTTTGACACAGTTAATATATTTACAAATATATATATTTTTTTTGGTAATAACTGTCCACGATGAAGAGAAAAATTATTTGATTCGACTGCGCACTTTAATTTAGCGTAAACTGCTAAGTCTGAAGTAAAGATGTGATTACATAAGACAATTGAAGCGTCAAATTATGTGTTAAAACGTGTGCACGAAACGACAGTGTGGTACCTCATGTATTCGTTTCCAATGGAACTTGGCAGGTCGAGTGCAGTGTTTAGGATTTCCTTAAGCATTGAAATAAATAGTTATATTTTATATTTTAAGTGAAACTTGTGAGGCGGCGAGAACTCAGAACACAGCAGACGGTGTTGTTGGCGGCAAACTGTTATTTAAAGCAATGCAAATATAAACAATATTAAAACGTGTGTGTGCACATGTGAAAGATTATATTTGTTGACACACAAGCTTTTCATGTAGAAAATGTCTGCTTTGAAGTATGATATATACAAAGTTATATTAGAAACAAAGGTAAACCTAATAGGCTTGTCATTGTCACCTGTTTCCATTGGCTATAATTAAGAATTGATACATTGGAAACTGCAAATACAGAAGACGTGTTTCCGTATGGCGCTTACTGCATAGGTCTTAATGCATATTTTTATATTGTAAACTTAGCTAGACTATTAGGGATTAGCACAGTCATTGCATTCAGCCAATGTTTAGTGTAGAAATAGTTGTATTGTGTAATGTAGTCTGAAGTGGAATATTGCAATTATGTCTGGTTTCCATTCATTCGTTACTATCATCCATTATTGTTAACTTCAGTTTCAACCTTTTTTTTTTGCACTGTTGTGAGTTCGAGGTTTCAATGTGGAATATAAAATGGTGTGCTGTGTTACACACGCGTAACTGTAGACACGCACAGCTGCCAGCTTTTCGGACAATAACAGCTAATGCACCTCATTATTTTAAAGATGGATCTTGCAGAGACTAAAACTACATTGTCGCCTTAAAACAAACATTTGTTAGAGGTGAGCCTTATACGTGATCATCAATGTCCTTTTTCTGCAGGTTGCGCAAGGTTTTCTGCTTAATGAGATGCACACTTCTACAGCGTTCGCTGTCGTCTAAGTACGCTAACGTTGTACATGTCTCGGGAAATGATATACGCGAGTACACGAGGAAACGAATGTCTGTGCATTGCGCCCTTACAGCCCACATGCTATTATGAAAAGCCATTTATTATATAGTTCGTAACTTTTATTCCCAATATTTCTTTTTCTGTAGAGTTTTATGGAGGCATTAAGTTACAAAAAAAGCCACTGAGAAAAGTTCTTAATGCATACTCGTTAACCTTAATGATCTAGACGAGCCAGATATAACCAGTTTTCTTCGTGATTTGCTATAAACCTGGCGTAACAATGAATTTATAGTTAACTAGCGAACCGGCCCGGCTTCGCCCGGTAACAATTTAGTTTTTACAGTGATACTTTGAAAGACAAAAATTGTTACTGTGGGTCATCCTTAAAAGATAAACATATGTTATCGCGGACTTTTCTGTAGACATTTTTGAGAGCTACAATTCTGAAGTACATTAATGTGTTGTATATCTTATGGTTTAGTCAGCGCAAGCCATGTAAGCGCTCTAAAAGCGGTTTTTTACGACTTTATTACAAACTGCTAGACATTTCTCTACTATCCTTACATTAAATATAAATGAATTGTACACCAAAACGTTCTTCAAGCAATTCTCGAAATGTCGTTGGAAACCGAATCAACATCCATCAAATAGTTTAGAAGTAACATGCTAATTCACTGACAGATGCGGATAAGCTACTTTGTTTTATACTATTTAGAGATAAGCAGAGCAGTGAGAACACTTCCACGTTCTTTATAAGGCATGGCATGTACGAGTGTAAAAGATGTATCAAATTCAAAAAATTGTTTGTATTCATTCCATTTATAGTGTTAAAATAAAATGTACGTCTAGTTTTTACAACTTTAAATAATAAATTATTGTTAACTGGGTTTATTGCGTCAAATACTTATTAATTCCTTTCTTGAAAAAATGTCTATGATTGATTAATAACAACACTTCCATTGTCTTGCGTTTTTTCAGCTACAGTTTCTAATGGGTTGATAATTAAAAATCTATGCGCCTACATTTCTGCACAAATTTAGTATTTGTTTTCTGTCCAAATGCTTGTTCAGAATGTTATCAGCTGGCTAGTTGCTGTTACGGATGCAAATTAGTATTCCTGTCGGAATGTATCGAGCTGAGTGCATTCCTTGGTTCGGACACAGCCTTAATGACACTTGAATCGACCAATTTAACGTACTGATTATTTATACGAACGGTCATCTTAGTAGTAGTAGTAGTTCTGAACCATTAACTGTAAACACAGTCACATTGTAGATCTTCGTGCCTTAACATATATTTCTGGGCTAGTGAACAATCATTTCCTGTCAATTTACTTTTGCATAAGAACGGAATGGAAACGCTGCTATAATGTATAACGTTATTCATGATTAATATCAAATTTGTAATTTTAAGTTGTAACATAACTCATTTTATAGTGAACCCCTAAAGTATAGTAAAATAATAAATTAGAATTAAAAACCATGACCGTTATGTATTTGATGATTCATTTTCGCAGAGGTAAATTAAACCAAATAGTAGTTAATACCACTGCGAGTTTCATCAAACACAGAATTCCAAGGCAGAAAGGAAACAAATGCAATGGTAGCCTCTAATAAATCACGAGTTGGGTATTCACAACTGTAATGAAAACTGATAACTTGCGTGTGACAAACTCGCATTTAGAATAACGTGAACGAACACGCGGGTAAGGAGAGGTCAGGGTGATCTACTTTTGCCGGCTGCGGAACTGGCAACGCCGCACGGATGGCGAGGTATTTTGACTGCTGCGTCGTCTGCTGCCTGCTAACTCCCAGTAGAGAATACTAGCGCTCCTCTGAATCATCCAATGAACTAACATCAAAAAATGGTAATACTTTTCCCTATCCCTTGGCCGCTCTAGTGTGTACCTTTACTCAATGGCATGGAGCGGTGGGCGAAACGGAACATTCTCGATAAATTTATTTTTTTGGGTGTAATTTTCTTAAAAGGATGAATTTTAAGTATAATAAAGTCTTATATTTATATCTATACCTTATAACAATATAGTAACCTTTAATATTAAATAAATAATTAAAGTATAATAAGATTTTAATATTAATAACATAATATTTATTTTATATTGATAAGTAAACCCAAATAAATCTTGGAGTTATGTGCACCTGGATAAAGCAGATCAGCTTTATCGCCCGGCACGATTCCCACATGTGAAAATCCAGCAGTGACCCGGCCGGGGGTTGAACCCGGTGCGTCTTGGGGGATGGCGAGCAGGCTAACTGCTCAGCCACCGTGGTCACGCATCGTAACAGTTAAATGAGAAAGAGGAAATTCATGTTTCTTGCGGTACGGTCGCATGCTATTAGTAATCGTGTGATCTTTCTTACTCGTTTTTATAGTGTAGTCAAATTTTCGGACCAGATGCATTTCTGAAGTTCCTTATGACATCGAATAAACGTGGTTCCCATTTTGACTAGGCTGTATTATGTGCAGGGATGTAACCAATGCTCATTGTTGTCACAGTGGTCTTGGGTGCAGGGTCCATGCACTGTAAAGTTTTGGTGTATGTATTATATAATGTTAATGTAATATGTTTGCTGTTTCTCAGCGCGTTTTGAATTAAATATTTGAAAAATCATTCAATATAAGACGCTCTTGGTTGTTTCCTAAATACGTCCTTTATCAGGAGGAGTTTATACTTCTCTTAAAATAAAAATACAATATTTTTGGTTAAATTGAACTTCTATACACTATTATAAAACCCAACGTCTCTCTGTCTGTCAGTCGGTGCGCTTATTACTCGAGAACCACGTATCCGATTTACGTGGTTTTTTTTAAATTCATAGCTATGTTCTCTGGCCAGGTTTTAGTATATATTTTGTTGCGTAAAGTAACCTAAGGAATAAGCAGTGACGATAATAGTGAATAAAGTCGGGAAAAGTTTGCCGCCAGCGCGCTCTCTTGCAATACGCTGTCTATGCCGTTAAATATGGAACAATATCACGTAGTAAAGAATTGTGTAGAATTAAAAGACCTAAAAAAACTCTGCAGTAGCATAGATCTATCTATAACAGAGAAATACTAATAACCTTTTTTTACCATTTAATTTCTAGACTTCCAAAGAATCACAACCAAGCCTCTGACATGGTTCCAAGAGCGTGCTGTCTTAACCACAAAATGAAATCTTCGAAAACCTCAATAAAACGACCATGGACATGATTGAATCACCCTCCCGAACGTACAAGTCAGTGGATACTGTTGTTGAAGAGGAAGACTCAGTCCACTATCCGACTGAATTCTTGAATTCTCTTAATCCATCAGGTTTGCCTGTTCACGCTCTTGCTGTGAAAATTGGCGCACCAATCATGTTATTACGGAACACAAGCACTCCAAAATTGTGCAATGGCACTCTCCTACAAGTAAATAGTTTAAGGGATTATGCTATTGAGGCATCTATGATGAGTGGCACCGGTACTGACGAAAAAATATTAATACTCGGAATACCAATGATTCCAACGGATTTACCTTTTTTGTTTAAGCGTCTCCAATTTCCGATCAGGGTTTGTTTTGCGAGGACTATAAATAAGTCACAAGGCCAAACCCTGAAAGAAGCTGGAGTTGACCTCCGACAGCCATGCTTATCACATGGACAATCTATGTCGCACGTTCGCGTGTCATTTGCAATAGCAATAGCAAAATGTATTTGCGCCCAATAAAAAAAAATGAGACATGTTGTGTACAAAGAGGTCCTACGATGAAACATGTCTTTAGATTAGAAAAAGAAAATAGTAAACTAATGACTTCATGCAAAATATTAAAATGTAAAAAATAAGAGTATGTTTAAATTTAAAATATTTGTCTAATGATTATTTATCTAATAATTAACACTAAGTAAAAGTCAACTTTATGCAAAGAAAAACCTTAACAATAATTCTGTAGTCCACGCGAGCGGAGCCACGGGCACAACTAGTTTAGTTATATATAATCGCTAAATTATTTATAATTTATAATAAATATGAGTTAAAATAGTGAAAAGATATGCGTGCTGGTAATACCTAGTAAGAAATAGTTCTTACGCAAAATATACTTACATTGTGTGCGCAAGAATGCAGTGTGTTGTCCCTTTGGTGTAACTGTTATACTCGGTTAAGCTTTGTTTTCGTGAGGCGGAGGAAGAACCTGAAAGTAGAACTTGAGCAGGGCTTCGGAAAAGTTGTAAGTAACTGTGAGCGGAATATACTAAAAGTTGTCTACGAGGCGATGTAATAAGTAGTAGTTACCTCTACAATGCGCACGCAAGTTCAAATCGTCGCTGTAGGCGCACCAGTGTATGTCCTCCTATCTCAGTCTTCTTCTAGACAATCTTGCGCCTGGAGCATGTATGTTTCGTGCACTGCTGGCGGGAACGTGCTACAGGTCAGGTTAGGCAGATAAGACATATTCAGGGGCTCGAACTGCGTTGCAGTGTGCTCGAAAGCCATGTATTTATTTATAAGAAGCTATTACACGTGCGTCCAATGTGATAGTCTAGGAAAGGAACGCACACTCCAGACTAAGTCTGTCGGTTACCTCCAAGATATCACGCACATTAGAAACACAATTTCGGAGCACTCCAGCATAGCTCAAACGACTTTTTCAAAGCGCTGTATCTCAAATTATAAGCGTTATAGACGCACAGAAGTAATGTAGAGGCATGCATTGAACCTTGCTACACACATTCCATCGATATAATAGGGTCACCGCTGAAAGTCCCATAGGTACACGCAGAACGGCGATAACACTGCACACTGTGCGTAGCGGTGATGTAGCCCTTATCACTGCCACGTTTCTCTGCCTCAAACGGGGAAAAAAAAAACTCCAGGAAGGCGGGCCCCTTAATGTACGCTTGTAACCTGACAACTGTATATTCCGTACGAAGAATTACGTGGAGTTTGGTAAAGTGTGTATACATGCCATGTAGACTCGATGATCAGCCATCGTGGCGAAACAAGTGGACAGAGGTCGTTCTGTTGGCCTGTGCAATGACAGCAAGCGTTTGGTAACTGAAAGATGTTCCTCGTGTTTTCTAGCCACTGCATTCGTGCCGGCGTATACTTTGACACCAGTAACACACGAACTCACGTCGCTGTGCTGGTTCAACTGTCACGTCTCGGAGAGCTGCATTCCATTATAATTGTTGGATCGTACACTCAAATCACTGATTATCCGTGCAACTCCAAAATACATTACGTTAACAATAGTGCACTGTTAGTGTCGTACAAGTAACAGGTAAGAGTAATAACTGAGAATGTTATACATGCACGAGAATGTCACCAAAACTATACAAAACATGACTCTTTCAAATCAATCTATTAATTTCATTTCAAGACTATGTTGTGTTGCGTTGAAAATGTGACTCATGCTAACTAACTCGTATATATAAATAATACTGGCAAGTTAGTGAGAGGTAACACTGTAGAACTAGCAGAGGCATTGCCGTCGTGGTTGAGAACGGAGCCAGCTCGTGACATGTATGCATCCCGCTCAACAACCGTCGGCTACGGGCGAGTGGAGTAGACGTCCCCTGATTGCCCGCGACACGCCGCGCACTGCTTCGGAATGCAGTTTCCTGTGCAACAAATAAGAATAGCCTTTAAATATATGCATCACTCTTTGTGACACATAAGCACATTGGAAATTATATTCGTCTAATTCAGTGCCAGGAAGTAACACTTTACCATTCTATAATGAAATTATATTACGATAATGTTTCACAGCTTGTTAAACTGTACGATCTTTCAAACACGAACCGTCGTGTTTTTTAGTTAACTAAAATTGTGTTAAATAAAACTGTAGGCAATTGAGAAATGCTAAAAAAATTATAATTTAAAATTACACACGTACTTTGAGTATTTTCAAAACCATAAAAGTTTGGGAAAATAATAAGATTTTTACCGGATTAATGGCCGTCTCGTTGGGCGAAAAAATACATTTAAAGAAAAACTGTTATTATACATTTTAAATTATTACTCTCATAAATTGGTAACTGTTTACAATACAATAGTTAGCATACACTTTTGCGCAAGTTTATTTCAATAATGCAAATTTTATTTCCTAATGGAATCAACACGTTACAAATCACATAACGATTTTCGTAAAAAAAAGTAGTTATTTAATAACTATTGACAACTAAAGACTGTTCACGCTAAACTGAGCATTTTTGAAAGCCCTGCTTGATATCTACTCGTATGCATAGTGTGTGTGTTCTTCCACGAAATGTAAAATGAACATTGTCAAGGGCTGGGTCACTATTCATGCGACGGTCTAGTGGAAATTTGAAAATACTGCAGAAGTAAATATTTTACGAATTAGCATATTTTTACACTTATAAGCACTTAAAAAAACTGAAAGCAAAAGTTTTATTTTTAATTTCAGTATTTAGGAAGCTTTCCTTAACACTTACAATTTAACGTTAAAGCATGGAAGAACTTTCCCTTAGACGTTGTCCACTTCACTAGGCGCGTGGCGGGCATCGTACCCATTAAACTATACGCAGCTGTGGACAGTGACATTTTCCCAAGGTTCGTTTCAGAAGCGCTCACTTCACCGTGAACAGCAGTTACACAGTAATGTACTGTTGACCGGTAGCAAAAGCACTAATATCTATTCACCACGAAGCACATTAAAAATATAAATAATTGTTATAAGTACCGTGAAGAGGGGTGAAATAATCAGCAGAGGTGAGATTGATCACATGAACATGTTCTATCAATATTGTTAGATATGGTACCTAACCTAAACATGTACATGATGCCATGTTATCATTCTCACCTCTGCTGATAAGTTTCGCTCCACTTGAATATACACTGAAGAGCCAGAAAAACTGGTATAGACGTGCGTATGTAAATAACAGAGGCATGGAACCAATCAGAGTAACGCGATGAGGTCGGCAGCGCCTATATAAGATAAGCGTCTGGCAAAGTTGCTAGATCGGTCACTGCTATTAACAATGGCAGGTTATCAAGATTTAAGTGAGTTTGAAAGTGGTGTTATAGTCGGCGCACGAGAGATGGGACATAGCATCTCAGAGGAAGCGAAAACATTTGGATGTTCGCGTACGACCATTTCACGAGTGTACCGTGAATATCTAGAATCCGGTAAAACATCAAATCTTCGACATCGCTGCGGCCGGAAAAAGACCGTGAACGAACGGGACAAACGACTGACGAGAATCATTAAACGTGACAGACGTGCAACCCTTTCTCAAATTGGCGCAGATTTCAATGCCTCCTGCATACCTTCAGACATTAGTTGAGTCCATGCCACGTCGTCTTGCGGCACTTCTGCGTGCTCGGGGGCCTTACACGATATAAGGCAGGTGTACCAGTTATTTCTTGGCTCTTCAGTGTATATTAAATTGAAAATGTTGAATGGAGGCAGGTGGTGAAGGGCGGGAGGTGCACGTGCGTCCTGTTGCACATCTGTAAAGCTGTGGTGCTGTGGCGGCGGGGCGGTGACAAGTGTGTTCTATTTTTTTCCCCTCGTGGCACGCCTCCAACTCGACACTCTGCGCGCTGAGCACACACAAGTGCGAGGAGGCTGTGACGCGGAGCAAACTAAACTGGTGTCGGCGTGCTACTCGAGCACCGTCCTTGTGTCATGTGGTTCGAGTGAGCGCCACAAGTGGCTCGCTTACTCGCCTAACACCAGTTGAAACTATATCCATGGCTGGATAAAGCAGGTTTGCACTAATGATGGCCACCTACAAACGCATGTGAAGTAACCACGGCCTCTTAGATCGATACTCTTTTTTAATAGTTAAAATAATAATAATAATAATAATAATGTCTTTTTGTGGTGAATTATAAAACATTGTCGCCTTCTCGTACACTTAACTACTTTAAATAAAATTAAACTTCACTTATTTTTATGAAAATCAAAACATGAAGTCTACTGTAAAATTAGAAAGTAGCTTATATTAAATATACATAGCACTAGACATAAAAATAAAAGGTTTTAGAATAAACTTTCACAATTTATTACTCTTTTCAATGTGTATATATGTACATATATGCTGATACAGCATGTCCCAGACCTTCTTTGCCATCCCTTTTTACTTAAAAACGGTGCGTCCAGACATTTTATGGGTAAAATGCGTTGTAGGCAAACCCTAAAGGACGAATTGAATGGTGAACCCTAGTGTATAGAATCTGACTAAGGTAACTCCAGAATTTCAAATGGAAAGGTGGTACAGAATTAGTATCGTTAAATAGGGCTCGCAAAACAGAAAAAAAATTTTTTGTTATGTTTCGTAGATTTGATGATACCAAAAATTTCCCTGGCGCTGACGATGAGCGTAAAAATATCTTTTTCGATGTTTTAGGCCTAGTAAGGAAACAAACTTTTGCCTACACTTCATGTTTGAATTAAACACAATTTGTGCAATTTAAAAACACAAAAATGCAAGATTTTTAAAATTAAAAATGTTTTTGTTTAGACATTATTACAAAAAAACACATTTGCTTGTTTTCTGTTCTGTGATAGGCGTTGGAAATGTTTTTCGTTCTGTTCTAAGCACATTTGTGCCAGTTTTTGTTCACTTTGGCTACCCCGAAGTGGGCTATCTCTGCAGCTGGTAGCCATCCGCATGCTACTCTTATTCGGTCTGTACATGAAATCTTTCGTTGTAAGATACTGTTGTTACACAGTGTCTTTAATGAGTCCCCAAAAACATAATCAAGGGGAGTTAAGTCTGGCGACCGCGGTGGCAAAGTCACTGGCCCCCCCTCTCCCAATCCATCGACCAGGAAAACTGTGATTTAAAGTACGCTTGGCCACCTAGGAAAAATGGGCTGGGCATCCATCTTGTTTCAGCCATATTAACAAAAGGGTTGCTAGTGGAACATCTAGCATCTCAGTCTGTGTGTGTTACAGAAATCCAGAGTACCGCTCACTATTTAGTTGTTCATCAGAAAAATAAGGTCCGATAACTTGATCATGGATGAGTCCACACCAGGTATGTAGGCTCCAATAGTGCTGGTTGTCTTGCTGACGTTACCAATGAGGGCTTTCTGCTGACGAATAGTGAGCGTTGTGGATATTTGCATCCCCATTAGATTTCAAAGTGGCCTCATCAGTCCACAGTACGATAGTCGGCAAGTCCAAATTTTGATTTAAAAACCAGTTGCAGAAGAATTCTTCTCTGGGAATAGTCTTCTCTTAATGCCTGATGGACTTTAATGTGATAAGGATGTAAACCACCATTGTGTAGGATTCTCCAGGTGTTACTTCTGCTCACCCTGAATCCTGTGCTATTCTTCGATTAGGAAGATGTGGGTCCAAATTTATTGCAGCAAAAATATCTGCACTTCTATCATCTATTACACATCTTCTTACTTGATTGTTACGGTTGCGGGTCGGTTGCACCTGGCCACTATTGCGAATCCGTGCCTCCAATCGCTGAAAAACATGTCACCGGCGTGGACGATCTTAATACCTCCCTGCTCAAACGCATTCTGCGTGTCTGTAATTCCGGCGACATTCGCCGAGCAGCATAAGCATGTCAAATGCTTCTTCGTTGGAATACGGAATTACAGCACGAATGACCTAAAGTAGAAACCTTTCACGGTGCACACGCCGCCAAAATGCCTCTTCGACATGAGGAATGGCGCAGACAGAGGGGAAATGCAAGTACTGCTATCTAGTGTCAAGTTCTCGCTCGCCTCGTTTGGGTTGGCATGGTGTGGCGCGATTCAACACGGGTGTGCCAGATGGAGATTATTTCGATATCTTCAAAACGGGGAAACATTCTAAGAAGATTTCCAGGCAAAAAAGGTTTAGTTCAGCGGGCCGTATTAAACGATACTCATTTAGTACCATCTTCCCATTTGAAATTGTAAAGTTGACTTAGTTTTCTCCGGTTTGTAGCAGATTGCAGTCAATGTACTATACACACATCCACATGTTATATACCTCACATGCATATAATTGTACTATTTATAAAAATAAACTAAAAGTAACACCAATGAGCAAAAATTGAAAAACTTCAATTTAGTTTAAGGATATCTGAAGGAAAGAAAAGTACAGCAAATAACTACTGTATTTAAACATGGGATAAAGACGAAACATTGATTAAAATAAGACATTTTAGGATATGGAGCAAATCCAAATTTCCCAATAATACCTTAAGTAACGATCACTACTTGGGACAAGTTGCAAAAATGTACAAGATACTTGAACTTCGAACTTTTGAAACTGTGCAAGTATATATACGCTGTTCATGGTTTAGCACTTTTCAAAAGATACACATTCGTTCTTATTGTGTATCTTTTCGCTATAAGAAAGATTAAACTTTCTTCATACATCATCCAAGTGGTAACCGTAGAATTTATAGGTAAATAAACATATTAGCGATATGCAGATTCGTGCTGTAATGTGCTTAAAACACTTGATTAGCCATAAATGTACATATTACACACTCGATACTTCAGGCATTGAGAAGATACACGAGTGGCCATGGGATAGGAAAAGTCCAGTTTTATTTTGTTAGTTTGGGCGCTGATTCAGATGAGCGGCTTGTGTTCTCGACTGGGGGGAGGTAGAAGTCAAAATACCTCTCCACCTGTGCTGTGTTCTAAGTTCCGCAGACGGCAAAAGTAAATCACCCTGGACTCGGATCACTCATGTGTTCGCTCACTGCTAAAGGCAAGCCTCACTCACGCAACTTAGTTTTCATTGCAGCTGTGAATACCTAACTCACGATTTACTAGTGGCGACCATGGCACGTGTTTGGTTTCTGTCGTAGAATTCTGCATTTGATAAAATTTTCAACGATATCGACTACTATTTGGTTTTATTTACCTCTGCGAATATGAATTATCGAAAGTATATAATGGTTAAAGTTTTTAATTCCAATTTATTATTTTATTATAGTTTAGGCGTTCATGATAAAATAAGAGGACTGCTGGCACTTAAAATTACAAATTTGAGATTAATCATGGATGATGTCATACATCAGTGTAGCATTTTCATTCCCTTCTTATGTGAAAGTAAATTGACAAGGAATTATTGTTCACTAGTCGAGAAATAAACTGAAGAGCAAAAAAAAAAAACTGGTATATAGGCGTGCGTATACAAATAACAGAGGTATGGAACCAATCAGTGTAACGTGATGCGGTCGGCAGCTAGATCGGTTACTGCGGCTACAATGGCAGGTTATCAAGATTTAAGTGAGTTTGAACGTGGTGTTATAGTCGGCGCACGAGAGATGGGACATAGCATCTCCGAGGTAGCGATAACATTTGGATGTTCGCGTACGACCATTTAGCGAGTGTACCGTGAATATCGGGAATCCAGTAAAATATCACATCTTAGACATCCCTGCGGCCGGAAAAGATCGTGAAAGAACGGGACAAACGACGACTGACGAGAATCATTAAACGTGACAGACGTGCAACCCTTTCTCAAATTGGCGCAGATTGGATTTGTGGACTGCCGTGCAGGATTGATGATAGGAATTGCCTCCCGCATACCTTCAGACATTAGTAGAGTCCATTCCACGTCGTCTTGCGGCACTTCTGCGTGCTCGGGGGCCTTACACGTTATTAGGCAGGTGTACCCGTTTTTTTTTTGGCGCTTCAGTGTATGTGTTAGACGCAGGAAGGTCTGCAATGTGATTTATTGTTTACAGTTAGGGGTTGTGATCTACTACAAAGGTGACTAGTCATGCAAATAATCAGTACGTTAAATTTGTCGATTCAAGTGTCATTAAGGTTGTGTCAGAAGATAGGAATGCACTTGTGTATATAAGCATACTTCACTTGGCTTGATAGGCCGACTTACTTGCATCGGTTACAGCAATTAGCCAGCTGATAAAATTCTGAAGAAGCATTTGGACGGAAAATAAATACTGTATCTGTGCTGGAACGTAGGCACATAGATTAAAAATTATCATCCCATTAGGAGCTGTAGCTGAAAAAGCGCATTACAATGGAAATAGTTGCAGTTTTTCAGACATCTTTTCAAAAAAGGAATAAATAAGTATTTGACGCAGTAAACACAGTTATCTTTCATTTATTATTAAAAGCTGTAGAAACTAGAGGTACATTTTATTCTAACAATATAAATGGAATGAATAAAAATGGATTTTAGAATTTTGATATAACTTTTACTCTCATCCACGCCTTGCCTTATACAGNCACTATAAATGGAATGAATAAAAATGGATTTTAGAATTTTGATATAACTTTTACTCTCATCCACGCCTTGCCTTATACAGAAGTGGCAATGTTCTCACTGTCCTGCATATTAACTGTAAATTCATTGCCACGTCAGGATTATAACAAAAAAAAACCTGGTTATATATTGGCTCGTCTAGAACATTAAAGGTTAAAGAGTATGCATTAAGAACTTTTCTCAGTCGCTTTTTTCGGAAGTTAATGCCTCTATACAACTCTACAGAAAAATGAATATTGGAATAAAAGTTGCGAACTACATATAAATCGCTTTTTAAAATAGTAGCCTGTGGGCTGTAAGGGCGCAAGAGACACATTAGTTTCCCCGTGTACTTGCGTTTATCATTTCCCGAGATGTACATCATTTACGTACTATGACTACTGCGTACACTAAGAATTAAGCAGGAAACCTTACTCATACTGCGGATAATGCTCAACTCTAACAAAGGTTTTAAAGCGACAATTTAATTTTAGTCTCTGCAAGATCCATCTTTAAAATAATGAGGTGCATTAGCTGTTATTGTCCGAAAAGCTGGCAGCTGTGCGTGTCTACAGTTACGCGTGTGTAACACAGCACACCATTTTATATTCCACATTGAAACCTCGAACTCGCAACAGTGCGAAAAAAAGGTTGAAACTGAAGTTAACAATAATGATGATACTAACGAATGAATGGAAACCAGACATAATTGCAATATTCCACTTCAGACTACATTACACAATACAACTATTTCTACACTAAACATTGGCTGAATGCAATGACTGTGCTAATCCCTAATAGTCTAGCTAAGTTTACAATATAAAAATATCCATTTAGACCTATGCAGTAAGCGCCATACGGAAACACGTCTTCTGTAATTGCTTTTTCCAATGTATCAATTCTTAATTATATCCAATGGAAACAGGTGACAAGTCTGTTAGGTTTACCTTCGTTTCTAATATAACTTCGTATATATCATACTTCAAAGCAGACATTTTCTACAGGAAAGGCTTATTTGTGTGAACAAATATAATCCTTCACATGTGCACACACACGTTTTAATATTGCTTATATTTGCATTGCTCTACATAAGTTTTCCGCCAACACCACCGTCTGCTGTGTTCTTAGTGGTCGCCGCCTCACAAGTTTCACTTAAAATATAACTATTTATTTCAATGCTTAAGGAAATCCCAAACACTGCACTCGACCTGCAAAGTTCCATTGGAAACGAATACATGAGGTACCACACTGTCGTTTCGTGCACACGTTTTAACACATAATTTAACGCTTCAATTTTCTTATGTAATCCCAGTTTTACTTCAGACTTAGCAGTTTACGCTAAATTAAAGTGCGCAGTCGAATCAAATAATTTTTCTCTTCATCGTGGACAGTTATTACCAAGAACAAAAATTATTTGTAAATATATTAACTGTGTCTCAATTATTTCATGTATTCTCGAATGTGTGTCGTCTCCTAGCCTACAAATGGATAATAATAATAATAATAATTTATGAACAATATAATAATTAGAATTATTTGTGAATGAAGGGCATCCTAATTTGTTAACTTCGTTGCATATTTACAAAATTATATTTTACGTTTCCTACAAGTAGCTATGTTCTCTGTGCCCCATGTTTTGTAGAATTAATAAATACTTTTTTCGTTAACGACCACTCATGTTTGCACGATTATAATATACGAACGAATTAAACATGCACTATATTTATACGAGGAGTGTTAATTCATACAGCAAACTTAGTTTAGATTCATACATCGTAGATATTTTCCCCTCTTTACTAGCTTTACCCTACCACTTGTGTTAATTTTAATGTTAGTAAGATACTAACATTGTGAAGTGTGTCATATTTTCAAAACTGTACTTCTTCCGATATTTAAAAAGGGTTTTATGAAGTTTCCTGTTCCTAGATTCTACGAGAGGCGTGAGTCGTTTAAGCCGGCCCTACACGATACCCAACTTATGCCACCTTGTGTTATACCTATGGGCACAACAGAAGCCATACAAGTTTCTAGAGCAGAAGAGAAGAACTCGTCAGCTCATACTCGCACGTTAATTAAGTGCTAACAGAAAGTTGTAAATGGCAGGCAAAACAACTCTCAGGGCGGGTGGACTACAAATTCAACCAAATGTTACATATAAGAGCTTTGTGATTCATCTAAAAGTACGAAGATTGTTTCTTTCCCCTGAAGTCTAAATTGTTTAAAGTTTCCAAGTACGAGTACTATTAACGTATGGAAAATGATTAGTATAATCCATTCATGGTTACTTCACTCTTTTCAGAAGCCCTNGGTTTCAAAGTACGAGTACTATTAACGTATGGAAAATGATTAGTATAATCCATTCATGGTTACTTCACACTTTTCAGAAGCCCTGCTAAAGTTCTACTTCCAGGATATTCCTCCGCCTCGTGCAAACTAAGCTTAACTAAGTCTATAATATTACACCAAAGGACAACGCACCGAATTCGTGCGCACTCAGTTGCAAAAATATGTTTCACGAGAACTATTTCTTACTAGGCGCTACCAACACACACGTTTTCTCACTGGTTTTATTCATATTTATTGCAAATGAAATATTATAATTTATAAATAAAATACAGGTAAAACGTTTTTCTGGTGGAAAAATAAGATACTTTCATGTTAACAGAGGTATAAAACTGTATATTTAGGAGTATAAAACATCGTATATTTAGGAAATAACTAAACGCACCGTACATGGGGTGAGATTTCAAAGGTTTAATTGAACAAGTGCGAAGAAACCGCGAATAGACTATAACGGAATTGCTTATGTATGGAAACCAGGTAATATATTATAATATATGTACAACGGACATTTACGCCACTCATTAAAACATTAGCAAATTATTTAAGCAGCAGCATAGCCAGAAATTTGCTTTTGAGGGGGGTGCGAGAGATTGCATATTTCTGTTTTTGGACAAAATACTAAAGCTGTAATATTACAAATTAATAGCTAAAATGTTATTTTTATTCAAAGGGCTGATAAACAGATATGGAACCACAAAATGCTATAAACATGTCCGAGGGGCATCACGCATTTCTTATATTAAAATAAAAGTTGTCATTTTGGGGGTGGGGAGATATGTCCCGATAACCCCTTCCCGGCTATGCCCTTGTATTTACATACGTATCTGTAATGATCATAGTAATGCGTGTGTGTTCACATTACTCGTGATACACAGCTCAAATTATCTACTTTAGTAACCAATCTATTTGATTAGCAAACAACCACAACTAGTCGATTGCAGTATGCTGTTACTTGCGTATTATTGCTTTTAGACGAAGTGATTCTGGAAATAATCTTCCTCTAACAATAACGTAAGTTATAAACAGCAAAAATGTATAGCAAAAATAATTTCGTTTCACGACTGAGATTTGAACTCTGAAGCCTAACATTACGTGGCGCAGGCAGACCCGCGCAGCAACCCACTGAGCTACACACAGCTTACAGAATCTCTGTACGATTATGTATATACATTACCGAACTCCGCAGTTATCGCGTGTTTTATGAAGTTGTGTTTATTATGACCGCGTGAGTAATTGGCAACGTTTCCGGTTACTTACGCGTGTATTAAGTTTCATTTTGTACATACATACGTTTTACAGAACCCAAACTGACGTATAGCTTGAGGTAATTACTTGGGTGACCGCCATCTTGTCTTTCCCAGCTTTGTGGGTACAGCAGACATTCAGAGCACGTTATACTGTTGCGGAGTTAGGTCCGGGTGCGACAGAGATGGAGTATGAGTGAGGAAGAGGGTAGATGTCACAATGGAAACGCTGCAGACTTCCCCACGCAGCCGCCACGAAGATGGACTAGCGCTACGTGGTGTTCATACCAAGAACTACAGATTCTTACATGCTGGAGTGGTTAGATACTTTAACCTGGGGAGGNGATGGAGTATGAGTGAGGAAGAGGGTAGATGTCACAATGGAAACGCTGCAGACTTCCCCACGCAGCCGCCACGAAGATGGACTAGCGCTACGTGGTGTTCATACCAAGAACTACAGATTTTTACCTGCTGGAGTGGTTAGATACTTTAACCTGGGGAGGCCCACTGTAGTTACATCTTTAGTAAATACTTAGTCTTGAAAATTATATTTATAAATTCTCTGTCTACCTAACTGGGAGATTGCATGCTAATGTGTATTGTAGCATGCGTGCTGTATGGGAAATTATTATTTTAAATAATTGATTTCAAAGTGCATAATTTACCCTTAACAGTATTTATTACACACATGCTATAGCTACAGTTTCCACTTGCTATAACCCTGCCCTTTTCTAAATTGGTTGGTAGTTAACCAGATAACCTAACCTCTAATAACAAAATGTGTGTTTATTCAAGTCATTCTTATAGGTTGGCTCGCTTCATATTGTAATTTAATTCAAAATTATTATAAAATACATGCTCTCGCACAGACGAGTCAAATGTTATGCTAACGGTATTGTTATTACAACAGTAATTGTTTGTTATCTGCGAGCAGTCTGAAACTAATTGTGCTGTTAATGTAATATACTGTTAAACTTGTATTATAAATGTATCATTTAGTACGTATGTAACTACTTTACCTTATTTTATTCTGCTATAGACTTCTAGGTGATGTTAATATTGCGCAAAACTAATTTGGTTGTCAATTAATGTCGTTACTGGTGTTAAAAAAATATTGTATTTTCGTTTCTTAAAAATACACATTCCGTTGAAAAAAAATAAATTAATATTCTTATCACAAAAATAAATATTACCAACGACGAAAAAATTAACTGCTTTCATTGGAATGTAACTCGCGCCTTGAGCGCTTGAAGTCTTCTACTGTAGGAACTCCCACGTCCTCCCAACTGCTATATTTTAACATGTCCTGAATTTGTATCATATTGTGGGTATTCAGTAAAACACAGACAAACTGCAGTTCTCTTTTGTAGAATGGGAATCCTTGATGCTCTAGAAATAATTGCCTATTTTCCACAAGTCAACTGCTTTGCAAGGCTTGAAAACTGACTCCGCTGCATTTAGTTCTCATACTATGCTTTAATATTTAAATAGAGTAGTTTAATTTGACGAGGTTATCGCTGTTCACAACCAACCGCCATTGTACAACGGCAAGTCAGTGTCAACTTGTGGGCTAGACATTACTTTAATGTTGGAGGAAGTGTGTTTTCTTCCTGTAATTTTTAGCATAATACATCATTTGGTTGCCGAAACCTTACTTAGACTTTATTAACATTAAAACGTCATCAGTATATTTGCATTAAAGAAATATAAGACTTTGTTAATGTTTAACATTATAATATTTGTCAGAAAATTATTAATTTGACTAAAACAAACTTTTTTTGTTGCAACAACATAATAAATTTTCTGTGCACATTTGCCCTTTAATACTGTTAATAGTGTTAATGCCCAAAACTGCAAAAACCAGTTAATTCCCGATAACATCTACTGCTTTGACCTGCCACGGAACTTTGAAGATATAAACCATATTTTTATTTGTAATGCTTAGGAAAAACGCATCCCGTGCGATCTACTAATTTCTGTCCTAATCAAAAAATGTGAACAATGTTTCCTTTAGTAGATAAGTCATACGCATGTTTATTAAATAGTAAACTAACCCGTTGGCTGTCATACGATGCGCGGACTCGTACAACGTAAAACACTGCTCAAACTTCAACGAAACGCGCGCGCACGGATACGTACGGAAGGACGCAAGCCAGCTGGCCACGTATCTCAACTCAATGTCAGTTAATTCTCGTGGACATTGGAAGTATAATATTTGGTTTGATGGATCTCGTTTCCGTGATTGTTGTTTACAAGAAAACTTAGACACATATTTACGGCTGCAGTATAATTTTTGTTTTAATAAACAAACTTGCGTGTTTCGGCAGTACTATGTACAGAATATTAAACATAGTAAAAAAAATGGATATGTGTAATCTACTTATGTCGGTAATTTGCAACAGAACAATAGTTTAATTTCGTATGTTGCATATGGGAGTTTCAGTATTGTAGGACAGCCGAAATGCNATGGGAGTTTCAGTATTGTAGGACAGCCGAAATGCATCGCGATTCGTGCGCTAGTTCGTGGCAAGTGTTCCTCGTCGGTTTCAGTGCGAACCCGTGCATTGGGGAGCGGATCTTCGCTGCCGCATCCCCACGCACTCGCGCTGAAGTGACTTGGCATCACGTGCGACCTCAGTCACGTCGGTCTCGTGAGCAGGCGATGAAGGACCTGCACCGAGACAAATATGTTCCAATCAACCAAATACTGTTTTATGTAGGGCCAAATATGTATTTAGTAGTCCCAACAAAATATTTTGTTTAGCAAATAAAACTTAAAACTACAAAATTGATTCCTTCGTTAACAAATACAGTTAGTGTTTGCAGTTTTTGACAAATATAATAGCAAGTGTTTATTAATGCATTTATTGGTGCTTAATAAGTGTATAAAAATTAAAATAAATAAAGTTCAACAGGAAATTAAGAAGTAAATGTGCAAAACCTGAATTACTTCTTTACGTACGTTGTCTAGTATTTGTATCAAGGACATTTCTATTGCCAGTTGGATTAGCTGAGGTTGCTAGAGCGTAGTGCTCGGAAGTATACGATCTAGGTTAGAATTTCTGTCAGGCTTTCACTTTTTTTATAACAGAAACTGTGTAATGCGCGTAGAGCCGAACAAATCTTCAGATGCAACAACCAAATCGTAAAATTGGGAGCAACCAACTAACAAAAAAAAAAAAAAAAAAAATATTGCTCCTATACGAAAAATTAATTTGGTTTTTCAACGAAACTTTTGTTTCATTCAACAAAATATTTGCCTTATGTGAAACTAGGCATACATATTTTTAAATAATGAATTAATTACTTTGATCTATCTGGATCTAGGCACATAATATCGATGCGGATAAAAAATGAGGCAAAAAACGATTTGCAAATTTTTCGATTTTTTTTAAGGCCGGTTGTACGAACATAACTATGATTCTATGTGAATATGTTGCACCATATCCTTAGAAATAAACACAGCCAGAAATACTAATAACCAAAAAGTAGTAAAAATATCAAAGACAATAAAATGAAATTCCAATGAAAAGCTAACAGTCCATAAATACGACAGTTGAAACTCAACGTTCGTAACGTCTGCGATCTATCGGACGACAGTTTCAAAAGTTAAGGAACTTCAAGANACGACAGTTGAAACTCAACGTTCGTAACGTCTGCGATCTATCGGACGACAGTTTCAAAAGTTAAGGAACTTCAAGAACTCACGCGTGAGGCGAGGTATTTGCTGATGCAGGCCCATGCTATCTGTGGCGGTGATGCTAGCAGGCCAGTTCTCTACAGACCGTGTAAAAACATCAAGCAGTCATACACATTAAAAACAACACACGACCTAAATTCATACTCTAAAATGACCGTACAGCCTAACAACGGCTGTCACGGGCAAATATCATACGCCATCTAGAATTTTTGAGTTTTCTGCCACAAANGACCGTACAGCCTAACAACGGCTGTCACGGGCAAATATCATACGCCATCTAGAATTTTTGAGTTTTCTGCCACAAATCTTTGTTTTAAAAGGCCTAAAATTTTCGGCATTGTAAATTGTAAAAAAATTCTGCCCGAGCCGTTTTACATTGTTAAATTTTCACTGCAATTATTATTTTAAGCTGTAGTGGAAGAAGTAAGATGAGATGTAGTTTTAAATCTTTCGCTCGAGCTTAAATAATCACAGTACAAATATGTAGTCACGGGCAGCTACTTTTTACACTTTAAAATTCCGAAGATTTTAGTAGATAATGGCAGAAATAAGTACATGCTTTAGAACTGTCATATGCTAGAAACGCACATCCACGAACTGCTGTTTATTTTAATCGCATAACACATAACTGGTGTTGCTTAGACACTTTGAACCACACAAGACAACGTTCTAAATTCTGGCAGCACACCCATAAGGACGGGGTTGGCGCCTGTATCATCTACTGCGTCACACCTACGCGCAAGTCACTGAACTTGCGTGCAACGGTGGCACTTAGTTGAATTAGGACACATGTCCTTATCTTACTCGAACAATACAGCAGCGCAGCAAGTGCTGAAGCTTTTTGAAAATACTACACTGTAAAATAAATGTCAGGATACACTGCTTAGTCGTATATGGTACAACAATATGCAGGGTTTTACCAAACTTGGTGCCCAAACTCCAGGCATAGCTTGTTTGGATCAGTAGTAACACAAATTCCGTACGCACGTATATACGGAAACTTATTTTAATAGAACTTGTGTTCAGAGTTGCGGTGTACACCACCTGGATAACGAGGAGGTGCAGGTAACAAGAATTAGACGCGCGACGGTAAATTATTTCATAACGCAGCGTCGCGCGCGCCTATTTCTTATGCAACTCGGCCTACACTCATGATCGCACCGCCTTTTTCTCCAGGCGTTGTACGTTGCAACTCTGGACACAAGTATTTGATATCAGGAAACATATAGGGATTTTGTGTTGCTATTGATCCAAAGGAACTGTCTGGAGTTTGGCCACAGAGTTTCCGAGCAATCTGTATATTTTGTAATGCTATAGAATATTTGCTATACGGTTCTAAAAACACTTTTTGCTTTTTTTTTTTTTTTTTTTTTTTTTTAAAACTCAGGACTATTATTTATTTTCTTTTGTGTGAGGAAAGAAATATAACAGTTTTTTACGTTATTATTTATAACTAATTACATGTGTTTTCGTACATGGCAGAGTTGTTAGTTTCCTACTTAGATTTTTGTAAAACGTGCTTTCTAAACGAGATAACTAAACTTTGATGGTGAGGGGAGGGGGGGTATTAATTTAACCTTGAAATGAATATATAGTAGCGAAATGTTCTGCAGCGTCGTAAAACACATACATTGTGTCTCTGGTAAACAAACTGTCGTGATTTCTATAAGATTTCTAAATAATTAAAGCAATAACCGTATTGTTGGTCGCAGTAATTCGTTGAAATCGGTGCTACTTGTATCGCAGTGTCGTCGTGCAATGCAGTCGCTTGTCAAAGTACACGAGTACGGTTGGTCTTGATTGGCTGCCGACATGCAGGATATGTGGCAAGTTGTTCCAGAGGCGCGGGAAATTTGTTTGTCATAACATGCTTTAAATAAATTAAAGTTGCAAGTATGAGGAATCGGAACGAACTTAGACGTGCCACGACGTATACTAAAGTGCTCTTCTCAAGGTGGCATTCATAGTAACTTTTGCGATGGATATGAGCGTTACATTCGGCGCGCCTTTTTTTTTTTGCAGTCAAATAGTTTCTTAAACGATTAGAACGTTTTTTGCGCATTTACTGTCGCTAGCATACTGTTGCACTGGAATAAATATTGGGAAAACTACCGGGCAGTTAAAAGGTTATATTCGCAAACTTGTTTGGGAAACATAATTTTCTTTACATGCACGATATAATTAGCGCACCCTGCAGTGAAATTCACTCGCATGGCAGTGAAAGGGATCAGATGCATAAGAAAATAACCCCAAGACGTGCGCATCTCCCCATCATTGTCTAAACAGCTCGATGGAAAGACTGGAGGAAGAAACAAAGTGAGACCCCATGTTGACAGCTTGGCTGACGTACATTCGTTACGGCAGACATAAAAATAAGGAACAAAAATTAATTTTAAGGTAAAAAACNCCCATGTTGACAGCTTGGCTGACGTACATTCGTTACGGCAGACATAAAAATAAGGAACAAAAATTAATTTTAAGGTGGAAAAACAGTAAAATACTATCAGAGTAGTTACAAATAAATTTGTCAAGGAATGAAGTAAGAAAATTCGCGAGAGACTGTGGAATACCTAGCAATTAGATTTCGTCGCAAATTAGCTCTCGTTTCACACACACACACACAACATTAATGTTGTGCAACTTAGTTGCAACAACATTAATTTTTTGTTGTCTGTGAGCCGTCAGTAACTAATGTTGCTGTTAATGTAACATAATTTTAAGCTATAATGTATTCACGGTAACTTCAAGATTGTNAACATTAATTTTTTGTTGTCTGTGAGCCGTCAGTAACTAATGTTGCTGTTAATGTAACATAATTTTAAGCTATAATATATTCACGGTAACTTCAAGATTGTCTGAAGCCCTGCTAAATATCTACTTTCAGGGAGCCGATTATGTATCCTTCCGCAGTATGTAAACAAAACATTGCCATGTGACACATGTCAAACTTTTTTTAAACAGTGCCATGTGGGAACTGTCAAATATTTTGTAAACAAACAGTGCCTTGTGGGAACTGTCAAATATTTTATTAACAGTGTCCATGTGGGAACTACCAAAATTTATTTTTGAAGAGAAACAATGCCATGTAATCTCAACTGTCATATACTTTAATAAAATTCTCTAAATGTCTAAAAAATGCTAATCAATTTAGCGAAATGTTGTAATACATACAAAAAGGTAGATTGAAGTATATATCGGAACTGTTAATTATATAATTTAATTAAAGTTTACTTATTGTATTAAGATTTATTTACATATTTGCTGTAAGGAAAAAGTTAAATTTTACATAATAAACTTTTGGAAGTAGCACTCAGGTTAAAGATTTCACTGTGATAAATGGTACCGTATTTTATCGCATATAAGTGGCACATTTTATTTTTAAAAAAATTTATTGAAAACTCGGGGGTGGGACTTATAAGTGAGAAAAATTCCTCCAGCCCCGCACTAAAGTTTCATTTACTACGAATTCACGGCCCGCGGTTCGATTTCCAAACTCTTCAGCAAACAAAATCACTTTCATTTTGAAACCTGCGGTGTAGGTACATCTCTGTTCCATCAAGAACTGTCGCGCTTCTTCACTGCAACATAAAAACAACACTATGCGGCGGAAAGACGAGTCACGGCTAACATTTGGCACTGAAGAACCAACGCTAATGTGCTGCCATCTCTTGGTCTCCACAAAAAGCTTTCGAAAATAATCGATTATCAGTTGGCGGCGACCAAAATTCGATTCCTTTGCATTCTTTGCGAAGGGAATAACGTAACGGAAATATTCAAATGCCTTTCTATATTTTGCACGTTTATTTGATAAACTGCAGAAATAACAACGCTAATACTAAAATTACATCTTAACCTAGAATTATCTTGTAAGTAGAAAGAATGTGTTACGTTAGTTTTATAACCACAATTCAGCGTCTCCAATATGGCGTGGTTATACTTCTGAAAAAAACGTGCCCAAACGAACAAGATGGAGTGTACGAGTCCGCTGGACAACAACTGAAATTTATTTAATTTCAATTAATAACGGTGAAATCTTTACCCATGAGTGCTACGTAAAAATGTAAATATATAGTTTAGCAATATTAACTTTACAATTACGGCATTAAATTTATACATATTAATATTTAACCTACGAACTATTTCTTTTCAGCTATAACCAACATGTCTCCTCAAAATCTGTTGTTAATTCTTACGGACTTTTAACAAATTATTAAAATTTATTGAAAAAATATACTTAAAACTTAAAACAACCAATTTATATAGTGCTTCAGTGCTAAAAGCAAGACAAAACCTTTTTCCATATACCATTTTTTTATAACCAATTGAACATGTAACTCCTAGGGTGATTTTTCAAAGGTTCTTTTCAAAAGTATCGAAGATACCGTGAATGGATGATACTAATGTTACTGTAACATAACGTAAGTGTGTGACAACACCTCCTTACTGACATGTTGCGGTAAGACAAATTTTGTGTTTCCTTGATAACATTTGTGTTAAAATTTTCTTGTTTTTGTGCTTTAAATAAACATTCCAGTGTAAAATAATTTAAGTACAATTATTTGGTCACACAACTGAATATTACTAACGAAGAAAAAATGGCCGCAGACAGGGGAATCGAACCCATGCTCTGAGTGCTTGACGCACTTCAGTTCACGGAACCCGGCACCCTACCAACTGCTCTACCATAACATATTTGTTTGTTTCATATTGGGAGTGTTGAATATAATTTAAACGACAAACTGCAGTTCTCGTTCGCTATGTGGAAATATTTTATAAGCTCTAGAAATATATGAATAATTGGCACACGTGAACTGCTTTGCAATTCTTGAGAGCTGATGTGAACTACAGTTGGTGTTCACTTCCATCCGCCATTTAACAAGAAGTCAGTGTAACCTTTGGACATGTCTTTAATGTCACAGTAACACGAAATATTTAGTTCTTCCTGTTAATATTAGCGTAATACAATTTTTGGTTGCGGTAACATTACTGGGAGACTGTGTAACACTCTCTTCAGCAGTATGCTTGCATTACAGGAATGTAAAACTTTTTGAAGTAATTTTTCACAACAATATTAATGTTACTACAACATAAACGATTAAAGAAATGCCTCAAAAATATTTTTTTTTTGTTGCAGCAACAGTAGACTTTCTTCTGTGCAGACTTACATAAATTCGAAAAACATATTATTTTGTTTCAGTGTTCAAATCTCTGATAAGGGCGAAGAAATGTTTACACATTTGAGCTTTATGGGCGTATTTTTTTGTCAAAAGAATAAATAAACGATTTGGAAATTTATTGACTTAAAAGCACTTAAAAAACTACTAAAGAAATTCTACAGAAACTTTGTAGCGCACAAAAATAACTGGGCAGTCTGTTAAACCAAATAATAATTACGAATTCCAGTTGGAGAAATTGTTCAAAATATAAATAAGTTAAGGTTAGAATGACGGGAAAGTTGAAGCTAATAGTAGGCCAGAAGTATGTTGTCGCTGTGGTGCAGTGGATAGTGCACCGACATCTCGTGATAGAGGACCGTGGTTCTCGCGCACACCGACAAGTGTACAGGGTTTACAACTGTCATTTCTGTTCCTATTCGTCAGGGAATATAGGTAAAGGAAGTAATATTCTTTCTTCCCACTTTTCATAAGATCATTTTCTTATGCGATATAGTGAATATTCTTTTTCCTGTATGGGGTTTTCATCACACATGTCGGAGAAAAGTATTTTACTTGTCTTGCAAATTTACTCTATATTAGTTACGCGTAAAGGTAATTTGCTTTTATTGCATGTAGACTCGGGGAATCTTATCTGAATTGTTTGTAGCTTACGAGAGGCCTTGACCTCCCATAAACTACTCTTTATTCCTATAACGTCTCTTTGTATGTGTGAAACAAATGCCGAACGCCTTCCATCGTCCCGAATGTTGATGCAGTGCGCTGGCGGATAAAACTATTTTACGGTGGCGAAATATTGTCCTTGCGTCTCGCAAATGGAGTGGTGGTAAAAATGTAATACTGGAAATATAAAGTCTTACCTCAACTGATGAATTACGTACGCGCCATTATATTTGTGACCCGCTCGTCTTCTCTTGCGTTGGTGCAGCATAAGTATGTTTGTTTTTAATTATTACAAATAAGTATATTGGAAAATAACTCGGTGAAACTGGTACCAGAATGGGTCATAAATCTTAGTGAAAATAGGCACTCATCTATAGGAAGGATCATTCCGCGAATTTCCCTGAACTATCTGCAAAACCTATAATTTTCGTTATTTGAATTGCTAATGAAATATTATGGAAGAAAATAATATGAACTTCATAGTGTTAAGTTGTAAAGAGTATAATATAAATTTTAAAAATTACTTGTTCTGACTGGTTTTGAGCAAGCTTTAAAATATTTCCAGTTTGCTACCGTAACGACTTACTGCTGAAGGAAAATTTGCATGTATACACTTTTCTATCAATATTTTAGAAGTATATATTACCACCGGTCGCATGCTCTTTGTGTCGACTTTACAAATGGTTTCATTTTGACGAGGTTATCGCTGTCCACTAAGATCCTCTTGTATCAGCCGGACATTAGTTTGGTGTCACAGTAACACAAAATATATTTTCTTCCTGTTATTTTTTTGCGTAATAAATAATTTGATTGCGGCAACGTTACTTAGAGGCTTTATTGACATTAACACGTCAACAAGGTATTTCCATTATAGAAACGCAATACTTGGTAAATAGTTAACATTATTAACTTTGTCACAAAATTAATTTTTATATACCTCACCTTTAAAGAAATGCCTTAGCATTAATTTATCTAAAGCAATATTAAGACTCTTTTTCTCCGAGTCGCCTCTTATTTGGAAGGAGTTTGCGGGACCACAAACGGATTGTTTTAAGATCAATACCCTCGGTCTCGCGATGTGATAGGTTGTTTTGTTGTCCGATGGACACCTGGCCAACGATGTTTCTGGATGAAAGTCACTAGTTCTCGGTCTCTCAGAACTGCATTTCTCCTGCCCGTTACTCGGCAACTCTCTTCCAACCAGTACTCGGGCGGAAAGTAAGTATTTAATAAAATGAACGCACCTTGGAAAAACCGGTATTATAAACTAAGCCGATAGTAAGGAATGTATAATGGTGTGAAGTATTTAAGTATATTTAAGATGTCTTGTTTATATAAATGTGAACGCTCATCACTTGTACATCCTGAAGGGACGTATGTTTCAAACGTTTTTGTTTCGGTTGCATGGTTTCTGGGAAATTAGAGGTCCTTCCATATTTAAATGTTTTTTTTTAATGCGGGATTATGACATTTCAATTTGAACTGCGTGTGTGTTTGAAATGGGGTTTTCCAAGAAGCTATTTGACGTGTGTCCAATGAGATGTTCTACGAAAGAAAGAGACGCCACGCACATTAAAAACACTATTTCAAAAAACTCAAACATAGCCAAAAAATAATACTCAATTGCCTTGCTTTGAACTTGGCTACGGACTTTCCACAAATAAAATGACTGAGTCGTCGTCGTTTGAAGTTTCATAGGTAAACGCAACGCAACGCAACGCAACGCAACGCGACAAGAACACCGCACACCAGTTCGGAGCCCTGTGCTTAAAGATGGCGGTGCGCTTAAGAGCGACATCCTTATCGCTCCCGCGCTTTTCCGCCTCAAACGAGGGGAATAGATGCAGGCAAGTGGGGCCTCTTTATCAATTATTATTAGCAGTGTTTGACAACCGAAAATTGTACGCGGATAATTTTATCTAATATATCTATTCTCATGCATTTAACTTATACGCGGAAAATTAAGACTAGTAATTATTGATATTTGGCAGCTTTGAAAAGTGCTTCGTAAGGTACACGTAATCTGAACGGTGTACGACACACTGTATTAACGTTTTTGTATTTGAAGGTAGTCTTGGCTGTTACATCGTAAATGTTTTCATCTCCCAGAAATGCACTCGGGAGGCCACACTGTTGAAATAATGCAAAATAGTGTAAAGTCAGAGTTTGCGCGTATCATGTTCTAAAAATACAGCGTTTTTCCAGGTATGGCAAAAAAAATTAATTACCTACAGCCACAAATTTAGGTTTATCCTATTTATTGTATTCAAAGAAAAGCATAAAGGGGATTGTTAAAAGATAGCATTTTTAAGACTTCTTGCGCAGCTTTCTTAAGGCTCCCACCTATCTGGAGCTTTTTTCCGCGTTTGAGACGAACCGCGGGAGCGATAAGGGCGACACTGCCACGCGCATCGAGTGTGCCATCGCCGCTAAGGGCAAGGCTCTCACTATCGTGCAGTGTTGCAGTTGTTCTGCGTGTACCTATGGCACTTTCAGTGGCGACCCTATTATTTTATTGGGGGAAAGTGTGTAGGAAGTTTCAGTGCAGGGCCCTTGAGTAGTATATTGATGCGTGTATTTTAAGAGCGCTCTCTGAAATAGTCGTTTAAGAGTACTCTGGAATGACGTTTATGATGTGCGTGAAGTATTGACAGAACTAGACAGCCCTCGCCTGAAGTGTGTTCCTTTCTTAGACTAGCACACAGGGCTCACGTTTGATAGTTTCGTGGTAAAGTGTTTTTCAAACCCACTACTGAAGCAGTTCAGGCATCAGGCAGGCAGGAGACTTAAAGTTGGAGAGAAAAGTACAAATTAGCATATGTAATTAAATCCATTGGCGGCCTACATCGCTTATATAATGCTGTTGCGGATATATTTGGCGAGAAATACAGCTTCCCGAGGGTGCAGATCGCAGTGTTGTGAATGCTTGTATTCTCTGTCTCAGGTGACTTGGCAAGATTTTGACAGTTCGACGAAAGTAGCGCAAATGTTTACTTTCCGTTTGTGCTTCGCTATAAGCTGGCGCGCCTGGTGGAGGCTGTATATTTGATCAACACGCTGGCAGCTAATCCACTTTCCATTGTACTGCAACGGTAGATATATTTTTAGGTATTTTAGACTGAAAAAAATTGTAGGTTATGAAAGTAAGAATATAAAACCTTGCAAAAAATTAAATATTTATTACCACTTTTTTTATTTGTCAGACAGCGAATTTGGGTTAACGTTTGCGAGATGGTAGTTTTATTTCTTATCACACTTTGGATGTCGTAGCTAATATAACTGGAACTAAATGCAATTCGGGAAACTTGATTGACAACGCATTTTTATTCGTCAACAACTCGCAGACTATTGCAAAGCAGTAATTCTGCTATTACTGATACTAAACAGTTCGGTTTGGAAATATGTGGCGTGGAATAAAGTAATAATTGCTTAAAAACTATTCACACGCGTCCCACGTTCTTAGTTTTATTAATACAATAAGTAACAACACAGAAACAATGAAATGGTTTTGCGGGAGAAAAACATGGCGTGTAATGGACTTAGACGAACGATCACCGGCCTAATAGAAATTACTAGATCAAAATTCCTGAACACGAAATATATGTTACTTTAAAAATTATGCAGAGTTCGCGGAAAATAAAACTATTGGTATCTGTTCGTAAATTTATTTTACATACTAAAGCTTTAATTTTTGTGGCTGATAATGCTTCGGGAAAGAGCGGACAGATGGCGCGCAGGGCAAGGCTAGTTTTGAGCCGAGAGCATTACTCAACTGATAGCAGCACGTTGGCCTGCCTCTTGATTCAGACTTTTTAAAAGTTGACTTTTCTTCTATTACTGGCTCGAAACGACACGAATTTGAAATATATTTGGTCAAATTATTAGAAAAACTAATTCATCAATACCATGCAATATTCCTGTTTGCTTTTGGAATTACCAAGCACGTATGAAAATCATGGATGGAGAGTGGGGATATGACGTGAAAGAACTTTCAAGATTTTTAAGTTTCGTTTCATTTGGATACAGATATTTTTATTGTGCATTTCATTTTGGACACCCATATTTACTACTTTATCACGATGTTTGGTTTGTAGTTCTAACAATCGCTGTGTTGTTACCACGTAAAATAAAATGTATTAATTAATCGAGGAACTCGTTCTCATCGCGTATTTTCTGCTTGTCTGATGTGCGTCGGCCGTGAGCTCAGAATAACCAATGTAATATTAACTTTTGTTCGTTCTTGCATCAGCTGATGCAGGATTTTTGTAAATGGCTTTTTGTTTAGTATACGTCAAGTTGCCACTCACTGATAGCCATAATCTTGCCAAGTTATATGAGACGGACAATATCAACGCTTCCTCATGGCCAGACGTGGCCTTGGGGCGTTAAAAATTGATAACTAGGGATTCCACCAAGGGGGCAACTACTAGGATGAAATATCTACACCGATTATTCATTTTTTTTGTTAATTTTGGTGATTTTTTTTAATGTTACGAAGATTTTTAATGCTTTTTGTTATTTCGCAAGATTTTGTGATTAAAAATTTTTTTTTATTTTTTCTAAGATTGTTTTTGAAATTTTTTAAAGATTTGTAATGATTTTTTTAAAATTTCTTTGTGACTTGAGGAGATTTGCACCTGTCAAAGATAGTATTGACGACTCTTAAGATTTTTTTTTTATTATTTTACATTTATTTTTATATTAAAGTTCGTATCTTTAAAATATTTCTCAATTCTTTGGGAGTATTTAATACAGAAGGATGTTTTAAGATTTTAAGTGGTTGTTCATGAATTCTCTTGATTTTTAAGAATTAAATTGTTTGGTTTTGAATTTCTTGTGTGTTTCCTGCAGCACTAATAAATACATTATTTTACATATTAATTAATGACTTGAAAAAACGGTAAAGTGGCATCATGATTATTCTTCTTTTTTCTGGGGCACGAAGCTGGGTAAATCATGGGAATACGCCGGATCCCACTAACGAGGACCCACTCTGAGGTGTTTGTTTACCCTCTACTCGCAAATAAGTTTCCCCCCCCCCTCCCCCCGTTGAATATGTCGG
Organism: Clitarchus hookeri; assembly: GCA_002778355.1. Taxonomy (NCBI): domain Eukaryota; kingdom Metazoa; phylum Arthropoda; class Insecta; order Phasmatodea; family Phasmatidae; genus Clitarchus; species Clitarchus hookeri. The sequence continues at coordinate 421,133 of NQII01001152.1, forward strand.
GCGGCTTCTGGCGTGGCCACGGTTTGTGCCGGACAACTGTAGTTGTATGGTGAAAGAAACGACTCCCTTTTCCCTGACCCAGCTTGACTCCCCATTGGATGAGGGATGAACCAGAAACAGCCCTTCTGTCAAAAATGGGGCGTGACTAATTTGTTGCTTTCACACAGTATCTTAAGAACGTTGGCTATATCCAGGGAAGCAGCATCGACCTATACTCAAGGGGGCCAAGTCAGAGGCCGATTACCCCTATAGTAGTGTGTTCCTATTACCAAAAGTAGGTGGTGTTTCGGACATTGCATTTTAGTTTTTACTGCACGGTTGTTATTGTTATTTAACTTCATTAATTTTTATTTAATTTTTGTAATTTATAATCGCCTTTCTCAAAATTTTGACGGTTGTACACCCAACTAAGATTTTCATTTATCCCAACATAATGAATTATCTTGACCACAGAATACAGTATTCCCACAGCATTACTAAAAGTCAGTTCAATATATCATTACGGGCATTCTTAGCACTTTAGAAAAGGAGATAGTACACCACTTTAGATTTTTAAAAAAACCTGAAATGTTCTGTATACCTTCACAGTCTCTTTGCCAAAGAAAACAAATAACGCATGTACTGCAGTCTTGAATGGTAATCTTCCCAAACGACACGTAATATTATAAGCAAGTAATTCCTGTACGATGAAATCTTTACTATCTTATATTATTACCTTTCACTGTACGCTTGGCTTACCGAAAAAACTCACATTATGGTTGCAAAGAATAAACCATATACATACAAAAGACCCTCTTCTCTCACACATTACCAAAAACCATTTACCCGATGTTATAAAATGTTATTTGTTGAGTACATAGAGTATTGCAGAACATTTGTTTAGTTGTTTTATACCTTGCTGACCCCTGGCACCTTCAGACTACCAACCGTGAAAGTCAGTGGGCTTCTGTCCCCCCTTCCACGTACTTCATTTGTTGCTGCGGCCTAGGCTAACTAAAGCTATACTTTATTGTGGTTTTGTTGCTATTAACCAGTAAAAAAAATAATGCATCATACTTGAGCAGTGATAAATACAAAAATGTAATAACAAGGGAAGATAACGCACAAATTCAGATATCTCTCTAAATACCACGTATAGCAATTACCTTGTAGTCTTATACTTTTCTCAAATAGTGTTACAAAAATGTTATAATAACGGAAGCTAGTACAGCAAACTTGTTTTCTCACTAAATAAATACAACGCATAGCAATGACTTGTTATACTGTTCTCATATCCGCAAATATGAATGTATAATTCTCAACAGGAAAATTAATTGAGTTATATATAATGCAACATCACAGCCATGTGTGTATGACATAGTTGTTTAAGCAAAGAGCATGGTGGAGGTAGGTAGAGCTTAGCGTTTCGTTGACGGAGCATGTTGCTTAAGCACGAATGTGAAGGAATTGGACGTACACACAGAAAAAAAACTAATTTTGTGACAACCGTAATTTTTTTTATAACATGTGTATCATCAGTTAGTAATGTTGCTGTTAATTTAACATTGTTACTTTTGTAACATTACCTCATGACTGTTCTGTCAACATTAAAGTGGTGTTTCCTGTTGCGGCAAAACAAATTTTGTTTTTAATTGATGTTAATATCTGTGTTATAATTTTTCGTGTATTTTGTTTGCTTTAAAAAACATTTTGACGTAAAATAAATTAAGTACCATTATTTTGTCACAAAAATAAATATTACCAACGGGAAAAAAAAAATGTTCACTATGAAGGGAACTGTACTCGTGCCTTGTATTTGACGTTCTCCACGTCAGGGAACATTTATGATTGCGTTGCATATTGTGTGTATCTAGAACAACATAACGACAAACTGCAGTTCTCTTTTGTTACGTGGAAGTACTTTATGCTCTATAAATATACGCACAATTGTCACATGTCAACTTCTTAGCAAGGCTAAAGAGCTGTTCTAAGCTACATCTAGTTCTCGCAATATGCTTTAAAATTCAAATATAGTGGTTTAGTTGTGTAAGGTTATCGCTGCTCGCTACTACCCGCCATTTTACAACTCCAAGTCAGCGTAAACTTGTGTTGAATGGGCATTTCTTTAATGTCGCAGTAACATACCATACTTGGCTCATCCTTTTTTTTAGCATAATAAATCATTTGGTTGCAGCAGTATTGCTTCGAGGCTTTATTAACATTAACACTTAAACAGTATATTTGCATTATAATATGAGTTTGTAAATGGTTAACATTAATTTTTTCACATTATTAATTTTACTACTACATAAATTTAAATAAATGCCTCAATAGTAATTTTTTTGTTGCAAGAACATTAGAATTTCTTCTTGTAGCCAGGAAACATCCTGGCATTTGGCTGGAGGAGTGATTCGGGAAACCAATAGAAAGTGGAATCAGGAGGGCCTTTATTTTAGTAATGAGTATAGAAGCAGAGTAATTGTTCCTCTGTACAAAACCAATGGCATACTTGCCAAGATACTGTAACAGTTAGCTAGCATATACACAAATTACAATAATCAAGTATTCCTTTGTGTAGTAGCAAGCGCCTGATAAGCAAATGTAACGACTTAATATAGCCTATGCNTTACAATAATCAAGTATTCCTTTGTGTAGTAGCAAGCGCCTGATAAGCAAATGTAACGACTTAATATAGCCTATGCCCCATTTCAAACCAAATACAATAAAATAGGATATTTGACGGCCTTTAATTTTTGCAAAAAAAAGTTAATGGTGCTACTTTTATGCGTCGCAGGGTTAAAACAGCATTATGTCGAATAAAGTGAATATGTAAAGCGTAACGATTTTAATTTAATATTTTCAAACAGTTACAATGATAATGAGAAAATTATAGCAGGTGAAACATTTCATGTACATAATTGCTTCAGCGACACGTTTAAAAATTAGTGTCTATACNTGAGAAAATTATAGCAGGTGAAACATTTCATGTACATAATTGCTTCAGCGACACGTTTAAAAATTAGTGTCTATAAATTTTTTTTTTCTCAAACGGTAATATTGATATACTAAATTTACGATTTTGACATTTAAACTTGTCTTAAAAATGTAAGGGTTGAATATAAACTGAAATGTTAATGGACTAATTTTCAAGAGGGTACATGCATGTCAGCACGAGGAATTGATAAAGTAATATAATAAATCTATTAGGTCTACGTGAAATAAGAATGTCACTTAATGGTTATAGTTGAAAAATGTTTTTTCGGTCTATGCTAAGAATTTTTACAAATGCCAGCAAATAGTCACGTAAATCAAGCCCAAAGAATATATTGAGGCAAGACAAAATACTGGACATAACTAAGTATAGTGGAGAGTTTGGGCGGCTGTTAACGTCTTCCATACCAGTGGCATTGTCCGGCACATTTCCCAATTACGTAAATCCGGGAGTAACCTGGCCGGGAGTCGAACTTGTTCGCCTAGGTGAGGCCATCGCTCTTGCCGCTGCGCCACCGAGCCCCCAAAATAATCAAGGATGAATCATGCAAGACGCAATGAATGCACTCAGTTGTTACCATTACGCTAATTTAAACTAAAATTTGGCTGCTGAAGTAACTAACATGCCTTTGTTCACTTTATGAGCAGCTGGAAATAATGGCTTGCCAAATGTCGGCGCTCATAAAAGTCAGCTGATATAATATTTAAGTTTAATGTTCAGCATTTTATTTTCTAGCCTGGCGGATGAAAGAAGAGGGTTTTTTAATAAGTGTAAATATTTAATGCAGCAATCCAAGTAAGGTTCAAATAGGCTNTAAATAAATACAACGCATAGCAATGACTTGTTATACTGTTCTCATATCCGCAAATATGAATGTATAATTCTCAACAGGAAAATTAATTGAGTTATATATAATGCAACATCACAGCCATGTGTGTATGACATAGTTGTTTAAGCAAAGAGCATGGTGGAGGTAGGTAGAGCTTAGCGTTTCGTTGACGGANGCCATGTGTGTATGACATAGTTGTTTAAGCAAAGAGCATGGTGGAGGTAGGTAGAGCTTAGCGTTTCGTTGACGGCAAGGTCATTACAGACGGAGCATGTTGCTTAAGCACGAATGTGAAGGAATTGGACGTACACACAGAAAAAAAACTAATTTTGTGACAACCGTAATTTTTTTAATAACATGTGTATCATCAGTTAGTAATGTTACTGTTAATGTAACATTGTTACTTTTGTAACATTACCTCATGACTGTTCTGTCAACATTAAAGTGGTGTTTCCCGTTGCGGCAAAACAAATTTTGTTTTTAATTGAATGTTAATATCTGTGTTATAATTTTTCGTGTATTTTGTTTGCTTTAAAAAACATTTTGACGTAAAATAAATTAAGTACCATTATTTTGTCACAAAAATAAATATTACCAACGGGGAAAAAAAAAATGTTGACTATGAAGGGAACTGTACTCGCGCCTTGTATTTGACGTTCTCCACGTCAGGGAACATTTATGATTGCGTTGCATATTGTGTGTATCTAGAACAACATAACGACAAACTGCAGTTCTCTTTTGTTACGTGGAAGTACTTTATGCTCTATAAATATACGCACAATTGTCACATGTCAACTTCTTAGCAAGGCTAAAGAGCTGTTCTAAGCTACATCTAGTTCTCGCAATATGCTTTAAAATTCAAATATAGTGGTTTAGTTGTATAAGGTTATCGCTGCTCGCTACTACCCGCCATTTTACAACTCCAAGTCAGCGTAAACTTGTGTTGAATGGGCATTTATTTAATGTCGCAGTAACATAACATACTTGGCTCATCCTTTTTTTTTAGCATAATAAATCATTTGGTTGCAGCAGTATTGCTTCGAGGCTTTATTAACATTAACACTTAAACAGTATATTGGCATTATAATATGAGTTTTGTAAATGGTTAACATTAATTTTTTCACATTATTAATTTTACTACTACATAAATTTAAATAAATGCCTCAATAGTAATTTTTTTGTTGCAAGAACATTAGAATTTCTTCTTGTAGCCAGGAAACATCCTGACATTTGGCTGGAGGAGTGATTCGGGAAACCAATAGAAAGTGGAATCAGGAGGGCCTTTATTTTAGTAATGAGTATAGAAGCAGAGTAATTGTTCCTCTGTACAAAACCAATGGCATACTTGCCAAGATACTGTAACAGTTAGCTAGCATATACACAAGTTACAATAATCAAGTATTCCTTTGTGTAGTAGCAAGCGCCTGATAAGCAAATGTAACGACTTAATATAGCCTATGCCCCATTTCAAACAAAATACAATAGAATAGGATATTTGACGGCCTTTAATTTTTGCAAAAAAAAGTTAATGGTGCTACTTTTATGCGTCGCAGGGTTAAAACAGCATTATGTCGAATAAAGTGAATATGTAAAGCGTAACGATTTTAATTTAATATTTTCAAACAGTTACAATGATAATGAGAAAATTATAGCAGGTGAAACATTTCATGTACATAATTGCTTCAGCGACACGTTTAAAAATTAGTGTCTATACATTTTTTTTTTCTCAAACGGTAATATTGATATACCAAATTTACGATTTTGACATTTAAACTTGTCTTAAAAATGTAAGGGTTGAATATAAACTGAAATGTTAATGGACTATTTTTCAAGAGGGTACATGCATGTCAGCACGAGGAATTGATAAAGTAATATAATAAATCTATTAGGTCTACGTGAAATAAGAATGTCACTTAATGGTTATAGTTGAAAAATGTTTTTTCGGTCTATGCTAAGAATTTTTACAAATGCCAGCAAATAGTCACGTAAATCAAGCCCAAAGAATATATTGAGGCAAGACAAAATACTGGACATAACTAAGTATAGTGGAGAGTTTGGGCGGCTGTTAACGTCTTCCATACCAGTGGCATTGTCCGGCNCCCAGACCAGTGGCATTGTCCGGCACATTTCCCAATTACGTAAATCCGGGAGTAACCTGGCCGGGAGTCGAACTTGTTCGCCTAGGTGAGGCCATCGCTCTTGCCGCTGCGCCACCGAGCCCCCAAAATAATCAAGGATTAATCATGCAAGACGCAATGAATGCACTCAGTTGTTACCATTACGCTAATTTAAACTAAAATTAGGCTGCTGAAGTAACTAACATGCCTTTGTTCACTTTATGACCAGCTGGAAATAATTGCTTGCCAAATATGTTGGCGCTCATAAAAGTCAGCTGATATAATATTTAAGCTTAATGTTCAGCATTTTATTTTCTAGCATGGCGGATGAAAGAAGAGGGTTTTTTAATAAGTGTAAATATTTAATGCAGCAATCCAAGTAAGGTTCAAATAGGCTAGTAGCTCCTGAGATGTACTCTAGAAGGTATTTTTTTATTTTCAATTTAAACATTATTTTAAAAAATGGTCTAACCAGACAGACTTTTATTTAACATATTTTACTTCCGGAGTGGCAATTGCCAGCGTGCCAAATTGTGTTCAAATGTCTAATGGGTCGACAGTTACGGCATACTAACATCAAATATTCATAAAACCACCATTTGAAAATATGTCTTATTTTATGTAATTGTGTACTATATCATGTTAGGTGACCTACCATGGAAAGTATTTTTATGTTGAAGTTGGCACGAATCTGTTGAGCATACGGAGATAAGATTTATTTTATTGTTACTATCCTACAAAAGTCTACATAAAATATGCTTTAGCATAATTAATGTTAGCTTTAGGTATTATCAGCGTACCAATTTTTGGTTTAAATAGTTGGTTTCGCAAATGTGGCACATTTGCCATAAATATTTCTAGACAAGCCATTTTGAAGGTGGCTGATACAACTGAATCACGTAATTTTAAGTGACTTATATAGCATCACTACTTATATGGCATAGTTGACAGTAACTGCTTTTTAGTAATTCTGTAACTATTATGTAAAATCATTATTTTTAAAGATGCTACATCAAAAAATGGGAGACCATGAGGGATTCCATTTTAAAAATTCCATTCTGACATTGTAAATATTGAATATACTATATTCAGTTCAANATTTTTAAAGTTGCTACATCAAAAAATGGGAGACCATGAGGGATTCCAGTTTAAAAATTCCATTCTGACATTGTAAATATTGAATATACTATATTCAGTTCAAATGAGCTGGAAAGTTCGTGAGACATATCATAGCACTGATAATTAATAGTTGCCATTTTAAAAGACCAACTATTCGGTACGGAATCAACCACGGAAGTTAAGCTATCCTTACTGCGTGTTAAAGATAGTTGGGTATATTTAAGTGAATAGTTTGGACAGTTTCAGTTAAGTATGCGCGCGAATAAACCCCCCCCCCGTCCTCCTTCTCTAGCTCTCTCTCTTGCTTGCTCTCATACATACTCTTAGCCAAGAGACACAGGCTGGAAGGTTATCACATAAGCATATCTTTCGCCGACCTCCGTAGCGTATTTCGCTACACACCGACTTATGGGGAGAGGCATTTTGTGTGAATCTTGGGTAAGGCACCGGCGTCTTTGTGTTGGCCTTGAATTTTAAATGAATTACGAATATTCGACACTTACTGGATTGGATGTTTGATTGTTTGACGCCGAAATCACAATCTGACTAAGTTTCTCAAGGCCATTTCTACCAGAGTAATAACCATAACAACAATAATAATAATAAAAGCCTATCTTGGAAAGTAGGCTAAAATGGAGGGGAACAAATGCAGCTTCTGCAACTCCTATAATTTTGCAACAAATTCTCTGGATCAGGAACTTTAGTGAAAAATAGAAAAATCGTGATTAGCCTGCGGTCTCTTCGAAGGATACATTAATGTATTTTTGTAATACTTATTAGGTGTTTTTCTTTGTATTTCTGTGTTACAAGACGATTTTTTCACGCTTATAATTTTGCGAAATTCTAGTTACATGGTTTTGTTCGATTAATAAAATTTTAATTTTTCTTTGCAATAGCTTAAGTTTCTTTTGAATCTTATTTCAGGGATTTGCTTGCTATTTACGGGGATTCGTAGTGCTTTTTGAGCGACTTTTTCCATTGTGTAGACAGAATTTCTAAGGTTGTTGCCCTCTCGAATTCCACTCAATGAACAGCATCAGCATTTTACGAAGGTTGAAATCCGCGCTGAGATTGTAGTTGGGGAGGTAATGTTATCACGGGACAGGTGAACCTGAGTGGCGTACACTCTAAAAAATATCTCTGTACTTTTACAAGAAAAATCCTTTGTAAAACTACAAAGAGTTTTCTTGTAAAATATTCAAAACATTTATTTGCAATATTACAAATGTTAACGTTGTATTACAATTAACATTATTGAGAAGTGTACATAAAATAATTTTTTCTTCTAGAAAACAAATGTGATAAATATATTATAACACAGAATAAAAAAAAAATCAGAATATAATTTACGGGGAAAATCCCACTTAGCCAGAACGGCGACTAAAACCCACTCACCTGAACCACTTTAACCACAAGACCAACTTGACTTAAAGTATATTTTTCCAGTTAATAGAACGACCAGTACGTGCAACATATGAGTAAAGTTATTTGGTTAACAAGAATAGGTACATTTATTTCATTTAAAAAGTTCTGCTGTTGAGTTAAGAGATTTGGACGGTTCTTAACGAGGTATTGAGTCGATTTAAAAGTTGTGTAGCTAGGAAACAACAGTTAATGAATAATAAGGTCATGCTTCATTATGATTATTTGAGTTGTTTTAAGTGTTTTACGTTATTCAAACTTGCAATACATTACTTTGTGCACGCAGCTACACTTTACACACCACCCATAGTTTTTGCGCACAGTTATATACGGTTTTACGTTGAGTGTCCGCCATTTTGCTAAAACTCGTGGAAACTGGTCGGTATAGTACAAACATTTGAGATATATAACAAACATGGTCTTTGTAGTTTTGCAAACTAGTAGTTGTAAAAGAGAGAACTTTGTATTGTTACAAGCAATTGTAAAATTACAAAGAATTTCAGTGAAAATTGCAATATTTTTTACAGTGTAAATGGCCACTCGGCGCAGCACAATCCTTTTCTTCAGCCAGTCAAATTTTATCGCTCCGGCGCTTTCGCCACGTAATTATCAATCTTTCGAACGATTACGATGTTAATTTTCCCCTACAAATATATAATTTGATTAGTGTATTATTCACAAATAAATTTCAGAGCATGTGTACCTAATCTGCGAGCAGTAGTGAATTTGCCGATTTGTGTATTCGTATATACGGTGACGTTGTTGAAGTGTCGATGTTTAATCTATTTGTCTGGAGATTGAAAACAGCGACGTTAACAACACGGCGTCATGTTCCGTTCTTTATAATTTCGTATTGGACGTGTGGTAATTTTCCTGTGGCAATCTGTCACTAAATGAAATAAAGAATGTTCCCAGATATGCGCGAAGTACTCGCAGAAGTCGATGTTAAACCCCAAAACAACGCAAGATCTCTATGAACATGTGCCTTAAAGTTGATAGTCTGAGTAGCGGCGCCCAAGTATCTCGAGAATGTTGTGCCCTTTGTGCAGGCACGCCAGTTCAGTTCTCCTTCGTGATATGCAACTTCTGTTGCACGCAGGTACGTCACGTTGCGTTGTTTTACATCAACTTTGACTTAGATTTAAAAATACTAGACTACCTTTCCAAACATTTTGATACTAGGAGTTATTGTTTATACAGGTTTTCAAATAATTTGCATATACGAACTTCACCACACGAAGTGGTAAAAACTGAGAAGAAATATTCTTTGGTAAAAATGCGCAAGGGCCTTACGAGAAAAACATTAAAGTATATACAATGACATCACTCCACGTTAAGCGTAGCGTACATCAGCACACAAAACGTCGAAAAGTCATAACATGTGTTCGAAGTTTGCTCTGCTCACTGCAATGCACTATTTCGCATGTTGGATTCATGGAGCATGCGTGGAGCATGCATGGAACTTGGCCGCCGGATCCACCCATGGCCATGTCCCAGTACTCACTGCATGTGAACACCGTGGCCTCCCTGGCACTACTGAGTTCGGCCCTTTCCCTTGCCTATGTCTTACGACGATATTAGTTGCAGCATCGCCATGTCACCCCACCCTTATCTAATTGCAATACTACAATTTCGATAAAATGGATTTGGAATTTTAATGGAGTTTTTATCGTAAACGAAGCGCTTAATGTATTTTTACGTACGAGTATTTTCTACTTCGTTAGGACCACAGATTCGTGTGGTGCAGTCCGTATCCACAAAATAGCCGACATCGTGTATTAAGGATTCTCAGTTTTCTTGTCAAACTTTTGTGACGGATACCGCATTGAAAACCTTTGCATCAGCCACTGCGAGTACTAATGTAGGCATGATTTGAAGTAAACTACAACTACTTGTTTCTTTATTTTTCATGTAGTTTATTTCTTCCTTGGGAATATCGCATGTTTAATGAACAGAATGCTCGGCCTGCAGTACCGTGCCGAGGCACGCGTTTTGCCACGTAGTCTTTTTCGAGCCACTAAAATAGTATACCAGTTCCAAAAGGATAACTGAACTTCGGTAGATACGTGCGTCACTTTCTGCCTTCTCAAATTTCTGCATACTCTTTGTGAACCCTCACGTCCTACGTATTTCAAAACATTGTGAAATTGAATTTTGGCTCGCTTTTTGTGCCTAATACTCCAGTGTGCGTCGAGCAAATTGCAAGTACAATTTTTCAGAACACTCTAAAAAAAAAAAACTGCCTTTTCAGAATACTGTATCTGAAAATATACGCATTGCATATATACAAAGCTTATTCAAGGGTCCTGCATTGAACTTTGATATAGACTTTCCACCAATCAAGTAATAGGGTCACCACTTAGTCCCGTAGGTACACGCAGCACGACGAGAACGCTGCACGCTAGTTTAGAGCCTTGCGCTTAACTGCGATGGTGCACTTGACGCGTGAGGCAAAGAACTTGTATTCGAACGATCAGGCGAATCTGAATTTAGTGACTCAAAAGAGGAAGAGGTTCATGATAAATCTTAAATAGATGATCAAACTTGGGAACCTTCTAGGTATTTAAAGAACTCTTCATGAAATCATTGAACACCCCAGATATCCTCTTAGATGAAGCTTCCGAACATTCCGAACATTCACAATAGTGACCGTATCGTTGGAATAATTATATCTAGTCAGAAGAATATGTTCAGTTTTTATTTTAATTCAAAATTTCTTTCAGTCTAGATAACAAATATCACAACTTTGTTACAGATGACACCTTAAGCGGATTATTAGTTGTGATTCGGGATCAAGACCAGTACCAGTAAAAGGGTATGCAGAGTATGTCGACGAATTTAAGCTGCATCTGACTAATTTAAAGTTAGCCAGGAGAAAGCAGAGCACACCATCTTATCTCCTATCCGAAGAATTTTCAAGCATGAATTGGTTAGTAAATGATCTCGAGAGTGAAGTAAATGATTAATTTAAATTTTGCCATCTAATCAATTTAGAAATAATAAAGGTTAAATTGATGCAGGTGATAATGTTCTAAAATTCTTATTTGGAACTCTTAATAATGAAGAATTTAATAGTTTGAATGAATCAGTTAAAGAATTGAACAGCAGACAAAAAAAATCTCATTCATGTTGTGGAAAAACAGTTGACATATTTAGAAGGCGTAGATGTGCGTGTCACTAAAAACCGCAAGTATATAGAGATTCAAAGACAAGTTTATATATTATTGCGTCCGAGATTACAGTCATACTTAATTTATCATAAAAATTTATCCGAAATCTTAAGAGAAATTGCTTTAAGTTACCAGCAAAATGAAACAATCACTGGCGCTGAACTTAATCAGGTGTATTAATACTATGAACTATCTATAGTGTATGCAGTTTTAACACCTGGGAATTTTCAGTTAATTGTTAAAGTTCCTTTGAAAAGTGCTAATCGATATTTTACCATTTACAGAGTTTACCCTTTTACTACATTCAAAAAAGAGCTGCAAAATTTTGTTCACGTAATACAGAGTATTCCTTATATTGCTTAATTGGAAGAGCGTCAATAGTATACTCTTATGCCAGAATCAGTCAACACTGCATGTCAAAATGGTAATCATATTATTTTCCAGGTAATGTGCCCACTTATTCAGTTAATACACCACACTGTTTGATCAGCATATTTCTTGGTCAGGCTAAAGTGTTCAGTCACTTAGNCCCACTTATTCAGTTAATACACCACACTGTTTGATCAGCATATTTCTTGGTCAGGCTAAAGTGTTCAGTCACTTACTAAGTATTGCCTGGACTTCTATCGTAAGTTCTAAAGTAAAAATTACCAAATTATGTCTCGATAAGACAGGCATGATTGCAAAGGAAAGTTTCTGTCTTTCCAAGGGATTATGCTCCAGGTACGTAACCACACAATTTTAAGTAAACTGTTACTGTTGTTCCCCCTTAATAATGAAATTTGCAAGGTTAAAGTCGGATTTGTGCAAATTCATTTACCGAAGTTGGATAGTTCGTTAACAAAAGAAGTTTAACTGGTTAATTTCCAATCTACTGTTTCCAAATTTTATAGAATTCAGAAAGAAGAAAACTAACATTACAAATTTATTAATAACTGAACTAAACCAAGTAAAAGGAGCTAAAATGGTACAAAACTGTAATACTAAAGAAAGAATTTTTACAAAATTTGCAATCTGTGTGCGCTTCATTGAAGTAATAGTGTTTTTGTTGAGATATCAAGTTAGTATATTCATCAGAAGGTGAATGCACATCCCCTAAACTCCAGGATTTCTCTCTCACCTAACCAAGAAAGAGTCAGAAGCAGTTTTGGAACTTCAAGAAGACGACAACCCTGCACCAGTTCCCCGAACTGCTGTGGCTATACTACTTTCATCAAGTATGGCAAGTCTCCGAAATAAGCGAGTTCTGGAGTGTTTCAAAACGGAGTTTCCCGCTTTTTCAATGGTTTCTATAGAGAAACAACATTTTGAGTTTCCTCTATGGGTTCGTCTCTCAAACAAAATTAGAAAAGGAAGGAAAAGGAAGGAAAAAAAGTTTTTAAAAAGAGGAAAATAGTAAACACAAAAAAATTTGCTTATATAAGTTATATGTCCCTTGATATATATCATTAATTCCACTACACAGTAACTGAGCTCTAGTGAAGAAATATTTATGTAATAATACAAATTCAAATGTATTCAAGGGAAACTTTTGCCATATAGAGAAAGAGAAGAAACAACGCTTTTAAACTTATCCAAATACAGTAGAATCCCGATAATTCGTATTGTCAAGGGACTGAATGTTAAATATGAATTATCGAGATATTCAAATTAGCGGGATTACCAATAATCGGGAGCAAAAAAATACATAATAACGAGATCAATGCAAATTTGCATTAATATGTAATGATAATCGCATGGCNATAATCGGGAGCAAAAAAATACATAATAACGAGATCAATGCAAATTTGCATTAATATGTAATGATAATCGCATGGCTACATATTATGTTTACATATGTACTGTATACATTTATCAATAATTACATCAATAAAAACACATTAAAAATTTACGTTTAAAAAAAATCTGTAATTTTCTTTTGGTGCAATCCTTGCAGACGTGTATTGTCGATGACTTCGTCAAGCATGTTCAAAACAGAAAATACTTAATCGCCAACGTCTGACTTCGCTAAGAAATGGCGCACGTTGTTGATGTATTGTTTAGCCACTTTAGGTGTAATTGTCAGCACATCATCTTCCTCATCACCTACACCATCAATGTCCTGAGATGGAGCCAAAATTTCGTCATCAGNCCCACTTATTCAGTTAATACACCACACTGTTTGATCAGCATATTTCTTGGTCAGGCTAAAGTGTTCAGTCACTTAGTAAATGAGAAATCTTGGTTTTTTTTTATTATAAGTATTGCCTGGACTTCTATCGTAAGTTCTAAAGTAAAAATTACCAAATTATGTCTCGATAAGACAGGCATGATTGCAAAGGAAAGTTTCTGTCTTTCCAAGGGATTATGCTTCAGGTACGTAACCACACAATTTTAAGTAAACTGTTACTGTTGTTTCCCCTTAATAATGAAATTAGCAAGGTTCAAGTCGGATTTTTGCCAATTCATTTACCGAAGTTGGATAGTTTGTTAACAAAAGAAGTTTAACTGGTTAATTTCCAATCTACTGTTTCCAAATTTTATAGAATTCAGAAAGAAGAAAACTAACATTACAAATTTATTAATAACTGAACTAAACCAAGTAAAAGGAGCTAAAATGGTACAAAACTGTAATACTAAAGAAAGAATTTTTACAAAATTTGCAATCTGTGTGCGCTTCATTGAAGTAATAGTGTTTTTGTTGAGATATCAAGTTAGTATATTCATCAGAAGGTGAATGCACATCCCCTAAACTCCAGGATTTCTCTCTCACCTAACCAAGAAAGAGTCAGAAGCAGTTTTGGAACTTCAGTTCCCCGAACTGCTGTGGCTATACTACTTTCATCAAGTATGGCAAGTCTCCGAAATAAGCGAGTTCTGGAGTGTTTCAAAACCGAGTTTCCCGCTTTTTCAATGGTTTCTATAGAGAAACAACATTTTGAGTTTCCTCTATGGGTTCGTCTCTCAAACAAAATTAGAAAAGGAAGGAAAAAAAGTTTTTAAAAAGAGGAAAATAGTAAACACAAAAAAATTTGCTTATATAAGTTATAATATGTCCCTTGATATATATCATTAATTCCACTACACAGTAACTGAGCTCTAGTGAAGAAATATTTATGTAATAATACAAATTCAAATGTATTCAAGGGAAACTTTTGCCATATAGAGAAAGAGAAGAAACAACGCTTTTAAACTCATCCAAATACAGTAGAATCCCGATAATTCGTATTGTCAAGGGACTGAATGTTAAATATGAATTATCGAGATATTCAAATTAGCGGGATTACCAATAATCGGGAGCAAAAAAATACATAATAACGAGATCAATGCAAATTTGCATTAATATGTAATGATAATCGCATGGCTACATATTATGTTTACATATGTACTGTATACATTTATCAATAATTACATCAATAAAAACACATTAAAAATTTACGTTTAAAAAAAATCTGTAATTTTCTTTTGGTGCAATCCTTGCAGACGTGTATTGTCGATGACTTCGTCAAGCATGTTCAAAACAGAAAATACTTAATCGCCAACGTCTGACTTCGCTAAGAAATGGCGCACGTTGTTGATGTATTGTTTAGCCACTTTAGGTGTAATTGTCAGCACATCATCTTCCTCATCACCTACACCATCAATGTCCTGAGATGGAGCCAAAATTTCGTCATCAGTTAGAATCCCCGCTTCCGCTAGGCCATCGTCAAAATTGACGAAATCTTCAAACATTATAGAATTTTCTTCATTTTGAGGAAGACTATTCCAATTCGCAGGGCATTCTAAGTCTTGTTCAGTAACTGCTGATGAAAGTTCCACCTTCGTGAATCCTCAAGCACGAAAACCGTTTTTATTGTGCTTTCGCTAACACTTTGCCATGCCTTGCGAGCAATGTTCATAGCTGAAAATGTGATTTTATGATCCTCCCCATCCTAGATGCTATCAAGGAGTTGCATCACTACTTACTTGCGGAAAAGGTTTTGAACGTTTTAATTATGCCCTGGTCTAGAGGCTGCAGCTTAGAAGTAGTGTTGGCAGGCAAAAACACAACTTTAACATGACTGAGCGGTGGGGTATTGTTGTGGGCCGTACAATTATCCATGAAAAGTAGAATTTTTTGCTGCCTTTTCTCCATATAAGCATTCATTGATCGTATCCATTTCTTGAATAATTCGCCCGTCATCCACGCTTTTTTGTTTGCATGATAGGTCATCGGAAAAGTTTTTATGTTTTTAAAAAAATCTTGGTTTGGCTGATTTGCCTAGCTCAGATCCATCCATGTTGGCACCCAACAATATGGTTACACGCTCTTTACTATTTTTTTCCTCCATGAAACTTTTCTTCCTTTAAACACATTGATCGGTCGGGGAGACACTTATAAAATAACCCCGTCTCATCTGCATTAAAAATGTTGTTGGGCTCATAAGAATCGATTATTTCTCCCAATTCGTATTTCCTTTCAGAACAAACGTCGGCCGATACACTCGCACTTTCCCCACTAAGCTTCTTCAATTTTATGCTGTGCCTTTTTTTAAACCTATCAAACCAACCATCACTTGCACGAAAGTCTTTAATTCCCAATTTTTTCTGCGAAAACTTTTACTTTTTCTCTTAAAATGTTTCCTCCAACTGGTACATTCGAATTCCGTGCTTGCGCAAACCACTTTTTTAAATTCTCTTCTAGTTGTGGATACTCACCAGTCTTAAAGCGCTTTACTTTGCTGTTCGATGTCTGGGAGGCGATCTTGTCCTTGTTCTTCAGAATTGATGTTTTTGTGGAAGGAGGAACGTTATCACGATTGGACACGTCAATTTGTTTATCACCACCGGCCACGGCGGTAAGGATTTCTTTTTTTTCTCTAATGGAAAGACACTTATTAGCTCTTTTCGGAGGCATGGCTAAGACCGAACTGACTAATTTTTCACTCGCTCTGCTCTTTCCTACCCTCTCATAACCGTAGACCGGACAGCAAGGCGCTTCTTAGTTCTAGGAATCACAGACACATCGCCTCACAGCCTACTTGGCGTCATTACCTGCCCTTCAAACCCTCCTATGTCCCTCAGCACCCTTCCAGTCTTTTTTACCCTGCCCGAATTGCATAAATCTAGAGCAGGTGTACAGTCTAGGGTTGAAAACATTACTAGTTAACGAGATTTTTAAGTTGTAAATAAGAATTATAAGACGTTTTAATTGAGCTCGAGCACCAAAATAAATACGTATTATCGAGGGGACCGGAATGCATTGTTTTTTTTTTACGAATTAAAGGGATTTTCTTAAGGCACCGGCAAATTTGTACGAATTAGCGGGATATAGGAGTAATCGGGATGCAAAATATCAGGATTTCACTGTACTTCGCATTCACGTGAACGACCTTGAGCAAACGGGTAGGAAAAAAAGAGGGGGGAGGGTGTCCCTGTAATAAAGTTGATAANCATTCACGTGAACGACCTTGAGCAAACGGGTAGGAAAAAAAGAGGGGGGAGGGTGTCCCTGTAATAAAGTTGATAATGCTGCACACTATTGTTTGAGGTCGTTGAGAGAGAACAATGACGTGAGGCAAAATGTAATGAACAAAGCGGCTTGCCAGCAGTGATAGAAGTTCTACTGATTGCGCTAAGGTCCCCTCGCAGTCAAAGAAAAACTGGCGGGGACATGTACGTCAAAACAGACAGTGAAAATATTTGTGGCGGCGATAACTGAAAATATATAAATTACACTAGCATTTATATATCTACAGAAATCTAATTAAACTCCCAAACTAGTGACAATGTGTNTGAAAATATATAAATTACACTAGCATTTATATATCTACAGAAATCTAATTAAACTCCCAAACTAGTGACAATGTGTAAGATATCCTTTAACACTGCAGGTGATTTAGACCTAAACTCAGCCAGAACTTTGTAACTCTATTTAGCTCTATAAAATAATTTTAAACCAAACCGGTTACTAAAATTNACCTAAACTCAGCCAGAACTTTGTAACTCTATTTAGCTCTATAAAATAATTTTAAACCAAACCGGTTACTAAAATTACTTCCCCAAAGTAAATAAATAATTTTATTACCACTTTAAAGTAATCAGATGTTTAAGGAATGATTATTTTAACTGAAATAAATAGGTATAATTAAAATTGTATATTTACACAAAGTATGACCGTAGTCCTACTAGTCCCTTGAAACAACTTCCTACGATTTGAGTTGATGCAAAAGAAACTTCTTTTATGCCCTCATTAATTTAAAACCCTCATAAATAATCACAGTTTCTATTATTATTTTACTATTTTTTTCATTTTGATATATACTTTTNTTAATTTAAAACCCTCATAAATAATCACAGTTTCTATTATTATTTTACTATTTTTTTCATTTTGATATATACTTTTAAAAAAAAAACACTCTGTACAGTGTATACATCCACAAGACTCATTCCTTAATGCTTTATTAACCATAACCTATGGCAATAAAATAGGGCACTACCGGATGGTGAGGGACTTAATATCCAATACACAGCAAAAAAGGATCCACGATTATAATTAAGATATAAGTATATTTACAAATACCTACAAAAAATAAGAGTTTTACTAGCCATTATTAAGGACACATTTTTAGCCTACTTTCCAAAGAAANTTACAAATACCTACAAAAAATAAGAGTTTTACTAGCCATTATTAAGGACACATTTTTAGCCTACTTTCCAAAGAAAGGAATAAGAAATCACTTTCGTGCGCGCACGTGCATGTGAATGTGCCCCACCCTTTAAATTTTTGAACGCGTCAACCGAATTTCACCAAATTCGGTACACAAATAGCGATTACTAAGGACACGTGACTTTTATAGTCCGACTCTGGGTCTTTACTTTCAAAATGGAGACCATTTTAATATTTAGGGAGATATATGTCACATCTTGGGAACAATTATACTTATTTAAATCAAATTTTGTATCCTGGCGGAGCATTGTGTAAGCATTAAATTTTGAGCAGCATATTGTTGTTAACCCGCCGTTTTAAAGATAACACCAAATGAAGAAATAAATATTTCACATTACATATCTAAAACTGTTAAACCAATTCTCTCTCAATTTGGCACTTAAGTGATACTATGATAGACCAAGTAAACTTAAGTTATTTAAATTTGTTAGGTACTTATTTTAAAAATGGCGGCAATAAAAGTATTTTAGGATTATTTGGTATATCTACCACATCATTTAATCAATTTCGACCAAAATTTTTATGTTAAAATATTTATTACAAGCATTATATATGCCAGCACATAGCTACTTTTGTCAGCCATTTTGTAAGATAGCACAACATGAATAAATAAAGTTTTAATGTCTTATCTCAGGAATCAATTGACAGATTCTTACCAAATGTAACAGACAAATAATACTGCGACAGATGTAAAATGGTTTGTCTTATTTAGGTTAGGCACTTATTTTCAAAATGGTGGACATATAGCGTTCTAAGCTAACAAAGCATATTTTCCGCCATTTTGTAAGATTGTGCTATACGAATAAATAAAGTTTTTATAATATCTAGGGAAACAATTGACAGAATCCTACCAAATGTGGCAAACAAATAGTACTGCACCATGTGGTGTAAACTGGTATCTTTGACACGTTTTTCATAATATTTTAACCAAATTTTTTGTGTTGGCAGCTTGTTATACAGAACTTATTTTTTAGCAATTTTTAAATTGACCAATTTTCCCTTAATTCTTTGCACAAGTAGTATGACGGTAAGCCCTGTAAACTGACATGTTTTAAGTGGCTCAGACACTTATCAAATTATGGCTACGTAAATATTTAAGTTTAGTTAAAACCTATAATTTAAAACATTAGACTGATTTCATCTGAAGTTGATGCTACGAATCCTACCTCCGTAATGCAGTTGTTTGCATGCTGGAATATGGTAAGAGATTTTCTGGGTACGAGTCTCAGGCAAGGCACATGTTTATTTGCAATTGTCTCGGTACTGTTGCACATGTTTCTGGCTTCATTTCTAATGATATTGCTGTCAATTAGACATCTAGGCCTACCTACCATGTACGCGTTCAAAAAGTGCAAAAGGATTATTTGCACCCATGTAGGGGAAAGTATGCTCAGTCATTTCAGTAAGGAAAGGTGCTATCTTTTCTTGCAATGGTTCCTACCAACTTAGTCATGACAGAGAAATCCACAATATTGTGTCTTTCTGCTCANTGCTATCTTTTCTTGCAATGGTTCCTACCAACTTAGTCATGACAGAGAAATCCACAATATTGTGTCTTTCTGCTCGCATGTAGGCACCAAGACTCTCAAATAAGGTCCTTTGTCCGTACCTCATTTCTCAATATCATTTGAACATGCTTCTGCGCCATTCCACTCTGCTCCTATTCTTTCAGGAATGCGTCAGTGTTCTTGATCTGAAGTTAGAGAAACACAGACACATATTCCTTCNCGCCATTCAACTCTGCTCCTATTCTTTCAGGAATGCGTCAGTGTTCTTGATCTGAAGTTAGAGAAACACAGACACGTATTCCTTCATACATTCATTTATTTATCTCTATGTATAAAAGTAAGTGTCTTGACTGCCTGACTGACTCACTCACTNTATTCCTTCATACATTCATTTATTTATCTCTATGTATAAAAGTAAGTGTCTTGACTGCCTGACTGACTCACTCACTCACCGCAAAGCCCAAACCACTGGATACAAAATCATGAAAATTTAGGGATAGCTTCTCCTTTAGTTGCAAACACCCGTTAAATGGATTTTTTTTAAATTTGAGTCCTCAGGGGGTGAAAGGGGTAAAATGTTTTCTTTTTAAGACTCCTCAATAGCTGATTTACACAAAGACATACAGTTNTTAATTTGACTCCTCAGGGGGTGAAAGGGGTAAAATGTTTTCTTTTTAAGACTCCTCAATAGCTGATTTACACAAAGACATACAGTTTTGCTCTTCACTTCAAAGTGTAGCCTATAAAAATAGTGTTTTCAGTATTTTTTAAAATTCATTCCCTAAGAGAGTGAAAAGTAGTAAAACGTGTTATCGAAAGTCTCTTAATAGCGCATTAACGCGATAAATTAGCATTAAGCTCTTCTATAAAAAAACCTAAAAACATATTTCAAAATTTTTTATGACCAAAATTATATAAGGGCAGCAACTGCTGCAAATGCCAGTGACTAAACTTTTCACAACAGACTTAGAAGCAAACTTAAGGTCTCTAAAGCCTCAAAGGCCTGCGATTAGCTCCTCGTGACAAGACAGATCGACTGCGATTTGCAAAGGCCCATCGGAACTGGCAACTCCGACAACGGCGCAAGGTGCTGTTCACGGATGAATCGCGCTCTCTCCTAACGCAGTGTGATGGATGTGTGCGGGTGTGTAGTTACCAGGGAGAGCAGTATACAGACACAGCAGTCCAGGAACGGGAGTCGGGTCTGTCATGGTATGTATGGGGTGCTATCACTATCGATGGCCGCACGGACCGTGTGGTGATCCGATACGAACTTACTGCTGCCAGGTACACAGACAAAACTACACTTGATCATGTTACACCCATTGCAGCGGGGAGTTTGTGCAGCAGCAACAAGACAATGCAGGAGTGTATACAGCAGCCCCAGACACTCCAGATTCAAGTCACAGACAAGCTAGACTAACGAGNCAGACAAAACTACACTTGATCATGTTACACCCATTGCAGC
The DNA here is from genome assembly GCA_002778355.1 of Clitarchus hookeri. Classification (NCBI taxonomy): domain Eukaryota; kingdom Metazoa; phylum Arthropoda; class Insecta; order Phasmatodea; family Phasmatidae; genus Clitarchus; species Clitarchus hookeri. The sequence continues at coordinate 442,425 of NQII01001152.1, forward strand.
GGGGAGTTTGTGCAGCAGCAACAAGACAATGCAGGAGTGTATACAGCAGCCCCAGACACTCCAGATTCAAGTCACAGACAAGCTAGACTAACGAGTCTAACTTCGACCTAGGGCACCTTGGACAATTAAAGAACTTGCTGATGCTCTCGCCGACGAATGGGAGAACATCCCGCAAGCTGAGGTGCCTCGACTTATCAGAAGTGTNAAGAACTTGCTGATGCTCTCGCCGACGAATGGGAGAACATCCCGCAAGCTGAGGTGCCTCGACTTATCAGAAGTGTGCACAGAAGGTCTGAGGCTGTCATACGGGCACATGGTGGCCACAAGAGATAATGAAAGGTTTCTCTATGGGAAAATGTTGCATGAATAGGGTGTTAGGTGTTGGGTGTTAGCTGTTAGGTAAAGTTTTGAATGTTTTACTGTCACCTAACATATCACTGTACACAACTCTTCTAGCAATAGGTCTGTTGCAAATATTGTCCCTCTAATTGTTTTGAGCAGTGCATTTTATGGCGAATTACATTCTAGCGTTGGTTTTTAAGTTACNCAAATATTGTCCCTCTAATTGTTTTGAGCAGTGCATTTTATGGCGAATTACATTCTAGCGTTGGTTTTTAAGTTACGTTACATTCTGTATATCTGTATACTTTTCGTATATATTCTCCGTATTTATAAAGTGTTTCGTGAAATTATATCTAAGTGTTCTTATTTCTGGAGTATTACAAATAATACTGTGCTGTTTGTAATTTGAGATGTGCTTGTCTTAACACTTAGCNCAAATATTGTCCCTCTAATTGTTTTGAGCAGTGCATTTTATGGCGAATTACATTCTAGCGTTGGTTTTTAAGTTAAGTTACATTCTGTATATCTGTATACTTTTCGTATATATTCTCCGTATTTATAAAGTGCTTCGTGAAATTATATCTAGGTGTTCTTATTTCTGGAGTATTACAAATAATACTGTGCTGTTTGTAATTTGAGATGTGCTTGTCTTAACACTTAGCTATGTCATACACAAAGGTAAATTAAAATATAATGATAAATATTTAAACTGTGTACAAAAAGAACAAAAAAATAACTGTAGGTCATAATGATTTTAATTTTTTGAATCAATGTATTGCGCAGCAGTAAAGTTGAAAATAAGGAATAATAAATGAAAAATTAAATTTTATACCCAAATTGTCATATATTTTTGTGCTGAAATTGAGGACCTAAATAAATAACAAAATAGAAAACTTATGCCGATTATTCTGCACGAATTTATAGAATGATTTTCTGATAGTAGTATAAGGATTTGTTAGAATTTCAGACATAAGCAGAACATACTGAAATCATGATACTTCTAAACACACTTAAATATGTGAAAACATTTCTAGACCATTAACATTGATTTTCAGCGATACTTTCGTAACTAGTTGAGACTACTTTTTTTTCAAGCAAAACCATCTGCCTTCACACTTCAATTGTTGTCGTAAGGACACAGTCTAACAGCTCAGATCAGATAGAAACGAACAAACGCCACCACAGCTTTCAGTTTTTTGAGCAAATGGAAAGCAGGTAGGTAGGTAGGTAGGTAGGTAGGTAGATGGGGCCAAACGTCTCTTCGACAGCGAGGTCATTAGAGACGAAGCAAGCTACTCTGAGAAGGAACGGAGAGGGAATAGGCATGGCTGTAGCAAGGCACCATCCCAGCATTCGCCTGGAGTGATCTCGGGAAACCATGGAAAAACCCTATCAGGATGGCCAGGTCATGATTCGAATGGCAAACTTTAAAATTCCCTACCCCCTCCAGGTTAGTGTTATAACAACAAACTTTGGATGTGAACATTTAAATTAAGTAATTTAATTAAATACAGAGCTTATTCAGAAAACACACACACACACACACACATATATATATATATATATATATATATATATGGATATATACACACAGTCTAATTGCATTATGACAACCTGCTAGCATCAAGAGTAACCGCCCTTCGCACATTGAGAGCAGGAAGACGAGCCGACAATGACTCAGTCAGGTGCTGATAGGTCTCCACGGGTATCTGGAGCCATGCTGTCTGCAGTGCATCCCACAACTGTTTAAGGGCGCGTGGCGGATGAGATATACGGCGAACACGATCGAGGTGGTCCCAAAGATGTTCAATTAGATTGAGATAAGGCCTGTTTGGGGGCCAGGGAAGAACTTTGATTTCTTGATCATTCTCTTCCAGCCACGTAAGAACTCTTCTAGATGCTTGGCAAGGCGCATTATCGTGCTGGAAGATCACCATCCTCCCGAGGAAAGACAATCATCATGTACGGATGGACATGATCGCGAACGATGGATTCATAACCAAATCGATTAAGAGTGCCTTCCACACGGATTCTGGGACTAGAGAATACTCCCCAGACCATAACACTGCCCCTATTGCTGTGTGTTCGTCCAGCAATGGATGAATGTTGCTGGTTCTTCAANCAGCAATGGATGAATGTTGCTGGTTCTTCAACGTTTCTCGCCGGACACGCTGACGTCCATCCGTTCTATGCAGCTGAAAACGTGACTCGTCGGAGAAGGCTACCCGTCGCCAATCAGCAGCGGTCCAGTCGCCATACTGCCGAGCAAATTCCAGTAGTTTTCGTCGATGCACCTTTGTTAGCATGGGTGCAGTCACACTTCTACTCCGGAGCCCCATTCGCAGAGGGGTTCGCTGAACTGTTGCAGTAGACACGTGTCTGTATGTCCCCTGGTTCATTTGAACGGTGAGCTGTTCCACTGTAGCCTGTCGGTTGTCCGTCACGCACCGTCGTAGTCTACGTTCACCTCCGACATCAATGGCGCGTGGAGCTCCGCAGTTTCCACGATAGTTATTCCCAATGGTGGCATTCTTCCACTCGCGATACACCTTTACCACAGAGGTACATGAACAGTTCACAAACGTCGCTGTTTCCGAAATGCTACCTCCCTAGACCCGAAAGCTGATGATCATCCCTTTTTGCAACTCTGTGAAATAGCTTCCCTTACCAATTACAGCAGTAAGGGTATTGTGTACAGCCAGCCTGTGTCGCATTATGTATCTTCTTCTCCAGCCCACGTCACGGGCCGTACGTCACGATCTATGCGATGCAGGTGGCACTTCTACCAGGTGGTCATAATAATTATATTCAATTGTGTATTATATATATATATATATATATGGAAAATACATCATTGCAACAGCGCAAGGAACACGAAGTTACTTATTTAACTAATGAGCCTACTTTTCTCTACATGGGGTCAAATAAGTTTTTAAAAGATCTTAAAAGCTCATATGGATGGTAGGTCTTGACGTCTAGTTGACAGCAGTATAGTTCGAGAAAAAACCAGAAACCTATACAACAGTAGTGAGACAATTACATAGTTTAAGTGACGTACTTTCATCCCATCTTCTGACTGTGTTAAATTTGTTTTTTCCCCCCGTTTAAAAATGGTATATTTCGCTCATTCTGTAAAAATAAATACGGAACGTCTCCCTATTTTCTACAGCTTCGTGTTTCGGGGATGAGCTTCCCTGGCTTTGTGCATGTGCTACAATGCGTATCGCTCAGATTGCAGTGGGTGGCTAATTAAACAATCTTACTTGACACTACTGTAACAATGTTACACATTTTTGTACGTATGTACTTATTCCTTGAACACAACGTAGCTTCTAGACTGTTGAGATTCGGTAGGCGTGGCAACAGAGCGTGACATGTACTCCTCTTCACTGCAATCTTCTAAGACAGACACGCACTACACTTACACGGTATTCGCAGTCATCACACACTTATATAATTGCGGCATAGACGTGCCATAGATATTTTGTGTGAATGTTTTTGTGCCTTGCACTAGAAGGCTGTCTTGAGAAGCTGTCTCATCCCTTATACAGCAATTATTATTTTGTGTCATAACGGAAGTGTCAGGATCATTACCGAAAATGTTTCATTATTTAAGCATTACATGTCATGGAATTGTGAACATTTTTGTATAGGTTCTTCACGGTAAAGTGAGCACTTTTGAGGCCCTACTTATGTTTTCCTTTCAGCCTTTATCCTTCAACCACCTTTAAAAAATAAATATTTCCATGTAAGTAATAAACACAGTGTTCTAGTCCATCGAACTCCGAAGCTAATGTTCAAGACTAAAATTAAATATTTTTATTGACTATTATTCCAAATTAGAGGGCTTTCAAAAGTGCTCACTTTACCGTGAATAGCCTATAATTTATTGTTAGGTGTTGCTTGGCTGTCATTAAAAGGTGACAATAAATTAATATATAACATTTTAAATTAAATTAATTGTTGCATAAATATGCGTTAGTAGTTCATATATCCATAATGATGGGTACAGGTTGTTCACCGTAAAGTGAGCACTTTTGAAAGCCTTGCTTTAGATATTCATGCACGCACATTGTGTATTCTTCCGATGTATGTAAAATTAACATTGTCATGGACCTGATCACTTTATTGATGGTCGGTCAAGCGAAACTGAAATAATTAGCAAAGGTAATATTTTACAAATTTGCTCATTCTTACAATTGCGTGCATTAAAAGCAAACAAAATAAATAACTTCAGTATTCACAAACGTTTAACTTGTACAGTTAATTCAACAGTCGTCAACTTTGCCGGCCGCGTACCAGTCAGTGTGCCCCTTGAAATATACGCAGGCAGGGGCAGTGACATTTTCCCAAGTTTGATTTCAAAAGTGCTCACTTTACCGTTGCCAGCCTTTAAGGTAATTAGCTAAGCTCCTAGTGTATTTTTCGATACATGCTCCTAAATTGCAATCACTAAGAAATAAATAAAAAATGCAATATGGCGGGTAACGCGGGCTCGAGAACGTTCGTGTATAGGGGGGAGGGAGGGGCGCTAGGAATAGACGCTCTACAAGGCGCCCACACCGCAGCCTAGACACCCACTACCAGCATCACACACTGCTCGTCCACAACACGTTGTCTGTATGTATGTAGCGCGCCGAGCGATGACGTCGCAAAGCTGATCGTCGCAGGATTCGAGCACGAACCTACGTTCTGTGCGGCCAGCATCGCAGCACGATTGTCCGCGAAGAGCTGACTGTTAACACCGCACGTCATTTACTTTCATTTACCGAGAAATAAACATAGCACACTCCAACATGTTGCAGTAGGCTATGGTTGGGTGGCAGCACATGTTTACTTTCGCCGTCAACAGATGTCGCTAGGTATTTACTTTTCTCGCCAACAGATGCCACGCGCGATGAGCTGCACGCTTATAAACCGCACACAAATGGTTGCAGACATTATCGCACACGATACTTAGAGTGCCTTTTTTAAACTAAATATATCATTGTAGGTAGATCCTCTTACATTATTACTAAATAAAATTAACATAACAATTTGCAGTGTATTAGTTTTGCGACGTCACATAACGAAACGCGTACCTCAGTGGTATTCGTAATCACTACATTCGCTTTGCGTTTCGATGTGTCTCCGAAACATAACGACTGCTGGTTCCCTAAGCTTATTCCCTAGTACACGGTAAACCAACCACTGGCTGCTCACAGTTAGACTCATGGGTACCTCAGGCTGTTTTGTACGTCCACGGCACAGACGTGAGCTGGCGGTACGGGCGAGATTAACACGCGAGCCTAGCGCTCTATCGCCCCTACGCGAAAGCCGCTCAACTGGCTTGCAGCGTTTCCGTCATTGCACTGCGCTTTGCAAATTACACGTGTTAACAGTGGGACTTCACTGCACGCAATTAAAGCCCACAGTATAGTACCTACAGTATAATGGGCACAATCCTAACGCCCTTTGCAAGTCTGAGTACCTGGCCGACTAGAGCTTTACCTCCTTTCTATGAATTTCGTAGCACACTTGGCAAGCATTTGTACCATATGTTCACGAACAAATGATAATAGACACCAGAGTGGGGTAGATAAGTATAAATGGAGCATATTTCATAAAGGAACCAATAGTCTAACGTCCACAGTTAACCTGCTAATGACTGTGGCAATGTGCAAGGGCGGGTAGGCAAACACAATAACTAGGCTACAGGAAGTGCAAAGAAATGACACTTTATTTACACATTCGGGCTGAAGGCATGGGGACAGTGTGTGTGTTCGATGTCGGCACAAAGTGTCTGTTCAAACTGTCGGCCACCGTCGGCCACACAGGCGGTGCAGCGCTGAAGCATGTTGCGATGCACGTGTGCAAAGGCTTCCAGCGTAATGAGCTCATCCCTCGTGTCAAGTGGTGTGGCATACATCATCGACTTGATGTGGCCTCACAGCCAGAAGTTAGGTGGTGTGATGTCAGGTGAGCGTGGTGGCCATGCTATGGGGCCTCCCCTACCTAGCCATCGGTTCGGGAAGTGCACATCGAAGTGCAGGCGAACCGCAATGGTGAAATAAGGTGGGGCCCAGTACTGCTGAAACCACATCACCTCGCCAGCATCTAAAGGAATTTCCTCGAAGCACCTCCGAGACTGCAACAATGCGGCACTGAGCAGTGATCAGGCACGCAGACTTGCTCACAGACTGGTTACACAAGGTTGCATCCCGCCCCTGCACATTGCCACTGCCATTAGCAGGTTAACTATGGAAGTTAGATATTGGTTCATTGATGAAATATGCTCCATTTGAACCTATCTCCCCACTATGGTGTTTATTAATTGTTCGTGAACATCAGATATAGCCCGCGCATCTCTGTTGATAGTCATCTTCAGAAGCCTGAAATTAGTACTACCTTACACATGGAAAGTGACTATTTCTTTTTGTCCAGGCAGCTCATCTCTGCAATTCAAGGTTGCTACGAAATATCAGGGTAAAATATTCCTGGCTTTTCCAGTCAGTCATTTTCAGCATTCAATAAAAAAAATTATACCCTAAACCTACCATATGAAATGTGACAAATGCAATTCACTGAACCTGCAGATTACTAAAAAATAAAAGTAAAACAGTTATTTTTTAATTTTTAAACACCACAAAGTTATTTTCTAGTGCCAATCAGTTTTAAGGCGAATTATTTGGGCTGCTACAGAAAACGTTTGACTCTACAGAAAATGTATGACCTATTGTATTACAAGTTTGAATTTCAGGCTCTGTCAACTGTTCCCCTGATTTTGGCTGACCATTTCATATTCGCCGACTTATCCAGGTGTTCTATGTACTGGCCGTCAGTACCCCCTCCCCCGAGCCGGCATGTTCGCCAGGAAACTCCAATGTGACTTACTACTCTGAGGAGAATGCAACCCAGGACGAGAGTGCGGGCAGACTTAGTATACACGCGCCTGGGCTTCCACCTGGGGGCTTATTCTAAGTTTCGAAAGCTCTCCAGACGAATGCAATCTTCGAGGAAGGCAATTTCGCTACAGCCCTCCGAGTCTTCGGCAATGCTTGGGTTTTCGTTAGCGAATGCAAGATGGCAACACGAAGCACATTAACTAACTGAATTACGAGATAGTGTTTATACAATATGAATACTTAAGCTTGAAAACCTTAATAAACCAAAGCAGTAGAGCCCTTAGAATATTGTGTTTGCGTTTGGTGTGTATTTTAAATGTTACTATTAAAGTAATGGACGAACGAAATAGATCTAAATTTTTCCTAGAATACAAGTGTGTCAAATTTGCTGTCGACATTTACTATTTTCTAACTCGGCTGGACGTGTGATTTATTACACATAAACATGCTGTAATTTCGTATGGACTGTGAGAATGGACTCGCATGTACGCCGATGAGAGCAGACAGAGCTTCGGTTGTCACGTGTACGATGATTTTTCTCCAGGACTATTTTGCTGTTCGGTTGCAAGCTACTTGCGACAAACCAGTTTCGTTTGTTATTTTTAATAACATGATTATGAAATAGAATAAGGACAACAAACTAGACGCTTTCGTGTTTCTAGNGTTTCGTTTGTTATTTTTAATAACATGATTATGAAATAGAATAAGGACAACAAACTAGACGCTTTCGTGTTTCTAGACTATTGTATTAATTCCAATATGGTATGAATTTTCACGAAAAAGTAATTTTTTTTGGTATAAACCCAAGAATTATTTACAGTTTAGCGCTACATAGAGGTTAGTTTACATACGTTGTTCAAAAGAAATTTTGAATAAATGAGCGTATGTTCTCGTATTAAATTATAAACTGTAATTAAATAATTAACACCCTCACAATTGCCAGCCTACACTGCTGCTTACAAGGTCCACAAATAAAAATTGAAAGGTTAATAGGCGCTTTTAAAATAATTCCTTCTAAAATATATGTTTATGTTTCTGTAATGCATGCAGGCACATTACTTTACGATTCTCTTCTTCCACAGTCACAAATAACAACCTGTACCACACGCTCGCCAAGTTTTCATAAAACTCGGCAACGAAAGCTCGAAAACATCCGTGACTATGGAACTTAACACCAATTTCTGAACTGAAAATTGTTGTTTTATAGAATGTTTGATAGGCTGATTANATCCGTGACTATGGAACTTAACACCAATTTCTGAACTGAAAATTGTTGTTTTATAGAATGTTTGATAGGCTGATTTAAAAATATTTATATGTTCCATTATTAAGTTGTTCAGGCTGGTTGTATGAATCCTTATAATTTATTACCAGACTTTTCGAGGTATCCTTTTAAATTTCCCTTAACATACGCGGCAAAAATTTTAATTTTTTTTTTATTATTTTCAAAGAAATTTAAAAATTTTATTGGTAGCATTAACGTAGCCTTCCTTTATTGATGCTTTCCTAGCAGAATAAAATAANAAAGAAATTTAAAAATTTTATTGGTAGCATTAACGTAGCCTTCCTTTATTGATGCTTTCCTAGCAGAATAAAATAATTATATAAAGAAGCCGTATACAAAGTTGGCACATGGGGGACAGAGATAGCTTTCTCAGCGCCAGGAACAAAGACAAGATACGCTAGAATGTATCAATTATAAGAGAACTACCATAAAAGTGTTTAAATATTATTTCAGTAAATATTTTATTTGCAAAATCTTACGCCTGCACTTAAAAACTTATTTCCTCCCACTCTGCCAATGTTTGCTGTATTAACCAAAAAGGTTCAACGAAGAAAATATGTATAATAGTTACGAATACTACATAGAGCAACAAAATTGTCCCCAGGTTTTATAGATATTCCTACAGGTGGAATAAATTAGAGTAACTGTATTATTCAATGGATCAGAAACCAAATAATTGCATTATCAAATATGTGTACCTGTTTTATCTTAATTCCCTGACCTATCAAAGATGTGTCTGATCTTTCCCAGGGATGTAAAATTCCCTGTTATACTGTGCATTAACAATATTTTAAAAAATTACTTTTTATCTCAGAAAATCTTTGAATCTGAAAAGACAGATTGCGCAATTACCTTCTAAGCTGCAGTTATTTTATGCCAGATACTAAGAAAAAAATATTATCTATTTATTCGGTATAGACGTTTTCCATTAAATAAAGAATAACTTCGAACAGTGCAAGTATCATTCANAAATATTATCTATTTATTCGGTATAGACGTTTTCCATTAAATAAAGAATAACTTCGAACAGTGCAAGTATCATTCGAAGAACACACTACCAAAAATGTCAGGAAATTAAAATATATGTTGCGTAAAGTATGCATGCATGCATGCATACATACATGCGTAATAACACAGTTGTCGTGTGACGGTTTAGGGATAGTAGAGCGACGCTGGCCCTCAACCACCCCTCCCCGCATAACCAGGGTAGACACGTGTCGCGAAGCAGGTGAACAGCCAGAACGGACCGCAGTTACACGTGTCTTGCTGCGCGTCCTGCTGCGTAGGCCTCCCTGCNAAATATTATCTATTTATTCGGTATAGACGTTTTCCATTAAATAAAGAATAACTTCGAACAGTGCAAGTATCATTCAAAGAACACACTACCAAAAATGTCAGGAAATTAAAATATATGTTGCGTAAAGTATGCATGCATGCATACATACATGCGTAATAACACAGTTGTTGTGTGACGGTTTAGGGATAGTAGAGCGACGCTGGCCCTCAACCACCCCTCCCCGCATAACCAGGGTAGACACGTGTCGCGAAGCAGGTGAACAGCCAGAACGGACCGTAGTTACACGTGTCTTGCTGCGCGTCCTGCTGCGTAGGCCTCCCTGCCACCCTTTTCACCCCCTAGGCCTCTAACCAGCCCGTGAGATCTGTGGAGTGCAGAGGTTTCACGGGATATCACCAAATAATCATGTGTATTTCGCCTGAATTCAAAATATACGCACCACGAAAGAAATAGCTGACGAGCTGGATATTGGTGCCGAGAACACCCCCTCCCCCCTTAGCTAACCACAGGACAATGTGGAAACGCACCGAAGAAATAGCTGACGAGAGTAAGCTAGGGACGAGGTATTGTTCTGCGTCCTACCCCCTCACCCCCTCCCCCCCACAAGGCGACACGTGCCGACAATTAATGGTGGAGGCTGGCGAGCATAAAAACCCCTTTTCGAGAGTAGTGGGGAGTCAGTTCATTAGTACCGCGCAGAGAGGTTAGATCAGGAGACCATCGAGCAGCCAGTTGAAGATCGCTGCGCAGAGAGAGGTCAGCCGCGCCATTTTTGGCCGGGGGCAAATCGGACCCTCGGCCACATCAGTAGAACATCACCACAGTGAGACGGCAGCAACAGCGGGCCCTTGCCAAAGGCCGCCCATCACCGGAGCTCGCCCACCACAGTTGACAGCACCCGCAGCAAGAGATAAGTATTCAGTATGCCGTCAAGAGAAGCCCCCCTCCATCACGAAGTCGTTAGCAGTCAATCCGAGTAACCAAATTATTAGAGTACCACACCTCTCAAGTGTTGATGATGTTTATTTGTGAATATATCCGAGACAATATATTCGTCCTTCAAATTGAAACAGCCAAATTCTACATTATTACAAACCCCTTAACCTTCAGGCATCATATAGTATATGCCACTAAGCATTAACAAAAGACGTTGCATACTTTTTGGATGTGTTATTTGGCTTCCGAACTGTGGGGCGTACTCAGCCTACACAACCAGCCTAGCGTCAAGTAAATTGGCTCCCAACTGTGGGGCCTAAATACATCACAGTAATTGGTTAGAATTAAATTATATAGGTGTTAAGTCAAGATTATTTTTAATCAAAATTCAACCCTATTTCCATTATTCAGAAAGCACATCTTGGAAGAAATCCTTCGTCAAATAGGGCAAATCTATCAATTGTTATGTAGAAAAATTATTGGGAATTAGCCCAGTCATATTAGGGGTTTCACCTCGGAATGAAAGATAATAAGCTGTAAATTGGTATAAGCCTTTGTTTTGTCGTTCTTAATGTTGTCTCAAAAGTCACCAATGTTATCGTGTCCGCGTCTTAAGATATTGAAGGTCAAAGGTCATAAAAATCGGTTTTTCGCGAATATCTCGCTTTTTATTGCTTAAATAAGATTTGCACTTATTATAAAAGTTGTAGAATATAAAATTCTCTACAACTTCTGTTTGAACTTTTTTTTCATACGATCAACCGTTTCTGCGGTAGACCGCAAAGAGTGCGCCGCGCACAGTCATATATGGTCTAATGCAAGGTCAAGCGTGAGTTACGGTTATCAGTATGTTGGATAAAGTTAATTATTTACTAAAAAAGTATAATTATTAAACAATGCACATTATTTATGTACTAATTATAGATTATTTATATTTAATACACTGACAAGCCAAAAAAACTGGTACAACTGCCTAACTTCTGTGGGACCACCTCGATCGTGTTCGCCGTCTATCTCATCCGCCACGCACCCTTCAACAGTTGTGGGACGCACTNTTCTGTGGGACCACCTCGATCGTGTTCGCCGTCTATCTCATCCGCCACGCACCCTTCAACAGTTGTGGGACGCACTGCAGACAGCTTGGCTCCAGATACCTGTGAAGACCTATCAGCACCTGACTGAGTCACTGCCAGCTCGTCTAGCTACTGTCCGTGCTGCGAAGGGCGGTTACTCTTGATACTAGCAGGTTGTCATAATAATGCAATTCGTCTGTGTATGTAGTTACGGACTGTGGGTTCTTTCAAACGTTAAGATTCCTTACGGTACAGTGAGCACTTTTAAAATCACGAAGTTGATGGTTCCGACTTCCTGGTGTTTTAACTGCACTGCAGTGTGTTTGAAATCCTGTTTCCATGAGTGAATTATTTCCATATTCTTACGTAATTTTTCACTCCCTGCGCCACTTAAAACTAGTAGATTGGGAGGTGACAGTTCTGTTCTGGGCAATTATATTGGCATAATCCGTCAAACGTGAAATGGATATTTTAACTGGTCTGATTTCTACCATTCTCGATGCATACTGAGCTTATCCAACATTATCGGACAAACACGGCGGCGCTGATGTCTTTTTTTAACGCGGGAGTAGTGTCTTCATGTGCAGCACTACGCCGGACTTAACGTGCAGAACTCTCTAAAACTAATACACACTACCAACAATGTTAGGAAAATGCTTTTCATGTTGCTAATGAAAGGAATAATGTATGCATATTATAACATTTAAATCTATGAATGAGCATTTGCATAATCAACATTTACGCATATCTCCATCCTGTATGCTCAAAGCACATTTCGAAAGCAAATCTGACGGTTATTGAGATTGCCCTACTAGACTATGTAATTAAAATTTTGGTAATAATGTTAACACATATTTTTAATTGTTACTTTTATGAACACATCCATTTCAGCCATGAAAGTGAACTTAAATAAATGTACATAAAATCAAGCATTGCAAACATTTTTTAACATTATCAACAATTTTTATATAGAACCGTAGTAATTGTTAGGACTGCCCTATTTGACGAAGGTTTTATTGCAAAATGTTTTTTTTCCTACGCATCCAGATTGGAAATGTGTTTAAATTACTACTATAAACCTAACTTTACTGGATTTTTNAATGTTTTTTTTCCTACGCATCCAGATTGGAAATGTGTTTAAATTACTACTATAAACCTAACTTTACTGGATTTTGAAGATTTAAGTGCATAAAGTATGTAAAAATATATAATAGTGTTACAAAATACATTATTTTTAGTATAAAAATATATCCTAAGTTTATGATCATTTTAATAATGTGTGCCATTTTTTTTTAACTAGTCATGCATTTAGTACAGNAAAAATATATCCTAAGTTTATGATCATTTTAATAATGTGTGCCATTTTTTTTTAACTAGTCATGCATTTAGTACAGCCGTATACAGTGTTCCATTGTAAGCCACTCATCTTCTTAGTCACAATTGTGCAACTTTGTTTAACCAACTTTTGAAGGAAGTTGGAGGGGAAATAGCATCTGGGCTATCTGAGCTGGAGCGGTCTTGCTGGCTCAGGGGCAGGAATGACACACGCCAGACAGGCTTGCCAGCTGCTGCCTTTGTCAAAGCCTCGTCCACGTGGCGGCCAACACGCACAGAGCAGCAGTGTATACGGAAGTCCAACTGACCGTGTGTGCCCTCGTACGAACATGCTTCACGCAGAGTTAGTTTTGTTTAAGTGCTCCATGCCAGCTTTGACATACGCCCATGCATTGTAGAACACACCTCAATTGTGCGTGTGCAGATAACCTGAAAACATTTCAAGTAGTCTGTCGACAGTATACAATTTACCTCAATTTTAAACCCAGTATCGTTTAAGGGTCATCAGAATTAATACACAATGAGAGACATTACAAAACAAAATGTTCGCCTAGTAGGGGTGAGTGGGGAAATGGCCCGCACTTAATATAAATCTTAAAATACAAATTCAAAAATGGTTCAGTTTTTGTTCGTGAAATCAATTGTGTTTCCTGTAAACATTCCTGTACATGCTAGTTTCATAACAATAAGCGAAATGGCACATAGAGTGGACTAGCATTTCAAAATAACTACATTGACACTGCGGGTTATTGCCAACCCTTGTGGGGTAAATTTCACGTATGTATTTTTCCCATGCAAAATGCACATAAAAGCAAACGATGTATATATTTTGAAAATAAATTCTTTCTATTTTATTACAATTTGAAGCGTAGTTAAAAGGGGTGCCCGAGATAGCAAATAAACTTAGTTGTGTTATCTGATCACATTATTTATGAAATGGATTGCATCTAGTAAGTAAATAAAACATTCAGTTTAAAAACACGAAAATAAAGATACGAATAATCAAGTTGGACCACGAACATGCTAATATCTGTTCATATAAGAACATATAAATGTCTATGAAAACTTTTTTTTTTGTTAAAACGTATTACACAAAAACATAAAAAAAAAGGGGGGAAATTATCACTGGAAAAAATTGATGCTAAAAAAATTACTTTTGCTAACGTATGCTTCAATCCAATAGTCCACAAGAGTAGGCTATATTTTAAGTAACTACTTCACAGTAAATGTGTGCTCATGAAACAAAATACAGTGCGTTTAGACCCAACTCAAATAAGTATTCATAAATTTCATAATTAGGCCTAAACATAATGCATTCCTGAACATATATCCGAAAATGAACTACCTTATAAGATATGATTTTTTATACATAGAAAATAATTTAACACCTACTGATCAACACTTTGATTCAAAACTATTTTTTGAAGTCTTTAGTTAATTTGTCAGATGATCAAAAAATTAAAGAAAGGCTTGAATAATTAAAATAAAAAAGTAGTAGGCTATACATAAAACACTGTTGGTGCAATAGTGCANTTTAGACCCAACTCAAATAAGTATTCATAAATTTCATAATTAGGCCTAAACATAATGCATTCCTGAACATATATCTGAAAATGAACTACCTTATAAGATATGATTTTTTATACATAGAAAATAATTTAACACCTACTGATCAACACTTTGATTCAAAACTATTAATTTGTCAGATGATCAAATAATTAAAGAAAGGCTTGAATAATTAAAATAAAAAAGTAGTAGGCTATACATAAAACACTGTTGGTGCAATAGTGCANAATTAAAGAAAGGCTTGAATAATTAAAATAAAAAAGTAGTAGGCTATACATAAAACACTGTTGGTGCAATAGTGCATCAACTTAAATGTCTGCTACATCCATGAAAATAAAACAACATATGCGAGTGTTGTTTAATCGTCAGTTATTTTCATTTCACTGGCGGGAACAGCCACTACACTCTGCATGCACCCAGCTCGAACACGTTACACACATATACCATAACTCTTCATCACGCCCGAATTCACCGTACACTGAGTACACATCATTTTGCTGGCCTTTAGTGGTGATGACTTTCGGGTGTTGTAAACTTTCTTCGCACATGTCATTAGCACTTCCCTCGTCTTCACTAGTCGCCAAACCCAAGGTGCCGCCTGCAAACTTTATTGCCCTTTGGATTTCGTCTTGTAGCAAGCACATCAGTGTTGTTACATATTTGAACATCATTTCTTTTAGTAGTCCGTTTCAGAGATTTCGCATCGTCGTTTTTCCTTTTCTTATCTCTTTTGTTTAGCTAGCTCTAGCAAACCTTTCATTGGAGTAGAAGTTAATATTTGAGTGCTGCTTCCGCTTCCCTTAAGCATTCTCCTGCAAGCCCGAAGGCCCTGGCACAGGTGATACGTCAGCTAAAGACTGCGTCGCAAATGTCGTAGGCCTATTATCTTCATTCACAACTTTCAAGCCTGATCTGTTGGGGTCAGTTTCGTGCTCTGCAACAGGTTTCCTCGGGTTTTCTTGAATAGGGAAGAAGTCNTCAAGCCTGATCTGTTGGGGTCAGTTTCGTGCTCTGCAACAGGTTTCCTCGGGTTTTCTTGAATAGGGAAGAAGTATTTGGTAAAAATGTCCGGCTGGAGAGGATCAATACCCATTACCCGGAAGCCATAGCCATATTCCTTTCTGCATGGTAGCGACCCTCAAGTAGGCTTTATTAAAAAGCTAAGCAAAATCTTTATGTATGATTTTCTGGTGAACATGGCTTTNTCAAGCCTGATCTGTTGGGGTCAGTTTCGTGCTCTGCAACAGGTTTCCTCGGGTTTTCTTGAATAGGGAAGAAGTCTTTGGTAAAAATGTCCGGCTGGAGAGGATCAATACCCATTACCCGGAAGCCATAGCCATATTCCTTTCTGCATAGTAGCGACCCTCAAGTAGGCTTTATTAAAAAGCTAAGCAAAATCTTTATGTATGATTTTCTGGTGAACATGGCTTTTCCTGAACAAGTCGCATTCCCGAAAAAATGCTTATTTCATGGGAGCAAAAACGTTTCATCTAAAGGTTGAAGTTTATGTGAAGTGTGAGGTGGAAGGTGAAAGGGAGGCAACACTAATTTTCTTTGCAGTAGTTATACATTTCTAGAGATGTGCGGCTGTTATGTTTGTCCATTATCAGAAGAGTTGGATTTTCCAGTGAAGATTTCGTGTTTTTCACAAAGTGTTTCATCCACACAAGGAATAATTCGTCGTTCATCCAACCAGATTTTGAATAGTGATATGTAGTTCCAATTGGTCCTCTTTCCAGCANACAAGGAATAATTCGTCGTTCATCCAACCAGATTTTGAATAGTGATATGTAGTTCCAATTGGTCCTCTTTCCAGCAACGGAGAAAAGCGCTGGCGGGGAAATACAAACATCGGCGGTATGAACGTTCCAGAGGCACTCATTGCGCAACATACAGTTACGTTCTTTCCCCTTCCCAAGCTACTAGCCATTAGTAGTAGGTAATAGTATGTTCTGGGGAAGGGGCTGGGGCTGGAGGACGTGAACAAGGGGGCGTCGAACGGGGGACGAGTGATGAGCGTCATTTTTTCCCTTTTTTCCTTTTTCCCCTTGAAATTTCCCTTTCCCCCAAAAACGTCAAAATTTCCCGAATTTTCCTCAAAACTTTCTCCAAAAAAATCTCTCGTGCAAAATACAGATGGTTTGCACAATGAGGCTGGAGCTGGCTGAAAATTGTGCAATGTCAGCCGGAATGTGCAAGCAGGTACACGAGGCTCTCGTCTCAGATTGGCTACACGAAGCTCTCGAAATGGTCTCGTCTGATTGGCTACACAAGGCTATCGAAAGTGACAATTCAGTACCATTCATATTAGCTGAAGAATGTTCGTGTTCATTGTCCCCTATCATACAACTTCGACAAAGCGAGCAGCTTATCATAAAGGACGCTACCGCACACAACGATAAAGGTGCCTAACATGTTACACGAGGGAGATTGTGGTCAAAGGTAAAGGTAATTTGTCATCCTTCGAGATAACTGTCAACAGCAAAGGTCAAGGTCGTACCTAACATGTTATGCGAGGCTCTAGAAAGAGTATCTGACGAAGCTGGTGGCCTATCATAAAGGATGCTGCTGCACACAACAATAAAGGAGCCTAACAAGTAACACGAGGCTCTGAAAGGATATTGTCTCACTCGTGCAACTTCGACGAAGCTAGCGGTCTATCATAAAGAACACCACCACACACGTCGATAAAGAGGCCTAACATATTACACGAAGCTCCCGTTTCTGATTGGCTATGCAAGGCTCTCGAAAGTTACTTCCCTTACCAGTCCCTGCCATAACGTTCCCGACTGCGAGGCTCCCTACTACACACACATACACGCGCGCGCGCACCACTTACCTAAACCTCGCAGCATTACCCTCTCACACATACGTACGCGCACACAAACTATGAATGAATGGCGACCGAATGCAGCTAACAATCAAATATAAGGAAAAGCTTTCTCGGCCAGCGCCCGGCGGACCGGACACATTATTATTATTNGAATGCAGCTAACAATCAAATATAAGGAAAAGCTTTCTCGGCCAGCGCCCGGCGGACCGGACACATTATTATTATGCAGAAGCTTTCTCGATCAGCGCCCAACAAATGAGAACGCACTATCGGTCCCCACACCAGCCAAGAACGATTGATCAGAAGGAAAAACCGCGAAAATGACTACAATACATCTAGTACGATACTCATTACACGAACTTTAAATACGGTTTTTTTCTTTTCTTGTCACAAAACAGTCATTAAAACCATTAGCCACGCAAGAGTCATCACTGCTNTTGTCACAAAACAGTCATTAAAACCATTAGCCACGCAAGAGTCATCACTGCTACACGCTGATGCAAACATATATAAATATTTTCATGTTTTATATTATTTTTATAAGCACATATAAGCGAGCATCGTGTTCATAGTCCAGCGTGGTGAAGGAAACCAGGCCGTTACTACTACATTCATCTACAACGAACGTGTACTCTGCTACAATATTAAAATGGAATCAATGGCTGAAGACTTACCATCTGTAACACCGATAACAGCAAGAGAGACTGAAGAATCATTCAGATATCAAAGGATAAGTTGCGGTTCAAACAATGTTTAAAAAATATTTGTTAACATAAACTTCTTCATTTTATTTCTATCAAGAAGCATGGAAGTGTTTAGAAATATTAGATTGCGTACCTTTGTTTTCCTTTAAACGCACGACACTTAACCATCTTCTAACAACTTATTTCCGCTCTCGCTAGAGCGCAGCACTATGTCCGTTTGCGGGAACTATTCTGTGGCTTGAAGAACAGGGTGCGGGGCATTTCCCCGCTCTCCCCTACTGAAGTTTTAAATTGACTTCGACTATAGTGGAATGGCAGGTACTCATTTCTCAGTGTGACTTAAGCATAACAAATCCACCCTTAGCAACTCCAGAAGCGCACCACCCTCCTACACGCACTGTAACCATTAGTAGACTATCAGGATGCCCTCCATTACGAAATATCGTCGCTTCTTCAAGCGGCCTCGTGTATCAACATGGAATGTTTGCTTCCCTTAAACAAGCAATGCCAAGTTCTGATAGCGTGCAGAAATGAGGACATGGGTTTAGTGCTGCGTCGTTCTAAGACACCGCTAAAGCGCCATTTGGACTTCGGAAGAAGACGACAACCGTGTGGTGTGTGTGTGTGTG
>NQII01001152.1:461639-505496 GCA_002778355.1 Clitarchus hookeri
CATTGACGCAGCAGTGCAAACCTGGCCCATGGGAGCCAACCCCAAGGAACCTTGGGAGCTGTACGACCAAATGATTCGTGGCTCCCAACTCTCACGATTGGAGGACCCGACGACACTGATGGCAGCTATTGCCCTCCTAGTTAGATCGATGGACGGGAGAGAAAATGCGCGCTTCCCCAAAATGGAGTGTGTGGACAGACTTTTCGTCGCCCAGGCAGGTCTGCCCACGGACCCGGTGGCACTCAACTGCTTGCTGAGGGTGTGTTACTGGAGGAGGGGTGAGAAGTTTGACCTGTCATTGATCTATAAGCATGCCGTCCGCAAATACGGGAGGCTTACCTTTGACTACAATAAGTCCTTCACAGAGTACACTGTGGCCAGGTATTAGTCCTTCACCCCGGACGGCATACATGAAACTACCGGACTTATAAACACCCTGATTTGATTCCTTCCTGGGTATACTAAGTATTGGTAGGAAGGGTCTGACTGGCCAGACTGGGATCGCGACGATGCCCTGGCGTGCGTGTGCTTGGCGCGATGCTGCACATGCCCAGGGAAAATCTCCCTTTCTCTGCCACGATGATCGCATCTATTGGAGATAAGATGAACCAAAACAGGACAGAAAAACGAAGAAGGCAGGAGTGATCAGTGGGCGGTGGCAGAGAGTCGCGACGGGGCCCTTGGCAAGTTGAGTGCGTCATTGCGTCAGCGGCTCAACCCGGGGAAACTCTTCCTGCCCGTCTGGATACTGGTCATACTTGCTTCCTACTGACATCCATGAATGTGACGGTTCGGAAAGTCTGCAGTGTGGTATAGTTTTATGCTCTTTGCGCTCGGTGGGCGAGGAGGCGGGGAACAATACTGGTTCACAGTTTGTCCTCCAAATCTAAGTCCAGTCCCTTACTCGAACGCACTGGGCCGTGTTTGTGCTAAGGGTATGCCGCCATGCTTAATTTCACGCGAAAGAAGGACTCGCGCGGTACGCGTTAGGTATGCATGATTAAAAACACTAGGTTTTCCAATTAGATTATGTTCGGCCGGCATGGCGGATTTCAAAAACGCAAGTTCCCGGTGTTACCCTACGATACAAAATAGCCGATTTATCTTTTTGTTTGTGGGAGATTAACGCACAGTAGAAAGAAGTGCTTCTAGTATAACCTTTTAATAGGTATCGGCCGCCAGGAGGGGAGGTTTGGTGAGGCCAGCGCCGGTTCCACCGAGAACTTTATGACCAGTTATGCACAATGTGTCGCGCACTATCCTGTAACACTACTGCTTCAAGCAGAAGCATGCGACATTTGAGAGCTCCGTAAACTGATTCCGATCCACTGAGATCTGTCCGGTTAAATACGGTAACTAGAATCAGGGAAAACCTCCAAGAGTTAGGGAATTTCACACTTGTGGAATATTCATGAAATATTAGAGAAAAATATGTTATCAGGGAATTTAAATGAGACGGTTATACGTGTATTCAACAAGACTACATATTGGATTCAACCACTTTTGCAACTGTCGCTTTGGAAGATTATCGGCTATGTCGTTTTATCTACAATCATAAATTTTTTTATACATTTTTGTAAGTTATTTTTCTTTTTTGGTATATGGTACTTGGTATATTCTTTATGCTACATTTTTTATTGTATTGTGAATTGTTAGACTCTGAGAAATTTGTTTTCCACCTGCTAACTTTATATACTTTTTATGGTCTTTTAGTATTTTATAAATGCTTGTTTCTGCATTGAAAAACAGTGGTAAATGAATATTATTTTAGTGCTACTAATAAAACAAAATGACATTCTCAAAATGTTTAATTTCTTTTTTAATTTTTTGCAATTTATTTCGGTTAAAGAAAAGTAACTTGATACCCGTAAGTCAGAGAAATGTCTAAGGAATTAATTGTATTGCCGCCCTGTAGACCATTTACCAGCCGAGCACAGTAGGCAGCTCACTGAACATGTTGTTGATACACGTCAAGCGCTGACCAAAGACGTCGGCGAAGTCTCCTACTCCAGATGAACAAGATGTCACGTTGCTTGAGCAGCAGAGCCTGCAGCTGGGCTTGTGCTCTTCCTGCGCCAGTATGTGTCTGGAGAATCAATTTCTCCAATTTCTCGACGGAATANCGCCCTGTAGACCATTTACCAGCCGAGCACAGTAGGCAGCTCACTGAACATGTTGTTGATACACGTCAAGCGCTGACCAAAGACGTCGGCGAAGTCGCCTACTCCAGATGAACAAGATGTCACGTTGCTTGAGCAGCAGAACCTGCAGCTGGGCTTGTGCTCTTCCTGCGCCAGTATGTGTCTGGAGAATCAATTTCTCCAATTTCTCGACGGAATANCCTGCAGCTGGGCTTGTGCTCTTCCTGCGCCAGTATGTGTCTGGAGAATCAATTTCTCCAATTTCTCGACGGAATAAAAAGTAGCGTGGGCAGCGAGCCAGCTGGCTGTTGTTTTGACAAGCAGTCCGCACGAAAACAGTTTCGAGTTGGCGAGGGAGCTGCGACTGACGCAGGCTCGAGCTAGAGTTAAAAATGAAAATCGCACTGCCCAAATCAAAAGATCTAAAATTATCAAAGCACGGAACCGAAAAGGAATAGACGAACGGACCTACAAAGAAGAAAAACTTAATCTTCATGAAGAAATCTATGCCTTGACGGTCTAGATCGAAATCCTACACGGCGATTGGTTTTGTTCTGTGAGTGAAGAATCTGCTGTGGTCATACTTAAGGCTCCCGCCTAGCTGCAGTTTGTCCGATTTTGAGGCAGAGAAGCGCGGCAGCGATAAGGGCGACACTGCTATCTCACCTTATTCTTTAAGTATACGATGAGACTAATAAAATACATTAGCATTTTGACTTTATTCAGTTTCCTTGTCTTTGCTTACCCAGTCTTCTTTATACACGGACTCATTTTGGATAACGGGATTTTAAGCTAACGTTAGACTAGCCCTATATACAAGAACTTTTAGTTTCCGTCACTTTGTTTAAGCTTTCTAACAATTTTATAAGGACCTTCCCAATATTCAGGACATTTGTGGGATCTATCCTGTTTTATTGCAGTGTCATGTAACTTAACATAATCGCCAACTTCAAGAGAGAGATTTCTCGAAGGCTTAACATAATGCTGTTTTCTTTTTTCTACTGAAAGTGCATTTATTGATTTTGCGATCTCGTAAGCTTCCGATAATTTTTCTGTTATGGTTTGTAAATGGGACTCTCTTGATTCTCGGCTCTCAAGACCTCGCTGTTAAGAACCGCCTAAATATCTTCACTCAACTCACTATTTATCAATCTTCAGTTAACTCAGATGTCTGTGGTACTAATTCACCTATTCTGGAAAACTTGATCACACTTCCATAAACAAGATAGTGAGGACTGTAACCTTCCACTGAGTATAGCATAAGGGAAAAACTCTTCCCAAATTAACATAATGTGAAATATCATCTTGAAATTTCTTAATTGTAGTTAGCTTAAAAGTTTCTATAATTAGTTAAGGAACAAAATTTCTTCCGTGGCCTGTCAAAAGACCGTCTGGACATTCGTGTTTCAGAACTATTTGTTGTACAAAATTTCTAGCTACTTTTTCAGCAATTTGATCCTTAATAGCAGTTGCTTCAGAATATAAATATAGTAAAATAATCTATAAAGTTTGAAACATATTTATTTTCCTGTTCGCTTTGTGAGTAGAAAACCTCTGAAAAGAATAACTGGAAAGGCTTACCAACTTCAGATAAATTCCCTAAAGGTGCCCTTTGAACTTCCAAACTTCTTCGTTTCAGACAAGCATCGCAACCAGTAATAAATCTCTGAACATCTTTGTTTAATGTTGGCCATTAGTAGAGGGATTTTTAAATATTTATTGTTATCCCTTGGTGATAAGAAAGCAGGTGTCTTGATGCTGAGTAATAACTTCTTCAACTAATGAGTANATATTTATTGTTATCCCTTGGTGATAAGAAAGCAGGTGTCTTGATGCTGAGTAATAACTTCTTCAACTAATGAGTAGGAACCACAAGTAAAATTTGGTCATGTGTCATATAACACAATCATTTTTATTTAGAAAATATCAGTCATTTGCATCTGCTAGGGCACATTGATATAATTTATCATGTTTTATGCACTTCCTTAATTTCATTACNATATTTATTTTTATCCCTTGGTGATAAGAAAGCAGGTGTCTTGATGCTGAGTAATAACTTCTTCAACTAATGAGTTAGGAACCACAAGTAAAATTTGGTCATGTGTCATATAACACAATCATTTTTATTTAGAATATCAGTCATTTGCATCTGCTAGGGCACATTGATATAATTTATCATGTTTTATGCACTTCCTTAATTTCATTACTTGAAGACTGGCTTCCTTGACTGCACCTAAGAGTTGAGATAGGCAGGTGGATGAAACATTTTATCCTTGATGNAATATCAGTCATTTGCATCTGCTAGGGCACATTGATATAATTTATCATGTTTTATGCACTTCCTTAATTTCATTACTTGAAGACTGGCTTCCTTGACTGCACCTAAGAGTTGAGATAGGCAGGTGGATGAAACATTTTATCCTTGATGTACCCACATAGAAAAAACCGCATGGTGTAAGATCCTGGCTTCTTGGGGGCCAGTGATGAAGAGCCTGGTCACCAGCTGCTGCTCGACCAATCCAAAGTTGCGGCAACGTCTTGTTCCAGGTATCCGCGAACAGCTAGGTGCCAATGTGGTGGCGCACCATTCTTGCTAGAAAATAAAGTCCCCGCCGCCTCTTCTAATGTCCATACGGTATAAGAAGGCCACTTTCTGACAGTCAGTGAGTGGCAACTTGATTTATACGAAACAAACAAATTTCCATTTACAAAATCCTGTATCAGCTGATGCACGAACGAACAAAAGTTAAAACCGCTTTGGGTATTCTGACTGCACTGCCGATGCACATCACAAAAGCAGAAAATACACGGATAAGAATGAGTTCTTACATTTATTAATACATTTTATTTTACAAGGTCACAAAACAATGGTTGTTAGTGTTAAAAACTAAACTTCGTGATAATGTAGTTATGTATAGGTGTTCAAAATGAAATGTGCAATAGAACGATACGACGCGGAAAAGTTTTCTGAAGTTGTGCTAACTTCAGAAAGCTTTTTCACGTTGTATCATCCCTCTCCAACCTCGCTTTCAACACGTCCTTGATATTAATTCCAAAAGCATACAGAAATATTGCATAATATTGTTGAATAATTTTTTCTAATAATTTGACAAAATGACACTAATTTGAAATATATTTCCAGCCCGTAATATAAGAACAATCAACTTTAAAAAAGACTCTATATGTTCTCCAAAAACAGCGGCTCAAACTTCGCTGTGACGCGCTATCTGTGGGATATTATGCGAGGTATTACAAGCCAGAAATGAACCGCTTTCCTGGGCGATACATAACGAATTTACAAACAGATGCCAATAGTTATATTTTTCCACGAGCTCTGCATAATTTTTAAAGTAACTTATATTTCATGTACAACGATTTGGAGTAAAAGTAATTTATATTCAGCCGGTAATCGTTCGTCTACGTAAATGATACGCCATATTGTTCTCTCGAAACCCATCTCCTTGTTTCCGTAGAAAGTGAGACACGCGTGAATCGTTTTTAAGCAATTATAACTTTATTCCAAGTCACATATTTCCAACTCAAATATATTAGCTATAACGTCCAAAGTGTGATAATAGATACAACAGACTGTCTCACAAATGTTAACCCAAATTCACGATCTTTGACAAATTAAAAAAGAGTTAGCAATTATTTAATTATTTGCAACTTTTATATTTTTACTTTTAACACCTACTTATTTTTTTAGACAGATGTCAGTCTTAAAGTATCTTAAAATTTGTTTAGCATAGAGTAGAATGGCAAGTGGATTAGCTGACAGCATGTTGATAAAAAATACAGCCCTGCCTTGATGGACCAGCAGATGGCGGAAGGATACGTAGTCAGATGTAAACAGTGGCGCTACTTTCGCAGACCTGTCAGAAAGTGGCCTTCTTATACAGTATGGACTATAACTGAGGAAACAACCACCCTGTAAGCATGTCCAAACAAGGGATTCCAGTAACAGTGGTCTCGTGAAAAAAGAAAGGGCCAAAAACAAGTGTCTTTGGATAGAGCACAAAACTTGTTAACTTTGGGGGAAGCGCGCTCGTGTTCGGTGGTTTCATGTGAAGGCTCCTGGCCCCACATCTGCACGTTGTGCCGGTTCACCTTACCATTTGTATGGAACGTCGCTTCATCGCTAAAAACCAGCTTAGTCATGAACACATTGTCTACCTCGTTCTGGGCAAGAACGAACGCGCAGAAATCACGTCTCAATTCTTTATCCCTTTCGGTAAGAGCCTATACAAGCTGTAACCTGTATGGATTGTACAGTAATCGCTTTTGCAACACTGTCCGTACTGTCGATTGAGGGACTTGCATTTCCCGGCTAGCTTGTCGAGTTGATTTTCTCGGACAGCGAACGATAGCTTGTTGAATCCGTTGCACATTCTCTTCGGACACACGCGGCTGCACGGAATTTTTGCCTTGGCAAAGGCACCCTGTGTCGCGGAACTGACCTAACCAACGTACGATATTCCACCTATTGGGAGGACGACGTCCGTATTTGCGACGGAATTCACGTTGAAAAGTCGTGACCGATTCACATTTAGCAAACTGAATAACACAGAGCGCCTTCTGTTTTGTGTTGGTCCGCATCACAATGGCGACGGACGCTCCCAGTGTCCTCTCTCGGCACACAAAGGTAACATCAGACCGTCCCCTTCACATTGACGTATCCATTGTGAGCTCGCTTCCCCCTCATCACTTCAAACCAAAAGTTACAAACTCCATCCAAACCTTAACACCAGACATGCTGACAAGATTGTGGAACGAGTTTGATTATCGCGTAGATGTCGTTCGGGCCGCTCATGGTGGTCACATTGAACATTTATGAATGTATGGTAAACAAACTTCACTGTTCCATGGTTCATTTGATTGGTCAACCAAGGTTGTAGGTGGTTTGGTTTTGATGTTATAGACCTTCAAAGTTGGGGTATTCTTTTATACTCATCCTGTATATCAAAAATCTGTTAACCAAACTAGGTATGTGACCAATAGGTTTGATTTTAAATGAATGGCACCTTGGTGGGAAATATTGGTTTTATGATATTGTGATTTTTAAATTCTTGGTTTTTTTAGTTATAGAAATATATAAGTTTTTAACATCATTGTTTTTAACGAAATTTCTTTAAAATTTTTGCTGGTATGTCTTACTTTTTTTTAACTAAATGGGAATAAAGTCATAAAAGTAAAATTGCCTTTTTTTTTTTACGAGTTTCTTTTTTCATCTGTGGTTTTTCACGAGTTATTAGTTGTATAGGCACCCTGCAAAGGTCAGGAATTACATAGGTGTGCCCAGGCGCTCTGTAATGACCGCCAAATTTATTTGTTTAAAATGTGGTATTTGAGATTAATTTATTATTATTGAATTGTAGCCTGCCAGTTTATATATGCACAGACGTGCCAGGTTGCAAACCTCAAGGAGCTTCGATTAAACTTGTAAATTGTTATTGCACCTATTGGGCGTTCGTACTAACAATTTCATTCATGGGGCAAGATGGTAAATATACATTTTTTTAAAATTATTCCAAGATGTATTTTTATAAAATTGTATTTTGTCACAACTTTTGCGTATCTACAATTATTGAAACTATAAAATGAAAAAAAACTTTCCGGGGGGATTACTCCGGACGTTTGACAGGTGGCCATTGGCTATTCCCTAGCTTTGTGGCACACCGTAATGACTAAAGCTGAGCATGCCTTAAAGGTGCAACCTGGCGCATATACAGACCAGGCTGGAATTAAACAATAATACATTTATCTCAAATACCACAATTTTTAACAAATAAATGTGGCGGTCATTAGAGTGCGTGGGCACACCCGGCACATCATGTGCGCACACATATTCCGACAAGACTTGGAACGTGTTGTAAACATGTAGCCACGGTTCTTTATTATGTCAATAATGAAAAGACAGCTAGACAGGCATCACACAAACATTTAAGAAAACCAAGCTGCACCAGGGTTGCAAAATAAAAGTATTCAAAGAGAAAAGGAATTAGTAACTCATTCCCTAAAAAAGAACTAAATTTGTCAGTGCCTCCTTCTCCTTTAAAATTATATGCAGTTATAGATATCTAATTATTTTAAGTCAAATGATAAATTCAGAAAACAGAAGTGCAGTGGAACGTGACTATTAAACTGTAACTGATTATTCGATAGGAATCATTAGAAAATTCAGTGTTGCTAGAAGAGTGTAAAAATGTAACTACATAATTCCTACAAAATCAGTGTGATTTGTAGTGGAGTCAATTTTCAGACCACAGAATGAAGCATAAGTCAACCCCGAAAACAATGTGTGTGTTGGTGATGAGGCGGCACTTGGAATTTCTTTAATATCATGCAAGCAAGCAGAATGTCAGTTTAGTGAAAGCCATCTCCGCATTTCTGCAAGCAGCAAGGCTCATCAAATCGAAGTTAGAAGTTTATATTTTTCACAGGCGAGTTATTTTTTTAATAGATTGTAATTGAATAAAAGGTGTTGCGGCAAGACATTCGAAACACGGATAGGACATGGAATCTAAAAGCCATAGAAAATTATTGAAGAATACATGAAACTAAAGTGGTATGCTGTATTTCAAGTAGGTTTCACAAATTACAGCTATAACTTTTGGAAGCCCAAATGGCATTGTTGTTAATGATGAGAGAGCTGAAAGTATTTTATAGATAGTGTCAAATTTCCTGAAAGGATAAGTGGACAGAGAATGAAATAGGCAATGTTAATGTTATTTGTTTTTAGAAATAGGAAAATTTCTAATTAAAGAAAATCATATATATTACACCCAGTGTCGCATACTAATGTATACAACAGGTTTGAACAAATTTGAATGTTTTTTATGGTAGATAACAATCGGTGTGCATAACATTACAAACACTCAAAAAAAATCCTCAGACTTGAATTAAGAAAATAGGAGCATTTTATTTTTCTCACTATTAACCAAAACACAGTTTTCTTCGTTTCACGTAATGAACTAAGGAAGACTGCAACTGTACCAAAATGCAACAAATATGAACAATGTCCTCAACATTTGGGAGCGGGGACCGCAGTTGTGTAGTGGCTAGACTACTCTCCTCCCACCTAGGCGAACCGGCTCGATTCCCGGCGGCATCGCTCCCAGATTTTTGCATGTGGGAATCGTGCCGGATGAGGCCGGTGGTTGGCGGGTTTTCTCGAGGACCTCCCGTTTCCCCTGCCCTTGCATTCTGGCGCTGCTACATACTCACCCCGCTTCACCCTAATCAGCTCTGAAGACCTCAATGTTAAGAGCTGCCCAAATCTCTTCATTCAATCACTCGCTCACATTTGCGAGTAGTTAAGTTTATAGGTTATGTAAAATGTCATACATTTAAATTTTCTAAATGCATCTCACGTGAATTAGAATAGTGGCAACGCTGTAGGTAGTATCAATATATTTATTTGTTAATGTGCCATCGTGCAGATATGAAGTAACAATTATTTGTTTGTCGGAGAGCCTTGTTTTTATTCATGGAAAACTTTTATCAGCCATGAACTCTTCTCCCTTCTCTGATAAATTCAGCAATCCGCAATCAAATATCACTCGACCTGCCACTATAGCATTTAGATCTGAAACTCGCCACCCCACTAGGTGTAATGCCTATTAGGGATTTAAGTGTGTGCGTACCCTTGTAATTTTAGTAAAGAAGCACTGTTTGATCAAAATTCGGTGGCTGNCTATTAGGGATTTAAGTGTGTGCGTACCCTTGTAATTTTAGTAAAGAAGCACTGTTTGATCAAAATTCGGTGGCTGTTCAACTTTAACCTCCATACAATCGTCATTTACATTTTGGGTACTATCTTTAAATACTGGAGGCATTGTTTCCACATTTATTTCCCTGCCAGTCGAAAACACAAAATTAGCCATTGTAGATGCCAGCAACATTAAAGATGTGGAACAAATTTATGATGATGATGTACGATGAACTCTGGACATAACATTCATAGTACAATATGACAAACCAGTTTTAGTTTTCATGAACATCATGAACAGGTGATTTTATCTATCTTACTGCATGTCTGCGTTTCACTTGGTGTCAATTTTAACAGCGGATTTGAAAACCACAAATGTACTCCAATTAAGTGTCTTAGTTCTGTCGTCTGCCGTTAAAGAAAATCCTTGGAAAACTTATATTTTATTAAAATTATTACTTTTTTTCTGTAGCTATTGTTATGACGTTTCACATGTTATTTCAGTTCGGCATTCAATGGAATGGACTCTTGGAAGACAATGCACACCTACTAATCTCGAAATGAAAAAACAAAGCTCTACCGTTTCATTTACATGTGTCTGTGTGTTTCGTAACACCATCACTTGTTAAACAATCATTTTCTACAATAATTAATTTTTTAAATTTATATTATTTTTCTTAACTTTGCAGCTTTTACAAACATGGTCTAATATGAGGTAACTATTTTTGTAATAATTTTTTTAAAAGTACTTTGATATACACTGGAGAGCCAAAAAAACTGGTACACCTGCCTAATATCGTGTAGGGCCCCCGCGAGCACGCAGAAGTGCCGCAAGACGACGTGGCATGGACTCGACTAATGTCTGAAGGTATGCAGGAGGCAATTCACACCATGAATCCTGCAGGGCAGTCCACAAACCCAATCTCCGCCAATTTGAGAAAGGGTTGCACGTCTATCACGTTTAATGATACTCGTCAGTCGTCGTTTGTCCCGTTCTTTCACGATCTTTTTCCGGCCGCAGCGATGTCGAAGATGTGATGTTTTACCGGATTCCCGATATTCACGGTACACTCGTGAAATGGTCGTACGTGAACATCCAAATGTTATTGCTACCTCGGAGATGCTATGTCCCCTCTCTCATGCGCCGACAATAACACCACGCTCGAACTCACTTAAATCTTGATAACCTGCCATTGTAGCAGCAATAACCGATCTGGCTGCAGACAGCATCGAGTTACTCTGATTGGTTCCATACCTCTGTTATTTGCATACGTGAGCCTATACCAATTTTTTTTGGCCCTTCAGTGTATATAGCTGCCATTTTAAAAATGAGTGTGACCTACCTAAAACACATTGGTTAATATAACCTACCGCAGTACTACTTGTTGGCCATATTTGGTAGGAATCAGTCAAATGTTTCCGGAGATATAACCTTAAAACTTTATTTATTCATGCAACGCTTTCTTTACAAAATGGCGGACCAACATCATTTACCTCCTAATTTAATGCCTACAAATTGAGCTGTCAGCATACAAAATTTGTTTAAAATAGGTAGAATACTTTTAGAGATATGAAATACTGTCCCATATTAAAAAATGCCAGTCATTTTGAAAGTAAGTGCTCNATAGGTAGAATACTTTTAGAGATATGAAATACTGTCCCATATTAAAAAATGCCAGTCATTTTGAAAGTAAGTGCTTGGCGTGGTCAAAAACTATAAATGTCAGGTGTCCTTACATAGTACAATGCGTGTACAAAGTTAGGTTTAATTCGGTTCACACGTTCAAAAATTGAAAGGGGACNATAGGTAGAATACTTTTAGAGATATGAAATACTGTCCCATATTAAAAAATGCCAGTCATTTTGAAAGTAAGTGCTCGGCGTGGTCAAAAACTATAAATGTCGGGTGTCCTTACATAGTACAATGCGTGTACAAAGTTAGGTTTAATTCGGTTCACACGTTCAAAAATTGAAAGGGGACNGGTGTCCTTACATAGTACAATGCGTGTACAAAGTTAGGTTTAATTCGGTTCACACGTTCAAAAATTGAAAGGGGACACACACATATGTATACACACAGGCAGGAAAGTGATCTCATAAGCCTTTCTTTCCTTCAGAAAGTAGGCTAAAAACCATGTGCACAGCAGTGTTCACCGGACTGGAAAGTGGAAACATCAACAGGTCTATCCACAGGCTGAAAACTTTTACTGTTTGTGTGTCGACAGTTTCGTTCATAATTGCTAAACATGTTTTTAGTCAATTTACTAAAAGCCAAAAAAATTTAATATTGTTAAACATAATTTAAACTGTTAATGTTTTAAGTATTATTAAAATTTTCAACTACAACTTTTAGTTCAGAGTACTATTTTATTCCTAAGCTATCATCAAAATCGCCAACTTAACATGCCTCCTGTAGCATTTCATTAGCTGATAATNGTACTATTTTATTCCTAAGCTATCATCAAAATCGCCAACTTAACATGCCTCCTGTAGCATTTCATTAGCTGATAATACTTTACAAGCGAGAGCATTTACTTTTTACATAATTCGTAAGTTGGTCAGATTTCACCCCACTTATGTGAATTGGACGATACCTCAGACGTACACTCAACACTAAGTAACAGGGTAGGTTANGTACTATTTTATTCCTAAGCTATCATCAAAATCGCCAACTTAACATGCCTCCTGTAGCATTTCATTAGCTGATAAATACTTTACAAGCGAGAGCATTTACTTTTTACATAATTCGTAAGTTGGTCAGATTGTCAGATTTCACCCCACTTATGTGAATTGGACGATACCTCAGACGTACACTCAACACTAAGTAACAGGGTAGGTTANGTCAGATTTCACCCCACTTATGTGAATTGGACGATACCTCAGACGTACACTCAACACTAAGTAACAGGGTAGGTTAGGAAAAAAGCTGCTTTTTGCCTCGGTCCAAGTCTAGCTCCCGCAGCATCACCATTGCTCCCAGCACCTCCCCGCCCCTTCATGCCATCCACACCTCTCTAGCAGCGCCATAACACCTACACACAATTAGTCATACAAAGTACACATTTAATGATTTCAATTATCATTACTGTTCACTGTTGGTACTGATTTATTAAATGTTAACTTCAAACAACACACTACACAATGAGTATTAATAACTCAACTTTTTACTTAAATTATCTAATCATTAACTTTTATTATCATTAATTAATTAATCATTCAACTACCTTTAATGCCATATATTATCTATTAACTGCTGCCAACCAGATTTTAAATATAAATCTGTACACGCTAACACTTACCACCCAGTTTCTTTTATTATTAACTTTTTTGCTGACCATGCCTCCTCAACCTACTTCCATTACGACCTTTCGGCTTAGATTTAGCTTGCAGAAAACCGAAACCTTCACCAAGCACACAGAGCTTTGTGGCGGTTCTCAACAAGCCCTGCATTTCGAAATTTTGGGTTTTTAGGAACCATTCCTCTCTTTTCCCCCCCGCAGACAGGAAAGGAGAGGAAATAGTTATGGGTACCAGGTCCCCTGGCGCTACACAGAAAGCCTTAAAAGAAACAAGACTGCTGGACTTGCCACAATATATCGTTATGATCGACAGCCAGGCGGGATGGGCTAGCTGTCCCCAACCTTGGCTCGAGACATGATATACCAATGGGAGGACAAGAGCCCTCGCAAGGGCTTGTACCTCCCCAGCGCTGAGGGAGCAGCATCCCAGTGAGCGGCGACACATGTCCCTTCCCACCTTCCTCCACACATGTGCACATTCAAGTTGACTGAACTTGAGACAAAAGGGAAAACCAAAATTCATATAATTTGCGAGTTATGCTTTAGCTTCTTCTTTGCTGTTTCACCACATCAGCAACATCCGATAGGGGTTGTTTCTGCGTCCATCCCTTTGTAATAATAATTGTGGGTGTGGTAAACTCACAGATATGTCGACTTTAGCATGTACTTACTCTATTACAATAAGATGGGCAGGCAGGTACTCCCAGGGGTTTCAAGACAAGTGTGTTACTTTTCTGCAATATGGGCTGTTGTGTTTCGTATTCAAAGGTGGAAAAATTAAAGTATAACCTAAGTTATAATAAAACCTTATTTGCAGTTTTTCTAATTTATATATTTGGGTAATTTTTATAAGAATATTATTGATTTAGATGGGACGAAATTTCATTTAAAAAATGGATTCATGCTTATGCCAAAGGAATTTTTTTTTGTTCATGGCATATGATGTAGGCTATAACCATAATATTTAGGCGATACTTCGTCCCAAAATGACGACTGAACCTCTTTATTCAATTAACATAGTGTAGGCCTACACAGTAGATACTTCAGTGGATATACTTTGGTTTAAGTCGGTGTTAAATATATCCAGAGGTATAGATATAGCACTAAAAAAATTACGGCCATTGTGTAACTAGACATCTATTCTATCATTTTTTTGTGGCGCTCCATGCCATCATAGATACAACAAAGGTCCTGGGACATGGTTAAAAAATTACAGAGTAATAAAATTAAAACTTAATTTTTAAAGTTATGCTATCTTCTAGCATTCAGTGTACAAGTCACAAATTTTAAAGAAATGTAACCTGTCAAAAAGGAGCTTGCTTTCAAATTTTGGTAGTATTCTTTCTAATTTTTGTTTTTTTATAATTCCGTACTTAATAATACTTTGTTAAGTTTAAAATGAAAAATTTTTTTTTTGCAAATGTATGGATCTTATGGTCTGCCTCTCATTTTTGACATAAAGTTAACAATGTTTATTTGAAAACAATGCATTTTAATAACTATTGTTGTGCATGATAGTTTCCAAAATAAACAAAAAAAGTCCTGCCTAAATATGTTTATTACATCGAATTATGCATTTGATTGTATATTTCAATTATTAGCGCTCTTTTTGTGTTTACCATGTTCTTAATCCAGTCAGCCAGTGCGTAGCAAATATAATATGTGCTGTCGTCTCTAAGTTGTACGCATATCGCAGACATGCGTTCTAAAGCTTTTGTATTATATTTCTTAGATATTTTCAATACCTTTAAATATGCGTGTTCCAAATTTGTAAATTGATAGAATCAACAAGTTGAAAATTAAAAGTAAAAGTTTTAATATTTTGGTAAAAAGTGTTTTAAGTTTTTGGAAGTATTTTAGATGACACTTCAGTTTTAAATACACATACACACACTTGCTTATTTGAATACACACAGACACACACACACACACATTTAAAACTTAGTCGTGCAAGAGAGACGACACTGCTACAGGCTGAGGCAAACAGATTAANTATATTTCTTAGATATTTTCAATACCTTTAAATATGCGTGTTCCAAATTTGTAAATTGATAGAATCAACAAGTTGCAAATTAAAAGTAAAAGTTTTAATATTTTGGTAAAAAGTGTTTTAAGTTTTTGGAAGTATTTTAGATGACACTTCAGTTTTAAATACACATACACACACTTGCTTATTTGAATACACACAGACACACACACACACACACATTTAAAACTTAGTCGTGCAAGAGAGACGACACTGCTACAGGCTGAGGCAAACAGATTAANACACACACACACACACATTTAAAACTTAGTCGTGCAAGAGAGACGACACTGCTACAGGCTGAGGCAAACAGATTAAAAAAATAATTATAAAAGTAAATGTTTATACCCATTTACCAACAAATGCATATTGCGCGAGAAGCGCTGTACACTATTTTAGGCAAAAATATTTCCATTGTAAATTGTGGGAACAATGCAAACTGATATAAAAATGAAATGTAAAAGAAAATAGTTATAAGCAATTACCAACCATCACAATCACATATTACATGTACATGTCCCTTTACTAGAGGGATTCAGTTATACAGCACAAGGTAAAAATGTATTTTGTTTGAATATATAGAGCTGTAAATATTAGCATGTTTCTTTAAAATATTGCTTCAAATTAACTGGTGTTGGTAGTGGATATCGCTCCTGTCCACCCTACTCACTTTTAGGTCTATAAAAAGCAGTTCGTATCACCACAAATTGCTCAGAACTTCTTTCTCTCATCGAGAGGACATAGTGAAAATGATAGGATGCTGTTCTAGTGGTTAGAAAATTTTATCAGCTATCATGGCATATGGAAATATTAAATCACTTGCGGCACTCGACCAAGATACCGAGCTTGCATACCTGCCTAAAGAATTCCTTCTCGCATATGCACGACACAAAATAAAGAGAGTCTAAAATGTCTACCTGTCTATCTGCAACAGGACGAAGAGATTCTCTGCTGTCTCCCATGCCTAGAATGTTTTCAAGGTAGTGCTATCATTACAGACACATCGGGAGCGAGCAGCAACAGCAGCAAAAGAAAAACAAGGAACCAACACTGAAATATGAAAGAGTGTAAAGAAGTTGAGAGGCCGAATTGTCAACTTAGCAGGCTAGACAGCGATCGACCTGATAAGGCAACATTTCACTCCACCAACCATCTAACATTTGCACCACATAGCCAGCTGTCTTCTGCTGAGGCAACCAGAGATGGGCAACGCAAACTAGCATGCAGTATGAACAGTATACAAGCGAGCATAATGTAAATACGAATGTTATTTCGCCGGCGAGTGTGGTGGTGGAAAGCAGATCGTTATAACTACATTCATTTAGTGCATTAGTGTACTCCGCTACAATATGAACAAGGAATCAATGGTTGAAGACTTACCATCTGTAACACAGTCAGCATCGACAACAGCAAGGGTACCTCAAGAGTCGCTGCAAGCATTATGGTATCAATGTTACTATTGTGGAAACACTTTTAGTAAAAGTTGTAATTCACACCAAAATGAAAGCGGTCATTGCATGTTCAGTCCAGCATACAAGGTGTTCCTCTGCGATGCTGTGTTTACCCTCAGTGCTNATGTTCAGTCCAGCATACAAGGTGTTCCTCTGCGATGCTGTGTTTACCCTCAGTGCTAACCTTTGTAGGTATAACAAGAAGTGCCAAGGGAATGTTCGTCATTCATCGGGAAGCGAGTGCAAGTATTGTGGTACGACATTCGCTTACCACACCAGTGCCAAATGTCATGAAGATAGTAACAGTTCATTTGCCATTGTCTAAAAGACTTACCCATGTGCTAACTGTTGTGCAGTATATGCGAATAAGTGTGTTTTGAATGCTCACAGAAGGAATTAATCTGCATAAATAGTCACCATAAATGTTTTGCTCGAATGAAGAATAAGTTGAGCGTTTATCAAATATTATGTATTCTTATTATGTTGGGTCTGTTAAATAAAGGTAAAATGTATAAGCTATTTCTATGTTATTCATTAAGGTTCACATCAATCACGAGGAAAAACATTACCAGATTTAGTCTAAGTCTGAAAGAGAATTAATATTTTTGTATAGTGTCAAGTCTCGAACTCAGGTCCCTACCGAAGGCTGCTTGAGCAATACACACAGATTCGCTCGCCATCTTCGTTTCTCCAGTTACATTAAAGTGGAGTGGATATTGCATGCCAATGGTTTCTCACCATCAATTTCTTCTTAGAGTGAGATGTCTGTTTTACCAGCGCCATCGACTTCTTCAGCAGTGATGCCTACAAAATCTTCAATGGAGCCATCAAACTTTTTGGCTGAAGTACCTAGAAACACCATTGCTGGCATTACCTGCTTTAACTCTGGCACCTACATCTCAAACAGGTTCGTCAGAGTCTTTGCCTGAACCACTACGTCGTCATAAGTGTCACTTTTGTGATAATAAATTTGCTTTCGGCTACGGTGTACAGCGCCATGAAAGCTTTCATTGTGCCAAGAGTCCTTGTCGCATGTCATATTTGTGAGACAGGTGTGGTAAGAAGTTTAGCTGTACCGACCATTTACTTAGACCTGCAAAGACCTGTAAAGGTGTGAAGTACATTTCTTAACAGTACCTCGCTACCAGGTTTGCTGCAAGCAGGTCTCTTGCGACTTCGGTACGTGTCCTCCAAAGTGTAGTTACCCACATAACCTGCCCTGCACAGTGTGTCAGTGTAATAAATGTCGCAATATGTTTGCAAAAGGACAACACAAGCGTGAATAGCAAGATGCACAAAAGACTGTAACCTACAACAAATTTGCATATATTTAGATGCATATGTATCAAAGAATATTGTAATATTTTTTTGAGGACACGAACGACTGTATTAAATTAATGGAATAAAAACAATGCCTGTGAATAAAATTGTGTTTTATTTCATGTTTACTTAATTTGCCAGAATATGATTAAAACTTAAAAGGCACAGAAATAAAATTAATTTAATGAAAAAGTATTGTATAAAGTAACATTGTACAGTATGTAGAATTATACAACTAAACAAAAAATATTTTTTTATTTGAATAACATAAAAGTTTAAAAAAAACTATAGATTTAATCAATTATGCAGGTAGTCAGTCCCGCATCATGCATGTTAATATTCTGCTAATTCAAAAAAAAATTTTTATTGGATCAGAATTACAGATTTTCCTAGGCCTATAAAAATGAGTGTCAACAGCTCGCCTGGCAGCCGAACCGAGAGTGGGTGGATGCTGACAGCTCGCCTAGCTGCAAAATAGAAAAATTANAGATTTAATCAATTATGCAGGTAGTCAGTCCCGCATCATGCATGTTAATATTCTGCTAATTCAAAAAAAAATTTTAATTGGATCAGAATTACAGATTTTCCTAGGCCTATAAAAATGAGTTTCAACAGCTCGCCTGGCAGCCGAACCGAGAGTGGGTGGATGCTGACAGCTCGCCTAGCTGCAAAATAGAAAAATTAACGCCACATATGTGTTGAAAATAGAATCCAACATAGAGGGTGCAGACAGCGCTACCTATACATTAAAAACATAAACAAATATGGCTTCCACCTGGTGGCTAAATCAACTCGCCTGGCAGCAATATTGATTATTAATACACTAGCACCACCTAGGTGATGTAAAAGTAAACATATAAAATCCAAGATGGCCGCATACAATAGGAGTATAGATGAAAGGGAGTGGAGGCCTGCCGACTAAATAGCAAAGGCAAATAATTGACAAATTAAAAAAAACAATAAAAAATTGGTATGGGTGGAGGTGAAGGGGGGACTTCTGGAAATGTTAGTTTTTAAAATAATTTTTAATAATTTTTTAAACCTTTTTGAATTTTTTGAAAATTTTTGCCTTCAAGGTCAATACCTAACATGGCTGATGAGAGGAGCACTGGTCGACTTGACGAGGGCCGGTTGTGTCGGGACCCTAGTCTATCTATCCACCTATCAAACCTCAGACCTCCTACATGTACTCCTTTGAATAATTTATTTAAAAATCATAAATTAAAAATTTGAAGGAAAAAAAAAATGTAAAAATGTTTAAGATTGTATAATTGTTAAAAAAAAATTTTTTTGTATATTTTGGTTAAAGGTAAATGACATGGGGTGAAGGTCATTGGTCATGGTCAGCCAGATCCAATATGACTGTTGGGCAACAGGAATGACACAGCATGAACTGCGTCTGTGCCCGGTGTCCTTGCACTGAAGTCCCCTTTATATTCTACCTATCAGTAATGCCTTTATTTATTATTAATTTTAAGGGTTTCTAGGAGAAAAACTGTAATAGATTTAAAATAAACATTTTAATGCGAGGAACGGTGTAAAATCATCATGCTAAAGTGTTGAGAAGTAGAGTGCTACGCTAGCTAGCCACTAATCCATGGCGAGCTAGATGTCGCTTTAGTGCGGGTAGTTTAGTAGCCAGGCTACTCGCCTCTCAAGGCGAACAGGTTTAGATTCCCGGAGGGGTCACTCAGATGACTGCATGTGGGGAAACGTGGCAGACGTTGTCGATGGCTGGTGTTTTTTCTTGGGGCCCTCGCCGGCATTTGGTCGCTGCTCCATCCTTGCCTTGCCGGTGCTCTAGAACTCGCTAAGCCGGTCGCCTAGTGAGGGGTGTGTTTGTGCGAGCGAGGCCGACCATCGTGCGTGTGTGAAACGGTATCGCGTCTAAGCGACTTGCCTCAACGTGACTTTAAGTGGCGACCCTGTAGTTTTATCGGCCGCGACTCTAGCAAAGTCTAGTGCATGCCTGTTGTAGTTTTGCGTGTATCCGGTTTGTATATTTTGAGATATAGCAGTCTGTAGAAGCGATTTTAAGCTATATTGGAGGACATGAAAATAGTGTTTCCAACATGCGTAATGTCTTGAAAGGACTGTTCCGTCATTGTCTGGAATGTATTTACTTTTCGTAAGTACACACATTGGGGACACGTTAAATAGTTTAGTCGAAAACACATTTGTTCAAACACTCTGAAATGCATTTCAAGTGCCAGTTAGACGATGGTCTTTAGGAGTCAGTCTATTTGGAACTGTTATCCACATTTGAAGCCGAGAAGCGCAGCAATGATAAGGATGACACTGCCCCGCGTAACAAGTGCGCCATCGCTTCTACATGCAGGACTCTTTGTCATACTGCCAGTACCTGCGACACTAGTGGAAAGAGTCTAGCAAAGTTCAGTGAAGAGCTCTTAACTAGTTTCACAGGAATTCACCCAGAATATTTCAAGCTATAACATTTTGAAGTTGTCGTTTTTGGCCCTGCTGGATTTTAATAAAGGTGTATATATTTAAAGGCAAATGAATATGCATTAATGCAGTTATGAATGAAGTAAATTAAATGAACAAAATAATAAAAGCAGACATTTGGGTGTAATTGTTTGATAGATTTTATTTTTCCCTAAATACTGCAGGTATT
Organism: Clitarchus hookeri; assembly: GCA_002778355.1. Classification (NCBI taxonomy): domain Eukaryota; kingdom Metazoa; phylum Arthropoda; class Insecta; order Phasmatodea; family Phasmatidae; genus Clitarchus; species Clitarchus hookeri. The sequence goes on from NQII01001152.1 coordinate 482,220, forward strand.
GAAAAAAAAATTCAGATAATTAGTTTTGTTTGTAATGAAAGTACCTTATCTTTTTTAGTGTTTAGCCTGAATTTGCTAAGGTGTACACTTTTGGAATATTATAATCTGTAACATTTGAGTATTTACCTTTAGTTTTTATTACTAATAATATGTTACATTTGGGCATGTAAAACCTCCATATAACTTGGACTTAAAGGTCTTAGAACAATTTACCAGCAACACTGTTGTTTTGGACTTCAAATAATTTTTAGTGGTTTATACATGTCAAGAATTCTGTAAAAAGCTTGCGTGAAGGAGATATAATTTCAAAAATGGGAATAATTTTTTGTATGCTATTTGTACAAAAAAATGATCTGTGTCAAATCAGCAATACTAATGCTAAATATATGAAAAAGTATATTTCCATGACAATATTTAGTTTTTACAGGTAAGATTTGCCAGGAAGTTTCAAAAGATGAACTGGGAAACCTTAAGTTGCGTGAAAGTGTATTAAAAATGTAGTACTCTGGCATTACTTGTTTTTCACTGTACATTATTTTTACAACACTCTCCCTCCTGTGTTACTTGACTTTTTGATAATAGGTTATATAGAATGATCTGCAGCATGAACTAAATTTTTTAAAAATCAATTTAGTTTATAAATTGACAATTTATGGTGATACAGCCAATGATTGGTGCTCAGTGTANGTTTTTACAGGTAAGATTTGCCAGGAAGTTTCAAAAGATGAACTGGGAAACCTTAAGTTGCGTGAAAGTGTATTACTCTGGCATTACTTGTTTTTCACTGTACATTTTTTGTACAACACTCTCCTCCTGTGTTACTTGACTTTTATATAGAATGATCTGCAGCATGAATTAAATTTTTTAAAAATCAATTTAGTTTATAAATTGACAATTTATGGTGATACAGCCAATGATTGGTGCTCAGTGTANTAAATTTTTTAAAAATCAATTTAGTTTATAAATTGACAATTTATGGTGATACAGCCAATGATTGGTGCTCAGTGTAGACATTGTGAACCCTTTGCGCCATTGACTTTCTGGCCAGGGTACTGAGAAACAAAAATACCATCCTGCTGACTTAACCATGAGTGATAGTTAAATGTTAACTTAATGGTCCCATCCAAAATGTATGCAGAGTGTCTAAATGTGGCTTATCATGGGATTCAAAAGAACACACAGCCCAAAGGCACTGTAATGTTCACATAAAGTTCTCCATTTCAAAAATGGCTTGTGTTTGTTCAATAATTCGCAACATCATCTTTTTAGGCCACAATGGTGTAGTGGTCAGACCACTTGCCTCACCTTGAACTGAGTTAGATTCTCTGTGGGGTGTCGCCCAGACTTCCATGCATGGGAAACATAGTGGGTGTTTCTGTTGGCTGTTGTTGGCATTTCTAGAGCTACTCAATTTTCCTCTGCCATTGCACTGCACTACTGCTCCAGTTTCACTCACTACCATCAGCTCTGAGCACTGCCAAAATCTCTTTCTACAATGCCTGCTGTTGTAGTTCATGTTGAAGTGTGTTGTATTTGTTGGAAGCGTGTATGTTGTCAGCTGAAGTATGAATTTGTTTGTTTCAGGCCAGAGCCTTGGTTACGGGTTTGTAAACTACCATCGGCCCGAAGATGCCGAGAAAGCTATCAACACACTGAATGGGCTCAGATTACAGAACAAAACGATAAAGGTAATTGTCCAGTGTTATTCATTTCCATGATTTGTCATAAACATAACAGTATATATTTATCAAAACTGTATTGCTACTAGAAATACATGAAATAATTATTTTGAAGCAAGTTTAATTTTTTTCCTGGCTGGTAAGTAAATTAAAAAAAAATTGTTTTCAAGAGATTAAAAGTACACTCAGTTATTACAATAGGGAAAGAACAGCCTCAATATTACAGTATATCAACTGTCATAAAATACATGTTTAAACACTCGCACACAGAAAATCGTAATTATCTCTTTTCTGAAAAACTACAAACCAATTACTGAATACAATTACCCTGAGCATATAAACGGTAGTAAATTAAGTGTACGGGTTGTTTGCTAACTTGCCCAAAATATTTTGGGAGGTGATTCTTTCTGAAAATTTAAGTAGTAAACATATATGCTACTTATAGCCTACCCAGTTTCTAAGGAAGATAGTTACAATAAAAATTTTGGTTGGGAATTTTTTTGTTTTTAGTATCAAAAAACTACTTGAAATCAAATGAAAATTTTATGGATAGTGTTTTGTGTTATGGGGATCTTTAACCTTTAAGCAAGGTGGTGTTCATACCTACCCCTCATGATAATAATATGGGTGGCCTTCCTATTGCAAAACATTTTTGCCTTCAGATAAATTATTTTATGCTATCTGATTGAACAACAAGTCCTATTTAACAATTTTAAACTCTTTTTTGCGACATTGATAAATTTATTAATGTATCTGCACCTCAATTNCAACAAGTCCTATTTAACAATTTTAAACTCTTTTTTGCGACATTGATAAATTTATTAATGTATCTGCACCTCAATGATATTATTAAGTGCCGGGCGCAGGACGTGGGTGGCCAATCCCCCCGCAGTGGGGGGATGAGTCACCATGACCCGACCGCCATTATATCGCCTGCCAGGTAGGATAACCGACAGCTGTCTAGACTGGCATTAAATCCCCCCCTCCACCCCCCAAATCACCCTTCTGGAGAAGTCTGTGATGGCAGACTATTGAATGAACTTTCTGGTAATTTCCTCCCTTGGTGCAATCCAACATGGGAAGAAGATTCTGGAAATAGCAGGCCTGCCACTACAAACACCACCGCAGAGGGAGGGTGTGCAGTTTTTGTGATTGCGCAAGATGGCTAAGTGCGACAAGCAGTGAACGAAGAAGACCAGCGGCAAAGGCGAGGGCGACTGCAGCGGAATGGGGGTGTGTGTAGCTATGAGGAATGAGAGCGCGGGAGGGCTGCGCAGCAAGAGTTACCCAACGAGTAGTTAGACTGTGTAAGAGGTGCTTAGGGTGCTCCACAACATTCTGGGCATTAAAGACTTGTATTATCTGAACTGAAACAAAGTGGGAAATAATGGACGAGTGATCTAAACTTGATTGTAAATACTATGACTGACAATTATTAAAATATATGTTTGGTTTTAAGTATTTAGTTTAGTTAGTTACTGTGAGATGACAGAAGATTATGTAAATATTAGTTGCCAATAGCAAGTTATAGCTGTTTATTGTCGAGAAACGGTCTATAGTCTTTTTGGATTACTTGTAAATTACTTACTTTTTTTCTTACTTTTTTTCTTACTTTTTTTCTTACTTTTTTACTTACTTTTTTACTTGCTCTTTTTACTCGCTCATTTTACTCGCTCTTTTTACTCGCTCTTTTTACTCACTCTTTTTACTCACTCTTTCACTTACTCAAGACCACCTCCATCCCTAAATAACTCGACTAAGCCCACAGACTGTAAAACATTGTAATGGTATGTAAAAATTTACATCAGAAACAGCTTGGCAGTAACACATTGCTCTGGTAAAATATTTGTACTCATAGTTTCTAAAACCAATTATATAGGATTGTCCTTTCTAAATTTTTCTTTATTTGCATCTATAAAATTGTAAAATATGATAAACATCTATAGCATTAATTTTCATCTAGTAGCCCCTCAAAGCTACAAATGGTTTTGGTGTTCGAAATGTCCTTTTCCATTGTCTGTGTAGGAGGTAGAGTATGAAACCACGAGGATTTTCTTTTACATTACTAATAGCAGAAATTATTCACCCAATGATGTCCTCCACAGTGTGTTCAGGTGTTTCGTAAACTTGTGCCTTAACGTGGCCCTACAGAAAATATTTCATTGCATATCTTCTGCCATGGTGCATTTTGTTGCAGTTTTTAATAATAATTGGCGGAATATTCGTTGCTTAAAATGTGTTTTGCTCTATGTACAGGAAGTATTGTCCTCGTGAGAGGCATTGTGTTGCTGTTACTAAAACATTTGTGTATTTTAAATTGAAATTGAGTCCTTGGCAATTAGGTTTTTATTTTTTGCAAGAAGTTTTATGCAATAAGAAGGCTGCCTTACTTATTACTTATTTGCAAACATATGTTTCACTATGAATGTATTGCACGAGTATGAAGAAAGTTTTCACTCTATCGTCTTAGCCCGACATGTGTCCTATTTGCGTTCAATGTGGTTTGCTTGCGTGGATGTGCCGCTAGGGAGCATACATTCCATCATTCACCGCTTCAAGACATTGAATAAGGCCTTTGTAGCAGTGAGAGCAAAGTTCAGTGAACACTCATCATGCCCTGATAGCTCATTCAACAAGCCTTTGCCCAGATGGATGAGTTTGAGGGGGGCCGCATCGTCTTCCTCAGATCGGCAGGTTGGACGTTTTGGCACATTGCTTGCCACTTGAACCGTTCTGCCTACACTGCGAGTCTGTATTGGATGCAGTGAGAACAGGAGATTCCTACATCCATTGAGAAGGCTCGGGTCGACCCCGGTGTATCGCAAACAGAGAGGATAGTTTCATTGAGAGACGAGCTGTAAGCACTCCATGGGTGTCGCTGCGCACCATTCAGAGATGTCATGGCAGCTGGGGATAAGACTGTCTACCAATGTCATGTCCAGGCGGCTAATAGAGGGGATCTGTCGCCGCGGCATCCCTTATGTTTACCATTATGACCAGTGTGTCGCTGACGGTCTGTGACCCATTGCTAGAACAGGCAGCATGGCAGTTTGTGGATTGGCGACTAGTGGTGTTGTGCTCCCCTCCCTGTGGAGTTTGACAACCCCATTTTCCAGCAAGATAATGGCCGGCCTCGCACAGCACGGGTATCTCTGGCCTGCCTTAGTGATTTCCTTGCCCAGCAAAGTGCCAAACCTCTCGCCCATCAAGAAGATTAGGACCAGATTGGACAGCAGGCTAGTGTCAACTATGGCGGATTTGGAAAGTCAGTTGCACCAGCTGTGGCAGGATCTTCCCCAGGAGAACATCACACATCTGTATGTCTCCATGCCTGACCATATTGCCACCTGTCTCAGTGCAACAGGTGGTCTAACACCATACTAAGTGCATCCTCCACGTGTTGTTCCCTTGCAGTACATGCTTGATGTGGTAAAATATTTTCCTGTGTCTTTACCCACTTATGTGCCCCTGCAATTACACCTTTGAAGTAATACATTTTTTTTTCAAATGAGTGTGCTTTCATTAAGGGGGGAGGTGGTGTTAATAAATAGCTTGTTCACAAGTTGGAGATATCTGTAGCATTGAACACTATCCAGATTTGTATTTTAATTTCAACAATTTTTTTGTGTTTCACAAAAATACCACTTCAGACCCAGACTTTAAAGATTGAACATCTTCCTTAGGAACTAGTCTATACTGCAAGTATTGTGCATATTCTCTACCTCGGATTCCATTTTAGGAATCTCCTTATAAAATATTGTGTTAGTTTTCAAACGTATAATATTGTATGCATTTATGTAAAAGGTAATAAATCAGTTATTATTTACACTACTTAATACCGTATATTTTATAAAAGCAATCTAATGAAACTAAATCTGTCTGATGGAAGCATTAGGACTTGTTTATGTTTGAACTAAAAAGTTCTAAAGTTGAGATTCATCACATCATTTTAGCACTTCACTGGCTAGCTACCATTCAAAACATTTGCATTATAATGCCAAAAATAAACTTTTGAAATACTCTTTTCTGCAAATGGATATCTTTTTGGAAAAGGAGAAAAAAGTAGCACAGCTACTGTTCGACAGACTACAAACTGAAACCGTGGAAAATGTCATGTTTATCTTTTAACTTCCTCCCCTCCCCTAAATATTTCTTAGCTGCAGTTCGAACTTGTAGTGTATATAGTTGTAAGGTGGCAGCATTGCTAGCAGTGATGAGCATGCAATGGTGGCTACTGAGTTCATATGAAAGTGTAAAAGCAGTAATAAACTGGTTCAATAAACTACAGTGGCGATGGGGATGGGATTGTTTGCGAGGTTCAAGGTTCAGGGCTGAAAAGTTTGTCCCTAAAGAAGATTCGTGAAAATTGTATGTTGAAAGTTTAGAGCAACTGTTTATAGCCAATGACGTCGGAAGACAAAGAAAAGGAACAGGTTAAATTGCGTGCCATTTTTATATCGTCAATCAATTGGGAAGAAAACGTACAAAGTTCTACGGAGTTTGTGAAAGTCAGAGACGCCACAAAATAAAAAGTAAAGATTTCGTAGCCTTTTCGACAAGTCTCTTTGCTCCTAAACCTTCGGTAATTGCAGAACACCATTGTTTTCATAAGAGTAGAGCAAGATGGTGGAATTGTTTCCGACTTTGTTGTTTGTTTGCGGAAGTTAATGCATTTTTGTAATTTTGGGACGTTTTTATATAGAGTCAGTTCATGGTCAGCCTAAAAGATAAAAGTGTTACTCAAAGATTATATCTTGAGTGATGATTTGAACTTTGAGAAGGTAGCGAGTATGGTCACGTCTTTTGAATCTGCAGTGGACAATGTCTCACGTGGGACACTAGCAGTTAGTGAAACTAAACATGTTAAACAAGAGGTTCTTATGTTGCAGGCATGTTCACAGCGATGTAGACATAAGAGGATGTTCAAACAATATAGGCCTCAAGAACAAAGTGCGGGAGGAAGAAAATTTCAAGAAATCACCTGGAACATTTACAGGTTGAACATGTTGTGAACATTCCAAATATTCTGTAAAAGATTTTAGTTTTCGTTGGGTACAAGTGTCGTAACTGTAACTGCCTCAACAAAAGTGCATCAAAAAGGGGTGAAACTACTTTTCATAATTATGTTGTAAAAGAAGAACAAGTAGCGGAGGGTGAACAAACCTACAACTTCCTTCTTTTTTATCGACTGTTAGGGCTACAGTACAAATCTAGAGTACTGCAAGTAATGGTAGGCTGTGTGAAGTTGGACATGGAAATAGACACAGGGATGGCCAAATCAGTAATATGCATGTGCACATGCGTGCATGTGGGTTTATTTTCTCTGATTATCCCATGGAAGAAAAAAGTATCAACCTTAAGTATTATACAAATGCTGAANCAGGGCTGAAAAGTTTGTCCCTAAAGAAGATTCGTGAAAATTGTATGTTGAAAGTTTAGAGCAACTGTTTATAGCTAATGACGTCGGAAGACAAAGAAAAGGAACAGGTTAAATTGCGTGCCATTTTTATATCGTCAATCAATTGGGAAGAAAACGTACAAAGTTCTACGGAGTTTGTGAGANCAATCAATTGGGAAGAAAACGTACAAAGTTCTACGGAGTTTGTGAAAGTCAGAGACGCCACAAAATAAAAAGTAAAGATTTCGTAGCCTTTTCGACAAGTCTCTTTGCTCCTAAACCTTCGGTAATTGCAGAACACCATTGTTTTCATAAGAGTAGAGCAAGATGGTGGAATTGTTTCCGACTTTGTTGTTTGTTTGCGGAAGTTAATGCATTTTTGTAATTTTGGGACGTTTTTATATAGTCAGTTCATGGTCAGCCTAAAAGATAAAAGTGTTACTCAAAGATTATATCTTGAGTGACGATTTGAACTTTGAGAAGGTAGCGAGTATGGTCACGTCTTTTGAATCTGCAGTGGACAATGTCTCACGTGGGACACTAGCAGTTAGTGAAACTAAACATGTTAAACAAGAGGTTGTTATGTTGCAGGCATGTTCACAGCGATGTAGACATAAGAGGATGTTCAAACAATATAGGCCTCAAGAACAAAGTGCGGGAGGAAGAAAATTTCAAGAAATCACCTGGAACATTTACAGGTTGAACATGTTGTGAACATTCCAAATATTCTGTAAAAGATTTTAGTTTTCGTTGGGTACAAGTGTCAACTGTAACAGCCTCAACAACAGTGCATCAAAAAGGGGTGAAACTACTTTTCATAATTATGTTGTAAAAGAAGAACAAGTAGTGGAGGATGCACAAACCTACAACTTCCTTCTTTTTTATCGACTGTTAGGGCTACAGTACTGCAAGTGATGGTAGGCTGTGTGAAGTTGGACATGGAAATAGACACAGGGATGGCCAAATCAGTAATATGCATGTGGGTTTATTTTCTCTGATTATCCCATGGAAGAAAAAAGTATCAACCTTAAGTATTATACAAATGCTGAAATACGTCCATGCTGCTTCATTAAAGTCAGAGTTCAAGGGCAGCAAGTAAAAAGTGACTGAAGTCTTTTTGTGGTACCAAATGGTGGAACACCATTGTTGGGTAGAGGCTGGTACGACAACTTAAATCTTCCAAAGCCATTTTTAAATAATGTCCAGGTCACTCGTACACCAGGAAGTCAAGAAAAAAACAGTGGGTTCAAGGTAAACCAGAAAAGAGTAATTTTTTCAAAATTCTGTAGAGTTCTTGGAACATGTTTTGGACAGAGGGGAGTTACACACACAGGATGACAAAGTAACAGCAGTAGTTAAAAAAAATTTCCAGTATCTGTATGGGCGAAATTTCACCCTAGTCGGTAACCTTCAACCGCTAGTTCATATCTGGGGGAACGTTGTGGTATTCCTCAGCTTGCAGCCAACAGATTACACAGATAAGCAGTGTTACTCGTAGAGTTATATTACACAGTGCAGTATGTAAGGGGTAAGGATTTTTGCAATGCATATGGGCTGTCAAGGCTTCCACTTCTGTCAGAGCAGCAATCTGAACATTCCGTATCTGCTGCTAGGGACTAGTGAGGTCTTGGCTGTTACCGCACAGGAAATTAGGAAGGCCACAGTGTTAGCAACATTGTGTGTTATGTGAGAGATGGCTTCCCAGTTAGTTGAATATTCACTTAAAACCTTTCATTTGAAACAAAATGAGTTCACCTTGTAACGAGGATATTTGATGTGGGGTCACAGAGTTGTGCCAGTTGCTAAGGGAAAGGGTTCTGCAAGAATTTCATTTAAATAATTTTGGAATTTGTAAAATGAAGGCTTAAACTAGGTTTTGTGTGTGGTGGCCCAGGATAGATACAGATCATGAGTGGTTGCACAATGTGAGGCAGGTTTAGAAAGTACGCTAATGCCAGAACAATCCATACTATTGCAGTTGACTTGGCTAAGGCAGCGAAGCCATATTGACATTACCGGGCTCTTTATGTGAAAAAACTTCTTAGTTATTGTAGACAGTTTATCAAGATGGCCAGAAGTTTGTCAGTTTGCCTTACATTAGCTCAGAGACTGTCTTGCCAGTTGAGGGTCCGGTTTGCTACTTATATCCCTGAACATCTCGTCTCTGAGAATTTTTCCGAAGAGAACTGTGTGCCATTATCAGAGTTTTGTAAGCACAGTGGTATTCAACATACCTTTTCACCACCATATCACCCATCCACAAACGGACTGGCAGAAGACATGGTGAAAACCTTAAAAAACACATTCAAATCCCTTGTTCAGTTCCATGTGCCATTGCAAGTTGCCCTACCACAGTGTCTGCTGGGCTACTGTATCACGTCTCATTCCGTTACAGGTGAACCACTAATTACCCTTATGTTCGGTAAGTCATTCATAATCGTCTAAAACTGATCACTCTGCAGGTGTCTGCTAGAGTGGAGTCTCATCAGTTCCAATCAGCTGCTTCCAAGTCCACTCATTGTAACTCTTCATTTACAGTTGGCAGTTCTGTGTGTTACAAGTCCTATATGCTAAAGGGCAAGAGAAGTGGGTAGGGGCATTTTTGACAGGTTGGGCTCTCTGACATACAATATCCAGGGAGACTTTGGTCTTGCAGCTGAGACATATAGACCAGATGTGGACAGTACGACAAGAACAGACTGCAGATGAGGCTGGAACCAGTGCATGATAAACAGTAGGGTGTGACTGCAGACACCAACAGCGAGTGAGTGGACCCATCATGCAGGGAAGGGTTCAGAAGATTTGACAACAAAAGTGCACACGACAGTGCACAAAATGAGGAGCAAGCACCGCACTATCCTAGGCGCAGTATAATTCTGAAGAAAATTGTAGACATGCAAAACAGTGGTATAGGCTGTTCACAGTAAAGTGAGCACTTTTCAGCCCCTAATTACTTTTTTGCTGTCAGCCATTTTTTATCCTTCCACTACTTTTTAAAATAAATATTGCCATGTAAGTAATAAACACAGTATGTATATTTCACTGGACAAAGTTAACTTCTAAGGCTACAATAAAATATATATTAAGTTACTATTATTACAAACGAGGGCTTCAAAAGGTGCTTACTTTACTGTGAATAGCCTATATATATGCATTTAACAGTACATGTAAGCTAATATTGGGGATAGCATAGTTTAATTAATGTTTCAGTTCATAGGTGTTCTGTGTTGGATGGTATTGGGACAATTTATGCGAGAGACCTTATAGTAGCAAATGTTAATTAGTATTTCTGGTTTGTTCTATATTAGATGGTGCTTGTGCATATTTATACATTATTTATTGCTTCATATATACTCTGAGTTTGATGTTGCTTAAGCATATTTCAGGGAGGAGTGTAATGTATATGGTTGTAAGGTGGCAGCACTGCCAGCAGTGATGAGCGCCCAATGGCAGCTTCTAAGATCAGATGAAATTGTAACAGCAGTAATAAACTGGTTCAATATACCACAGAACTCTTGTATAAGCCGGGTCACATGCCCAAGTTAACTTGTCTGGCAACCTTGCTGACTACCTCAAAGAAAGGACAAACATTACTGAAATAGCTGCAAGTGCCTACATTTACATTACAAGGTTGTGATCAAAACTGAGGAATGAAACGGGTCTCTATTTGTTACTTTCAGGTTTATTGTAACAGACTGACTGCCCTCGGCCAAATGACTGCATGGAACTGTCTTAAAATAAGACAGTAAAACTTGAAATAGGAATACTTTATACTCAGAAGTGTAACTTTGAAATAGAAAAAAAAACTGATAGAAAGAAAAGAAAAATTTGTAAAAATATGAAACTAATATTTTTCCCTTAAACATGCATTATTTACAGTGCAAGTAANGAAAGAAAAGAAAAATTTGTAAAAATATGAAACTAATATTTTTCCCTTAAACATGCATTATTTACAGTGCAAGTCATGAACAGAAGTGGGAGGGGGAGGCCCTCAGGCCCCTTCCCCCCTGTATCTATCGCAGAGATGACTCAAACTTGAAATGGCAATATATAATGAGCCTCAAAGAGTTACATGCTCAATCTCCAAGCACAGAGGCTGCTCTGGGAAGGTGGACAGTGTTTCCAGTGCAAATGTGGCTGCCCAAGTAAAAAAAATGAGAACAAGGCTGAGCTCACAAAGAAGACTTTCACAAATAAATAAAATCATATAAAAAATTTTATAAACTGACTAATAGGTTGAAGAGTGTCTCAGTTTATCACTAAAGGCCATGCTCATAAGGAAAATTCTAGAGGTGGTGAAAATGTGTTATTTTACCCATCAACAACTGCCATACATATAAATAATTTAAGTATATAGGAGTATTTGAGTTTTAAGTTTTCTTGCATAACAAACACAATTTGATCCACTATTACTATTGCAAAATAAACTAATTTATGTATTATACTAATTTTTCGGTTGAATCGTTAGATACGTTACAACCGATTTGTATATTATCTTTTTTTCCCTTCTAACTTTCTTTTCCTCCCTTTATTCTGTTTTTTTTTTAATTACGCTGCCGAACATTAGTGATGTTCGTAGCAGCTTGGCAGTACTGTTGTTCTATACTTAGTGAATTGCATTGCAGTATATAGGCCCTGCAGGGCGAGGGATGTTCCTATGCTAAAAGTAGAGGTCCTCTGGAGAAATGGGCTGCAATGCCGGTACCACGACTGTCCTACTTGCACAACTCAATCTCTCCATTTGTGCAGAAATGTTTAATTTTTATGGTGTAAATTTTTTGTGTTGAGAAAGTTCAGCTGTGAATTTTGCAAATGGAGATGATGTTTCTTGTTACAAAGATTTGTATCAAAGATAAATTGAAGTCCAAGACTTTTTTTAAGACTAAATTACACAAAAAAACTTATAATATACTGTTACTGATGTAAGTGCCAGCCTGTAGTTCATAACTGGCTAAACATTTCCAAAAAGAGACTTACTGTTCAGTTTAGATTGGTTTTATATAGCCTATTTACTAGATATGGCGAGTGTCCTAGTGTTTCAGCATCTTGCGCATGCTCTGTTCCTGCAAGACTCTTGCTGTCTCTGTCTTGCTTCCAGAGATCTTAAGAGGTCTATGGAGCCAGAGCTTGCATGGTGAGCTCTCCTAGCCATATGTTTGAGTTGTCCAGAAGGTGTGGCTTAGGGTTGGCGTGGTACTAGTCGCAGTGGCGAGGTGGTGACCTAGCCAGTGCATGCTCCTGCGGAGGGGTGCAGCCCGTCTCTTCCCCTCCGCATCCTCTCATTGTGTGTTCGCAACCCGTCGAGAAGTGTTCGCGTGTGGAGTAGGCTGAAGCNTCTCTTCCCCTCCGCATCCTCTCATTGTGTGTTCGCAACCCGTCGAGAAGTGTTCGCGTGTGGAGTAGGCTGAAGCCAAGACTAGCTCAGAACTCTGCGGGAGATAGGGGAAATAGCTCCTTGGTTATCTTTCACTGCAGCAGAGGGCTGGGAGAGTGACACTTCACTTGACAAATTATGCATCCACAAGAATAAAATTAAGTCTGTCCAAAAAACTTATTTTTAAGGAAAAAGTGACACATTTAAAATCATTAATTTTTACAAGCAAGTTGAAAATGTCTAAAATAAATTTGATGCACTCAAACAAAATAAATCCCCCGGCCAATGATGTGAGGTGGGATAGTGGTAAAACACTGTTCTCTTAAATGTGAAAATCTGGATTAAATTCCCTGTCTGGCAAACTATAGAAACAAAAGATCTGTTGAATTCCTTACTCCTTCCTTCATAGTTTCTAACGACCACGTCACTGATAAGACAAAAATCATAGACTGGCGTGCAGGTGGGTTTGTTCACTCTTGAGATTATCACTCGCAGTGTAAAGGTTTAAAAAGACTTTTCAAAGAAAAAAAGCTTAGCACTTTCTGTTTGCAGTGTAGTTAAAGGGAGTAGTTTTGCAACTGATCTGCTGTTAAAGCTTGCAGGCATAGAACTTTGAGACACACAATATGCATTTTAAAAAATAAGAGCAAGGAAATATAATTCTGAAAGAATAGACACTGAGTTACTGAGTTATGGAACAATTCAGCTGCTGTTAAATTGTTTTCCCCTGTGTGCAAAAATATTTAATAGTAATTTCCACGCAACCAATTTTTTTCATTATTTTTTTAGTTAACATAGAATACACATGTGTGTTTTGTTCTCTGGAATACGCAACGTTCCACTGAACAGGTAACTAATTTCAGCAACATTATTTGCGCACAGTTCTTAGCGAAAGGATGTATCCAGTCTTAAATCTAACAGTCTTGTGATTAAGTACATAAGCTGTAAATATGTTACAAAAATAAATAAAATGAACTAAAGTTCTTCTTCAAAATAATTTTATTGGAAAATAGTTTGTCATCTGTTTGCCATTTCCTGCAAGCAAACATCAAATANAGTTCTTCTTCAAAATAATTTTATTGGAAAATAGTTTGTCATCTGTTTGCCATTTCCTGCAAGCAAACATCAAATATGTCACCAAAAAAATATAGTATGATCCAAGTCTTTAATAAAAACGCAACGAGTATAATTGCTGTTCCGTATTTCCATATAAGTATTCATTAATAAAGTGGGTAGCTCTGAAGTCTGTATTTACCAAATAAGTGTGCCCTTAGTAAACTGTACTGTAGGGTGTACAAGCCAGAGTCCTNTAGCTCTGAAGTCTGTATTTACCAAATAAGTGTGCCCTTAGTAAACTGTACTGTAGGGTGTACAAGCCAGAGTCCTCACACTGGCGATGTAGCAAAGACAATCGCCCTCCACGTGGCGAGAAAGCAGAGTTGATGATACACTGCTACAACTACCTAGCAGTTTGATCACTGTATACAGGAAGTCCCTTTGTCTACAGCAAACCCCTATAAAAATACACACATAAAGTGGAGAGCATTTTTGTCAATCTTGGAGTACTTAATTTGTAACACATTCCCTGCAAAATTACAGTAGGCAAATTTATATATATGTTAATGCCGGTAATAAGTTATTGGCACTCGTATAAACCATACTTATTTACATACTATCATTCACTCAAATTATTAACATATATGTACATAAAACAAGTAGCATACAATTAATACTTAGCATTACAAATCTATAAAAGACAACTTCCCTTTTTACTACCCTAAAAAATTACATAAAGCAAATAAGAGTTTTGTTCCTAAAATCCTGAAAAGTTTTTCGCTACTAAGAATACGCTGGGAAATATCTAATAGTCCATTCATGGTTTCTTCAGATATTTTGAAACAAATCTTTGAAATATCATCCAAAGAGTAACTGTCAACCAGTTTTTTTTTTTNATGGTTTCTTCAGATATTTTGAAACAAATCTTTGAAATATCATCCAAAGAGTAACTGTCAACCAGTTTTTTTTTTTTAAATAACTTATACGATAATTATATAAAAATGTTATTAATGTTAAGTTTTCATTTATTCAAGAATACAATACTTTAACTTAATTTCTTCTATAACTTGTAATATTTATTTTGTATTCAATACTAATGAATAAAGGTGATGGCAGCAAGGTTTTCGCAATGGCTAGTAAGAAAAAGTTCAGTTAAAATACTTAGCATACCAAAAAACTAGGTGAAATATTTGTTAATTAAACTTTGCCTATTGAAATATTTAAATTTTTAGGTAGCACTGATAGAACCATATTTCCTTGTTACCGTTAAAAACAACTAAAATTACAGTGACAACCATCTTATTTTCATCTGAGAAAGAAACTTGAATAGGCGTAGTGGAGCTTGTAGCTCTTTCTCACGCTCACTCTATTGTTCTCTCTCTTGCCCTCTCTCTTGCCCTCTCTCTCTCTCTCTCTCTCTCTCTCTTTCTTTCTTTCTCTCTTTCTCTCTCTCTCTCTTTCTCTCTTTCTCTCTTTCTCTCTTTCTCTCTTTCTCTCTTTCTCTTTTTCTCTTTTTCTCTCTTTCTCTCTTTCTCTCTTTCTCTCTTTCTCTCTTTCTCTCTTTCTCTCTCTTTTTTTCTCTTTTTTTCTCTTTTTTTCTCTTTTTTTCTCTTTTTTTCTCTTTTTTTCTCTTTTTTTCTCTTTCTCTCTTTCTCTCTTTCTCTCTCTCTTTCTTTCTCTCTTTCTCTCTTTCTCTCTTTCTCTCTTTCTCTCTTTCTCTCTTTCTCTCTTTCTCTCTTTCTCTCTTTCTCTCTTTCTCTCTTTCTCTCTTTCTCTCTTTCTCTCTTTCTCTCTTTCTCTCTTTCTCTCTTTCTCTCTTTCTCTCTTTCTCTCTTTCTCTCTTTCTCTCTTTCTCTCTTTCTCTCTTTCTCTCTTTCTCTCTTTCTCTCTTTCTCTCTTTCTCTCTTTCTCTCTTTCTCTCTTTCTCTCTTTCTCTCTTTCTCTCTTTCTCTCTTTCTCTCTTTCTCTCTTTCTCTCTTTCTCTCTTTCTCTCTTTCTCTCTTTCTCTCTTTCTCTCTTTCTCTCTTTCTCTCTTTCTCTCTTTCTCTCTCTTTTTTTCTCTTTTTTTCTCTTTTTTTCTCTTTTTTTCTCTTTCTCTCTTTCTCTCTTTCTCTCTCTCTTTCTTTCTCTCTTTCTCTCTTTCTCTCTCTTTCTCTCTCTTTCTCTCTCTTTCTCTCTCTTTCTCTCTCTTTCTCTCTCTTTCTCTCTCTTTCTTTCTCTTTCTTTCTCTTTCTTTCTCTTTCTTTCTTTCTTTCTCTTTCTCTTTCTCTCTTTCTCTCTTTCTCTCTTTCTCTCTTTCTCTCTTTCTCTCTTTCTCTCTCTCTCTTTCTCTCTTTCTCTCTCTCTCCAAAACATATTGCGAATAGTGTGTATGGGCACTGACAGTATGAACATTTTATATTTTATATCATTATAAATTATATTTTCAAAACAATTATTACAATGCCTTTTTTTTTTTTTTACTTATTCTCCATATTATTTAATTGTGCCTAACTAAATGGCTGCCTTTCATGTCGTCACAGCGATTATTACATGCTATTATTCAATGTTCCACCAAGCACATTCTCGCTGGGCACNCTCTCTCTCTCTTGCCCTCTATCTTCCCTCTCAATCCTGCATGTTCTCCCTCCATCCCGCTCTGCGAGTGTTTGTGATTTGCAGTGTTAGTAGTAGCAGAAAAATTATAAGTTTTCAATTTTAGCATATTTAATCATTATTACAGCTTTTTGAATGTGTAATTTAAAACTGAAATTAAATTTTAATTTGTTTATATGCAATATAATATATCGAGATATGATAGGATTGCTACATTTCCGAAGTTGGCAGAAGTGGCAACTGACGACATGACATGGCATGTTGCTTGTGGCTGAACGAAGTGTTAATATTTTCTTCTTGAAAAAAATACGTAAGATAACCTCAAGTTTGGACAAAGTGTTTTCTAAACCTATCTAGGCAAGTTGCGATGATGTGATAAATCTGTGTTTCCACAGCAAGAATAAGTATACTGTGTGTGTCGTGACCTCTGCGTGCGAGTATTGTTGCCTTTACTTTATGCTAGGCCTGTGTGTGTGTGTGTTATATATTTTAAATAATGGACATGCAAAATTGATTTTAAATGTTAACTGTTTTTATGACTAAATTAAATTTTTGTAATTTAAGTTAAGTCTGTTTATTTGTCACAACTTCGTAACTTTTCCCTAGGTGTGTGTTTGAAACAAAATTGTGTAACGTTCTTATGTTTCTGTGATACGAATGCTTGCCACAATCCCAACAAAATACGAAGCCCAGCCAAAAAATTCTAAATAAATAAATAAATAAATAAACCCAGTAAAACTAAGTACCTGTGCAAATAAAAGTGGAATAAAAGTTATGGTAGGCCTATTTGTGTCCATTTTCATTTAAGTTTGTCACTGCTACATACAAAAAATAAGCGACAAGAGTTGCATGCTTGAATTTACAATTTTTTCGCTGAACTGGTTGCTCCTTGGTTTTAATATTTATTCCAACTAAAGCCATCCATATAACTTAATAACCCAACACATTATGACAGTTCTCAAATAACTACATGCAGAAAACAAGTTTTTATCTCTCTTTATTTTATGAAAATACAAAAAGTGCTGTATGGTAAACAACTCCTAAGACTAGTGAAAAATATATGCGCAATTGATAAGTGATCACAATGAGTAACAAAATTATTAATAATTGATACAATTTATATAATTAATTAAAATGCATTGCTAATATCGGAGCACCAAAGGAAAAAATTTACATATATATAATAAATGTATCTTGGCTCCATTACAATAAGAATTTATGAACGATAATCAAAATTTTACTTTCCAACCACAACAGCTAAAAATTACTATTCTTTCTTGACTTAGAATTACTCACAGCACCCATTTAACTTTAAAATACTAAAGAAAGGAGGGTAGCAAGAATTGCCCATCAGTCTCAATTTCCAATAAAAATAATATTAAAAAATATTAAAACAGTTACGGTGGGCGGTAGTAGTTTGGGACCCGTAAAAGCTCCGACCAATAAAAACTTTACAAAAATGAACAACAAACTATTAAAAAAATTAATGCCCGAACCATGAAGTCTGGAAACAGTGAAATAGAAAATTTTATGTCCTGTCCATCGGCGCTTCTGTTACCGATCCACACCATTGACCTGGATCTCTGTCTGTGAGATTAAATCATGTTTACGATGTGTGCCACGACACTACTGTTGTGCCAACCTTGTTCAACTAAATATACGTCCTGTTATCTACAAAATGCCAGTACGAAACACTCCTCCCCTCCAAGTCACAACAACTATTTACAACCCTAACTTGTACCCTCAGTTCTAAGGTACATAATCAGCTAATTTCTTTCATTTCGCCCTGACTCGGGTGAATGTTGATTGTGTTGGAGCTGATGGCTCTCCTTGGGTGGTCCCCTGGTCCTTCCAGAGGTGGTGGGCCTGAGTTGTGTGGTGCTGCTGTGTTCTCTGTTGCCACATCTGTTGCCACTGACACAGCCCCAGGTACTGCCAAAGGTGGTGGATCGGAGTCATGAGCTGCTCTCATGTCCTCTGCAGACACACGTCCAAGGATGCTGCCACATCAGCTGCTGACACTGCCACAGCTGACATACTATCATGAGAGTCCTCTGGGAAACCCTTGAATGGCGATTCTAACAACCACTTCTCTGGCCTTCCAGGAACATTGACATTCTTAGAACCTCATCTGGAGTCTCTATTTGTTGTGGCAATCACCTCTCCAGGGATCCACTTGGGACCTGACCAATAGTTACGCAGAAGTATGCGATCCCCTTCTGTGGAATGCCTTCCCCATTTGTCGTATGTCTCTGTCGTCTCCACCCTTTAAGTTCTCAGCGTGCAGGGTGCAACCTGTCAAAAATATTTGTTTCCTGACCATCAACAGTTCAGCTGGGGATTTCTGGGTTGTAGTTGTTGGTGTGGTACATAGCGCAAAGAGTATTCTCTGCAGTCTTGTGTGCCAGTCACCAGCTTGCATTTTTTTTTAGCTTGTACTTCACAATCTGTTATGTCCGTTCTGCTTGTCCATTGCTGGAAATATGGTATGGGGGTGAATGTCTGCAGGCAATTCCATTCTGGTCCAAAAATCTTTTCATCTCACAGGATGCAAACTCTGTCTCATTAGCAGATATAACCATGTCGGGCAATCCATGAATGCTGAACATGTCTCAGCTTTACTCACTACCACTGTACTTGACATTGATGACACCAATCGTACTTTCGGCCACTTTGAGTTGGTATCAATAACTATTGAAAATATTTTTCCCATGAATGGTCCGACAAAATCCATGTGTAGGCGGGACCATAGATTTTGGGGCATGGTCTAAGTCATGCGCGTTCTTGGTGGAGCCTTGTTCTCCCTGAGGCAGATCTCGCATTGCTAAAACATCTTCTCAATGCAGTCACTGAGTTTTGGCCACCATATGCAACATCTAGCAAATGCTTTTAAACCTACCACACCATTATGCGAGGCATGGAGCAGAACCATTATCTCATTCTGCATCACCTCTGGAATAACAACTCTAGTGCCCCAGATAAGGCAATCCTGGTAGATTGAAAATTCAACACGTCTGTTCCAATAGGGTTGGACTTCTTCATTGGGCAGTTTTTCTGGCCACCCATGCAGTACAAAATACTTCACTTGTTTCAGTGCGTTACCCTTCTCTGTTAACTGGGCCACCATCTGTGCATTTAGGGGTGCTTCTGACCTCCTGTACAATCAGCACCTCCATGGTGCTGGCAGTCTGCTTAGAGAGCATCTGCGTGTCCTATTTTGTTGCCAGGCTTGTAGACCAGCTTAAAATAATACATGCACAATTGCAAACACCAATATAGCATACGGGGGGAAAGGATATCAGAAGTGGGCCGGTGTGGGTCCAACTGCAACAAGGGCTTATGATCAGTGATCACAGTAAACTGTTGACCGACAAAGTACTGACAATTTGGTGATTCCGAACATTACTGCTAAAGCTTCCTTGTCTATTTGGTCATAGTTACCCTCAGTTTTATTTAGTGTCCATAAAGCAAAAGCTACAGAACTTTCTTCCACATTATCCGTTACGAGCTACGACAGCTCCGACTCCAAACTCCGAAGCATCACAGGTCATCGCCACAGCTCTTTTGGGATCATAATGTACCAGCACCATGCTTGCCTGTAGGAGTTCTTTACGTTTCTGAAACGCTACTTCATGTTGTTGGTCCCATTTCCACAAGACCTTATTGTCCAACAATCAATGTAGAGGTTCTAGTTATATTGCTTGGTCAAGCAAAACCCCCTCGTAGAAATTCAAGATCCGAAGGATTGCTTGAAATTCACGTGTGTTTTGTGGTGTTGGTGCTTTGTGTATTGCCTCTACCCTCTCCTGTGTTGGATGGATGCCTCCCGCATCAATCAGGTACCCTAAATATTCCGCTTTTGTGGCTGTGAAAACACATTTAGTTTTCTTCAAGTCCAGCTTTGTCAACTTGGGAAATGACCTCGCGTACTTTGCCCAATGCTCCTCTCTACTTGAGTCAGCCACCAGAACATCATCTAGCAATACTAAAACGCCTGGTAAACACCCAAGTAATGTTATCAGTCATTGGATAATTGCTGGACCCCTACTTACTCCAAACTGGAGACGATGAACTCTAAAAAGCCCTTTGTACTGTTTACTGTTAATAACTCTGCAGTGGACTCTTTCTCAGCCACTTGCAGGTAAGCATCTTCCAGATCCAACTTTGTGAAATATTTCCCTCCCGCTAAACGAGCAAATGCTTAATTAATTGTTGGAAGCTGGTAACATTCAACTTGGCTAATGTTGTTCAGAGTACCTTTATAGTCCCCACAGATTCTAATTGAGCCATCCCCTTTCATAACCGGCACAATTGGTGTTGCCCAAACTGAATATGCTACAGGTTCGTAGACACCTCATTCGACAGGCTTGTCAATGGCTGCCTCCACCTTCTCTTGAGGTGCAAATAGTACTACACTGTTCTTCCTGAATACTGGTTTCGCTACTTCCTTTAAATGAATGGTTACCTGGGGTCCTTTATACTGGTCTAGGTCCTAGTTATCAAATGTCTTTGGATACATAGTGGATAACTCAGTGACCCTTGTATGTGTTTCAGTATCTAGAGAATCATTCCCATTCACGTTCACATGGGCTTGTACCGTGAAAATTCTCTCCACAGAGATCCCGAGGAGTTAAAACCAGTTCATTCCAAGCAGCCTCTGTCCATTAGTCACCAACAAGGGCAGGGAAGCAACTGAGCTATTTTTAGATCGAACTTCCACTTTCTGACCCCTAATTTTCAATCCTTCCTGTGATAATGTGTACAGAACAAGATTGCAGTCTTCTAATGGTGGCAGTTCTGGCCACAAAGTCTAAGTACCCCAGCTAACCACCCACCGTGTAACTGGCCCCTGTGTCCACCTCTAACCGGTGCAGGTTATTATCTAACCACAGATCAATCACACATGGCTCATTGCTGCCTCTCCCTTGCAGACTATGCAGCCCATATATTCACCCTTTTTCATCCTCCTATTCGGATTCAGGCTCTCTTAACAGGCGAGTTCTACCATGCCGTGCCTGGACGGGTTCCTGTCACTTTCCTGTAGAACCAGCGCTCCCCCTGCTTCTTCTTGGTGATGCACACATTCTCTAGGTTGGCTCTCTTATTGCAGTGGCAAAATGTGGTGGACATATGTCTACATGTCGCGAGTGGATGATCCCCGTTGCATGGCCAGCAAGTGTGTGTCGCTGATTCCTCTTGACACCCTGCCAGAGGGTCTGGCCATTTTCTCCACCCATAGGCCTGTAGGTTAATGTAGCTAGTCCTTGTGTTCCACGACCGTGGCTCACCGTATATCCAGCAGGTTTCTTCCCATTGTTTCTGCTGCTATCGCGATGTCAACTGCTTCCATAATTTGTCTTTCACCATTAGCACATGTTGGAAAGTTTTGTCCCCTACCCTGCATACTATCCTATCACGCAACATTTGTTCTAGGTTAGGAAAATTGGAGTGAGGCGATAATTGATGCAGTTCTGCCACATAGACTGCAATTGTTTTGCCTTCCCATTGATCCTGTTTTAAGAAGTTTTAAGTCTCAACTATTTCACTTTGTCTTGGTTCAAAATGTTTTGCAAGGTTTGTTACCACTTTGCTTAGCGGTACTGCATCTGTTTGGCATTGCGATAGTAATGATATATCAATACTGTACAACTCTGCCTCGCACAGAGTAAAAAAAACCGCCCATTTTGCTACATCGTCCTGTTATTTTATTAGCGATAAAATAGAACTGTAAACGTTTGCGGTAAGATCGCAAAGTTTCTCGGCCCAGCACAAATTTGCAGATTGTGCCTACGGAGGCCATGACTGTTCACCAATGACTGGACACTTAATGTATTTTATTCAACCTGCCAAAGAGCCCTTCCTCTTCGCCACTTTTATGTCCCGTCCATCGGCCCTACTGTTACCAATCCACACCATTGCCCTGGCTCTCTGGCCATGCGATTACATCATGTTTACATTGTGCGCCATGACATTACACACTCGTGCCAACCATGACCACCTAAATGTACATCATGTTATATACACAATGCCAGTACAAAACACAAACATTATTTAAGCTTGGGCGGCGAACAAGGACAAACACGACTCATTAGAACAGGACACAAGTAACGCTACACTATAGTTAAGCTGAGACACAATTTGGAAGGGCAGCCAAAACCAAAAATTTGAAACGGGCTAGCACTACTGCACACCTAAAGTACACCACCACTTGCCACCCAAATTACCAAACATTTAAAAACTCTACCACAAACTTAACATTTTCCATGACTCACCATTTTTTTAAGTTCCCTGTAGCATGACTAGAAAACATCAGCTCAAAAACATGATAGCAAAGTTTGACCTCAGCTGACCGAGGTGGTGCGTCTAAGCAATCAGGTGTAAGGCAGCGGGTGAACGTAGCAGACGTTTGTAGGGCGTAAAGTGGACAGCAAGGTCGTGCAAGGCCTTAAATAAACTACCAGGACCAATTAAAACCTAATGATGCACGAAGTGGAAAGGGGAAGGCAGGGAGGGAGGTAGAACTGGGAGGGAAGGGGATCCGAGCCCGAGCAAAGAGTACACCACAACACAGAAGTAGATGCGCTGATAAACTTAACGCGGTGGCGCTATCGTCGCAACATATCAATAACAATACTACAGTTCTTTCCCCCACAGATGTAACAAGGTGAAACAGTCATGGCAAAATGTTAATGTGCATTATGTGTAATGTGCTGTGTTGTGTATAACAAATATGTTAACAATGTAAAATAATAACCGTAAGAACTAAAGCTAATACAGACATTGTTAATCAATCATAAAGATGACCTAAATATAGTTTTAGGTTTCAATTGTGAACATTTGTACGAAATGGTTTTTGAAATATGACAGAATTCTTTGAAAAGCTGAAAACGATAAACAAAGCGTTTGACAGTAAAAATGTAGAAGTCGCATGGCAATGTTTAAATTTACATGTAGCGAAAGGACATGTAATTAGTAACTAAAAGTATAACTTAAGCCGGTCTTCAGAAAAGTGTGAAGTAACAGTGAATGGCCTTGTATATCTCATTTATATATATATGTATATATATATATATATATATCTCTCTCTCTCTCTCTTTTTCTCTCTTTTTCTCTCTTTTTCTCTCTTTTTCTCTCTTTTTCTCTCTTTTTCTCTCTTTTTCTCTCTCTTTCTCTCT